>JASEVX010000012.1:10938947-11291986 GCA_031761405.1 Serripes groenlandicus
AGAATCTATAATGTTGGTTTTCTCGTCGGACGGCTCATATGTCTTTTTTTTTTACAATGTAACATATATAGATGTATATGTCTTTTCACAAATGTCAGGATCGGGTTCATTATGTTAAGTAGAACTCGACAGTTACTAATCATCGAATCAAACTTGTTTTCCTCTTTCTGCAGTGTGGGTCAGGGGACATAATCCGCACTCCCATGTTGAAATTGTCCATGATTTTTCATAATTACCTCCCTTTGATCGGCGGCGGATACTCATATCTTCTTTGATTAAATTAATTTAAGTCGTGTTGCGGTAATAGTGTCACACATATATATGAGCCATACCAAGCGATATCTGTGTGAATGACACTTTGACATCATTCACTCGTACATTGTTATGACACTTTGACATCATTCACTCGTACATTGTTATGACCCTTTGACATCATTCACTCGTACATTGTTATGACACTTTGACATCATTCACTCGTACATTGTTATGACACTTTGACATCATTCACTCGTACATTGTCATGACACTTTGACATCATTCACTCGTACGTTGTCATGACACTTTGACATAATTCACTTGTACAATGTCATGACACTTTGACATCATTTACACGTACATTGTCATGACACTTTGACATCATTCACTCGTACATTGTCATGATACGTTGACATCATTCACACGTACATTGTCATGACATTTGACATCATTCACTCGTACATTGTCATGACACTTTGACATCATTCACTCGTACATTGTTATGACACTTTGACATCATTCACTTGGACATTGTCATGACACTTTGACATCATTCACTCGTACATTGTCATGACACTTTGACATCATTCACAAGAACAGTGTCATGACCCATTGACATCATTCACTCGTACATTGTTATGACACTTTGACATCATTCACTTGGACATTGTCATGCCACGTTGACATAATTTATTAGTTCATAGTAAGGATACGTTGACCTCATTCACACGTACACTTTCATGACACTATTGGGGCTATGCTTCCATTTTTTTTATCAGAAGAGGCTCGAAACATTACGTAACTTTTAACACATAGGCAAACGGGTCTGGCGCCAAGTTCTCACAAGTCAGATACGGCCATTGCCTGTGGTAATTACAAACATTTTTGTTTTGTCTCTAAATACAATTTTTGAAAATAGTTTGTATGTTTTTTTTGGAGACAAATATATTCTTGTTAGGCAAAGTTTCCGAGGGTTCGCTGAACCGTGGATTTTTATTAAAATGGGAAGGGTTTTAGTGTCCGTTGGTCGCAGACAGCATGATCTCGCTTATTGCAGGTTAATTTATGACTAAAAATCATCGGGGGGAGTTCAATGTGGTCGCTTACACCAGGGGGTCGGTTATACCAGGTGGTCGGTAGTACAGGTATGACTGTAGTTTCAAAGGAGCACAACCATATCCAAAGCAAGATAACGATGTGCCCGCTCAACACAAAACCGCCAATGTGTTAGGAAAATACGTAAAATAGGTTCGAATCCTTACATAAAATGACGTTTGAAAATAATAACGAAAATAAAAGATTCAGAAGATGCATTCAAGTATATTCAACATTAATACAGAAGGTAAAACCATCGGTATGACTGCGCGGATGAACAAGTACGTCCCAGTCTTCACTGTAATGTGATGTATTAAGACCCCAGATTGACTTGTAGTGAAGAACATAACCTATGCCATGATATAATGTTATACTTTTATCATGAGAAATGCGATTTAGAAAATAAATCGCTGAAATGATGATGCAATCAGTAGCTTAATTATCATTTACTAAAAACAAACATACAAACAACAACAGTATTATTCAGTATACTTTTTCTCCTGACATGTTTTAATTACTTAATATAGATATCCCTAGCCGTCGTTTAGTAAATACACTGGTACTCCTCTATAAAGCTCTCCGTTTTAAAGCTGATCTCATTATAACGCTGATCTTGCTTGGCTGCCAAATTTTATTGCATGAAATATGTGGGAATAGAATTATAAACTTTCAAAAACCTAACGTTTGAAACACCAAAATACGATCCGAGTAATAGATCTCCATTGCAGTCAATCCACATGTTTGCATAACGCTTTGTTCAACATTACAACAATAGACAGGTACAAAAAATCGATACCGTTATCGAGCGGCTGCAGTATCACGTTAATCCACATGTTTGCATAACGCTTTCAATATTATAACAATATACAGATACAAAAAAAATCGATATCGGGTGTCATTATTGTTTGGGCATTACGCTTATTGTGTTTAGTCACCTTGCAAACAGATACAACTTTAATCGACCGCGGCTGTCATGGTGTGACAAAGGAACAAGCTCAATTTCAAACTTCAAAGTGTAACAAACTAATTTTGCAAAGTTTTGTATGGATGTTATCCATTTCTTCTTTCTCCGTAGTGAATACAACTTGGGAAAACCCAAAATATACACATGACTATTCCAGCCAATCGTATTTGCGATATTTTGTCTGGATGTCATCCATTTCTTTCTCCGTAGTGAATACAACTTGGGAACTCAAAATATATACGTGACTATTCCAGCCAATCGTATTTGCGATATGTAAATTAAAACTATTTAGCTCAAATGTATGCAGTAAACGTCATTAATATTAGGGCCATTGAATAGGCATGCTCACGAGACAACTTCCGCAAATATTGCAAAACTATAAGTATACTCCCAGCCACTCGGTAAAACTCGAAAGTTTACTGCAATTACCGCGAATTGTCAAAGAAATAACCCTGTAAAAGATCGACGATTAGAAATGCGTATTATTCGGTCCAAAAATATCACTCGAAATAATCTGCTGGTGCCTGAAATCTCATCACGCAAATTGAAATTTACACTTGCGAGCTTACATTCGAGCCCTGATACATCTATCAAATGTCAAAGAAACAGGTAAGTATATCTTGCAAGCTTGTTTTAGCCCAAAACACTATCTCTTTGCAATTGAATTAGTGTATGCATTATAGGTGTCATGGGGTAATGATTTTTGGAACAGCGCTTTCAATTTAACCCCGCTAATAGCGCTGTGAGAGACCATGGCTCCCAAGAACAGTGTTATAGAGGAGTGCCAGTGTATTTATGTCGTAAAACGTTAAAACCTGTATCGCGTCGGAACGCAATTTGCAGAACTTAAAACCGTCACAGTTAACAGCTCATCTCTTAGCATCTGCTTCTAATTTACTAACCGCCTTTGTGGTGTAGTGGTAGAGCGTCCGCCTCGGTTTGGGTGGTTGCGGGTTGGACCAAAGGCTTTAAAACGGATAGTGATGGCTACCCCTTGGCGTTCTGGGTGGTGTCAGAATAAAAAACAGTAGTAATTTTAACTTCAATCTAAGTTACTCAACATTCGATGAGATTTTTTCGAAGCCTCATTATAATTATTATTCTTTACATGTTTTCTTAAACACACACTGCAGATCTGATGTAATGTTGACTAGTTAGAAAGTATCCCCAGATACCTAGTCGATGCTTTACGCAGAGTGCACAATGTTGGTTTTCTCGCGGGACTGCTAATTTTACTTACACAAGCTTGTTAGAAGATTTTATTATACCTCAATTTCATTGTCCATATAAAACTCCCATTGACAAAAAGTTGCTATATTTACTGTCAAGACGAATGTACCAATTGACCATGAGACAGTTTTTGTACTGTCTCACTGCGGTATGCAAATTTTTTACTGTCTCACGGCCGTATGCAAACTTGTTTACTGGCAGGTAGGATGTTAATGAAACTCATTAAAACTAGACATGTAGAGCGCTCTATGTTGTACTTTTGTGCTATGAAACATTTTACAGATCATAAAATAATTATAATTTTATTGTTTATATTTTATTATTTATTATTTCTATTATTTTTTGGTATAATAAAATAAATAACAAATTGCTTTGAATTGGACAGTAATATTGTCATCCTTCGGAGAAATACTGTCAACCTCGCCTGCGGCTCGGGTAACAGTATTCGCCTCAGGCTGACAATATTACTGTCCGATTCAAAGCAATGTGTTATTTATATAATGACAACTTGTGTAGATTCTGATAAGACCGAGCAGGTGGAGAATACGATCAGTCATTTATTCCACCAACATTACTCGGTGCTACGTAATACTAAAGAGCGTATTTCATCATTTGTTTCAGTCCCGGTAGCTCAGTCGGTAGCGACACGTCCTGTCAATCCAGGGGTTGTGAGTTCGAATCCCAGCTCGGCCAACATTCTTTCCGACGTTTGACAAAAGTCACTGTAACAAGCGGCATTCGTCTTTCATCAATGGGCCAACAGTCTATGTGGAAAACAGCTAGGTCCTTGGAAAGTATGTTGTGTGGAGTACTGGTGTGTGAAAGATAGGAAACACATGTATAGGTGAACTGGCCGCCGTGATATGACTGAAAAAGGCGCTAATCCCACTCAATCAATCAATCAATCATCATTTTTGTTTTCCTAATAAAAAGGCCAAATATTTCATTTCTTAACAAGTGTTGATAGTTAACAAGGTAACTAATTTTGTTTACTTAATCATATGCTTAAAATACATCCCACCTTTCATATTTTACAAAATATTAGGATAACAAAAACGATGAAATGTGCTTTAACTATTTAAGAATTACTTAGCGTTAAGTAAGTTTGATGGATTTGGGCCTTCAATGTTCGGAAATCAGAAATGCCAGCTGGTACATTTTCTCATTTAATGACTCATATAATTATAACCATTATCTTTATTTTCACAATTTTGCATTTTTGTTTCAGAGAAGGAGAGAATGCCATTTAAGCCACGTCGTACGAAAACCGACCCTTGGGTTTCTTGCGTTCGCGAAGCTTCGGATCAATCTGTACTTCCACACCGTCAGATTTGGATCTAAATACCTCGTTTAACAATAAGCCTCTGAAAAATCTCGATCTAAATACCTTGTTTAACAATAAGCCTCTGAAAAATCTCAATCTAAATACCTTGTTTAACAATAAGCCTCTGAAAAATCTCAATCTAAATACCTCGTTAAACAATAAGCCTCTGAAAAATCTCGATCTAACTATCTAGTTAAACAATAAGCCTCTGAAAAATCTCGATCTAAATACCTTGTTTAACAATAAGCCTCTGAAAAATCTCGATCTAACTACCTCGTTAAACAATAAGCCTCTGAAAAATCTCGATCTAAATACCTCGTTAAACAATAAGCCTCTGAAAAATCTCGATCTAACTATCTCGTTTAACAATAAGCTTCTGAAAAATCTCGATCTAACTACCTCGTTAAACAATAAACCTCTGAAAAATCTCGATCTAACTATCTCGTTTAACAATAAGCTTCTGAAAAATCTCGATCTAACTATCTCGTTTAACAATAAGCCTCTGACAAATCTCGATCTAACTACCTCGTTTAACAATAAGCCTCTGAAAAAATCTCGATCTAATTATCTCGTTTAACAATAAGCCTCTGAAACATCTCGATGTAACTATCTCGTTTAACAATAAGCTTCTGAAAAATCTCGATCTAACTACCTCGTTAAACAATAGGCCTCTGAAAAATCTCGATCTAACTATCTCGTTTAACAATAAGCTTCTGAAAAATCTCGATCTAACTATCTCGTTTAACAATAAGCCTCTGAAAAATCTCGATCTAACTACCTCGTTTAACAATAAGCCTCTGAAAAATCTCGATCTAACTATCTCGTTTAACAATAAGCCTCTGAAACATCTCGATGTAACTATCTCGTTTAACAATAAACCGCTGAAAAATCTCGATCTAACTATCTCGTTTAACAATAAGCCTCTGAACCATCTCGATCTAACTATCTCGTTTAACAATAAGCCTCTGAAACATCTCGATCTGAATACCTCGTTTAACAATAAGCCTCTGAAAAATCTCGATCTAACTATCTCGTTTAACAATAAGCCTCTGAACAATCTCGATCTAAATACCTCTTTTAACAATAAGCCTCTGAAAAATCTCGATCTAACTATCGTTTAACAATAAGCCTCTGGAAATAACTATTACGATCAAAAGTCATCTCACGGCAGCCAGTTCACCTACTCATGTGTCTCCTGGTTTTGTCACAGGTATGTGAAGTTGGCACGAACACAAATCTGAATTTCAAGCCAGGTCGATATTCGGGAAAATGCTGATTTCGTCTTTCGGATCAGGTAAAAGCGCAAATACCGATATGAATATAGATCTGAATTTCGAGCCAGGGCGATATTCGAGAACATGGTGATTTCGTCATTCAGATCATGTATAAGAACGAATACCGATTTTAATATAGATCTTAATATCGAGCCAAGTCGATATTTCGGAAACTGGTGATTTCGTCATTCTGATCATGCATAAGAGCGAAAACCGATTTGAATAAAAATCTGAATATCGGGCCAGGTCGATATTCGATAAAATGGTGATTTCGTTTTTCTGCTTATGTATTAGAGCGAAGAATGAATGAATGAATGTATATTGTTTTATGGCGCATCACGGCGGCCACTTCACCTACTCATGCATTTCCTGGTTTTCTCACACCAGTACTCCACACAACAATCTTCCCAAACAACTGGCTGCTTTTCCACATAGACTTAGCCCATTGGTGGAAGACGAATGACGCATGTCGCATTGACTTCTGTCAATCAGGGGTATAGAGGTATAGAGTAACGCTTCCTGAAATAGAAAATCCACAGGAGGCGAAATGTGTCTTACCTAGTTCGCTTGCGCGGCATGTTTAGGCTGATCCGGTACGATACTTTACGCAAGTCCATAATTACGGTTTTCTCGCGGGACGGCTCGTGTACTTAATTTCAGAAGCTATGAACTACTTTAAAACTGGTAGTCATTGCTTTCCGTCCATGGCGCTCAAGATTGTGGGAATAATTCTAATTGAGGAACTTAATTTACTCGCCACCTCGGTTGTGTAGTGGTAGAGAGGCCACCTCGGTGGTGTAGTGGTAGAGAGTCCGCCTCGGGTGCGGGAGGTCGCATGTTCGATTCCCGGTTGGGTCATACAAAATACCTTAACACTGATAGTAAATGCTTACCCTCCTTGGTGCTCAGGATCGTGTTGTTAGTGTTATAACTGACTTGTCAGGGGCGTAGCTCCTTTTAGGCACTGTAGGCACGTGCCTACACATTTTTTCTCAAAATGCCTCAAAATACAGCTGCAGCGATAGAGTCCACAATGTTAATTTTCTCACGAGACGGCCTACACATTGATTATTGCAAAGCTACGCCCCTGCTTGCTGGTGTCGGGATAAATGGGCCAGAAGTATTGGTAATTTAACAATTTAACAAGGAAACGCTTTTGTTTGTTTGGAGTTTAACGCCGCTTTCAACAGCTTTGGTCATATCACGGCGGTCAGTGCACCTACCCATGTTTTCCTGGCTTTCCCACACCAGTACTTACACAACGTTCTTTCGAAGCCACTGACTACTTTCTCACATAGATCAGAGGTGAGAGGCAATGGAAAACATCGCCCGAAAGAATGTCGCCGCAACCGGGTATCGAACCCGTGACCTCCAGATCACGAGTCAGATACGCTACCAATTGAGCTACCCGGCCGGGTTACAATTTAACAAGGAAACGCCGTGATACAACTAAAACATGTTAACAGCGCGTAATTAAACAATTTATTTATTTATTTATTGGGGTTTTACGCCGCTTTCAACATTATTTCCGTTATATCACGGCGACAGTTCACTTATTCATGATCCCTGGGTAAACAAACCAGTAGTAGGCTAGCAAATGTGCCCTGTCCAAGGGCACTACACGATGACCGAGGTGCCGCGACTGGGGATCGAAACCGGGACACCCGGTTTTGGAATCCCCGACGCTTACCACTCGACCTCAGCGGATTCCCGTAATTAAACAAACTAGCAAACATAATTGTGTAACCTCCTGAGAAGAATTTCAGGATTGTGGGGTTAGCGTTATAATTGACTAACTGGTGTCGGGACAAATGGGCCAGAAGTACTGGTAGTTTAACAAGGAAACGCCGTGTTACAACTTAAAAATGTTAACAGCGGCGTAATTAAACAATTGATTGATTGATTGATTGGGGTTTAACGCCGTTTTTAACAATTTCTCAGTTATATCACGGCGGCCAGTTCACCTACTCATGCATTTCCTGGTTTTCTCACACCAGTACTCCACAAAACAATCTTCCCAAGCAACTGGCTGCTTTTCCACATATACATTAGCCCATTGGTGGAAGACGAATGACGCATGTCGCATTGACTTTTGTCAATCGTCGGAAAGAAAGTTGGCCGAGCCGGGATTCGAACTCACATCCCCTGGATTGAAAGGGGATGTCGCTACCGACTGAGCTACCGGGGCTCGGCCGTAATTAAACAAACAAGCAAATTTAATTGTGTAACCTCCTAAGAAAGAATTTCGCATGGCGTTGACCGAATGATAGGGTATTCATCATTTATCCCTTTCCAAATTATAGACGCTTTCTGACGCCTCTGAAGCAGTCGACTTTTGAAAACATTTTGACAAAAGAAGAAATTGCTCATAACGAGAAATTTGTCCTTTTTGCCACAATATATTCAACTCTATTCAATATTAAACATTTATTATAGAGATTTTTCACATTTTCTCGCAGATGATTTCAAAGTCGTCTGCAGCAGAATTGTTGTATGTGGGAAAGGGAAAGGACATGGTACTATTTTGATAAATACTAAATGTGTATTCAATACAAATAAATAATTGATAATGTGCAATCTTGATATACAGCTTTTGCAAACGATAAAGCAGGTACATTTAGATAATTAGATGTTAGAAGGCCTATGTCCCATGATACCATTCTAAATAATTATATTATAACATCAAATATTGAATTTTATTAATCGGGGTTTAATATTTTAGTAATATCACGTCGTCCAATTCACCTACCGATGTGTAAGACGAATGGCGCTATTAGTATTGATATTTGTTTAAGCTACCGGGGCTCGGCTCAAATAAAATAAGGACAACCTTCGACAGGTTATTAATATGATTTTATTGAATACTCGAAAAATGTTTTATCTGATTTAACACTATATGAATCAGATCACATGAATGTGCAGGAAGATCTCTAATTCAGTAATGATACCGGGAAACAAACCTTAACGTTATGATAACATGCAGGGGGAATAGTGGTGTCAGTAAAGGGTCCGAAATGGATACTGCTTTTCATATGTTTCTTGACACCTTCTATTGATTGATTGATTTAACGCCGTTTTTAACAATTTTTCAGTTATATCGATTGATTGATTCGGGTTTAACGCCGTTTTTAACAATTTTTCAGTTATATCGATTGATTGATTCGGGTTTAACGCCGTTTTTAACCATTTTTCAGTTATATCGATTGATTGATTGGGATTTAACACTTTTTTTTAACAATTTCTCAGTCATATCACGGCGGCCAGTTCACCTACTCATGTGTTTCTTGGTTTTCCATCACCAGTACTCCACACAACAATCTTTCCAAGCAACTGGCTGCTTTTCCACATAGACTTAGCCTATTGGTGGAAGACGAATGACGCATGTCGCATTGACTTTTGTCAAACGTCGGAAAGAAAGTTGGCCGAGCCGGGATTCGAACTCACAACCCCTGGTTTGACAGCCGGGACTCGACGAAAAACCTTCTAAAACTATTAATATTGACATTTAAACATTGGGATGATTTTGGAAAGTTCAAGCGAATGTTAAAAGTTCTAGTTAGGAATTTAGTCATTCGAATTGGCGTATATTTAATCGATTTCTAAATGTTTAAATTGGCATTTTAATACTCGCATTTTTGAAAGTATTTACGAATGTTTTAATTTTAATTTGGGCTTTAGACATTCGAATTGGTGAACGTTTAATCCAATATTTGATGTTGAAACTGGCAAATATGAATTCGTGCTTCTACATAATCAGACAGACGAAATCATCATTTTCCCGAATATCGACATGGCTCGATATTCACATCTATGTTAAAATTAGTAATCGCCTTTCTACATAATCTGCACTTTCCCGAATATCGACCTGGCTCCATATTCAAATCAATTTTCAAAAAATCGATATCCGAATTATTATACGAACATTAAAAGAAAATTACAATATTCCCAAATACCGGCCTGGCTCCATATTCAAATCGGTATTCAAATCGGTATTCGCGCTTCTACATGGTCAGGCAGACGATAGCACCATGTTCGACCTTTAATATTCAAATTGATATTCGAGCTATTATACGAACACAATAACCATTTTCCTGAATATCGACCTGGCTTCATATTCAAATCGATATTCAAATCGGTATTCGCGCTTCTACGTTATCAGAATGACGATGAAAGCCTTTTCTCGAATATCGACCCGGCTCTCTATTTAAATCGATATACAAATATGTATTCGCGCTACTACATTATCAGAAAGACGATGGCACCATTTTCCCGAATATCGACATGGCTCTATATTAAAATCAATATTCAAATCGATAATCGAGCTATTATACGATCACAATGAGAAATATCCATTTTACTAAGTAAGTATCAACCTGGCATATTCAAATCGATATTCAAATCGGTATTCACGCTTCTATGTGATCAGAATGACGATGAAACCTTTTTCCCAAATAACGACCTGGCTCTATATTTAAATCGATTTTAAATCGGTAAATGCACTTCTACATGATGAAAAAGACAACAGCACAATTTTTCCCGAATATCGATATTCAGATCCATATTCATATTGATATTTGTCCTACTAAGCAATGCAGGTAACGGAGTTCATGAATCTGGTGCTGGCTCTACATGTATATTCGTTTCAGCTCGAAATTCATATCGGTTTTGAATATCGATTACCGAATTCATGCCAACTTCACATTCCTAGCTTCGCTGCAGTAGCAAACACTTGTATAGATCGCATGACAGCCTATTACATATCAGAAAGACAAACTCACCATTTTCCCGAACATCAACAAGATAGAGAAGCGTTGATTGATGAGTTTTTCAATTGTAAAGAATATATAAAATGTATATAGTCAATTCGAGACGACTTTTTATAGCGGTGATGTCAAATCGAATAAATGCACAGCGAAGTAATTTGTTGTGACTTCAGTGAATGTGGGAATAGAGAAGGTGTGATTAAGGAGTGTTCCGATTGTATAGTATAATTAAATGTATATGTTCATTTCGACATGACATTTTATGCGGTGTCGTCAGCCTGAATTCACGAAGTATTTTAGCCTGACTTCAATGGTATTTGGAACAATAACGACTGTAAGGAATACGATGTACATGTTTGACTGACCATTCACTGTTCTTACATGACACAAGAACGATATTCGCCGTACGTCATAAATAGAAGCTAGTTGTATTTTACTACTGTTAACTATTCAGGTTTTATGCAAATGTTCTTCGTGGCAAGCGGTGACAAATGGAGCAATACGAAACAGCTCTTATCCATAATCCTCAACCTCATTGCATTCTGATAATAAATGTTCCTTTCTGCGTAAACCCCCCCCCCCCCCCCCCCCACCCCACCCCCCCCCCCCCCCCGTGGTGTGGTGGTTAAAGTGTCCGTCTTGGGAGCGGAACACCCGGGTTCGCTCCCCGATCGGTTCATACCAAAAACTTTTAAAACTGGTAGTAATGCCTTCCCTACTTGGAGTTTAAGCTTGCGTTGCGGTGATAGCGTTACGAGTGACGTATCGGTTGTCGGATAAAGGATACCGGTAGTACTGGGGGAACGCCGTGATATAACAGAAAATATGCAGGGTCTGCTCCCCGATCCTTTCATACCAAAGTCTTAAAACATGGAATTAATGGCTATTCTTCATAGAGATCAGGGTTGCAATACGGGGATAGCTTTACGACTGATGCATCGATGCCAGGATACGTACTAATAATTTACCTCGGAAATGTGATATATTTCAAATATTGCTAAAGGCTGCGTAAACATCCGTTACAACAAAAACGAAAACCTTTCTGTCACGTATTGAAAAAAAATGCATTATTAACAATCCTTGACGTTAAAAGTATTTTTTTTTTTTTATCAGAATTGCCATTTATTCAAACAGCGCTATATTAATGTCGGCTAACGCTTTGCGATAATTACAAAATTTATAATACTTTGTTTGTATGTCATTTTACGGAGCATTCAACACGATTTCAGTCATAACACGGCATTTCCTGGGTAGTTTACCAGTACTACAGCTCTGCAAACATTACAACACGGGGGCGTTCAAACAAACAACACCAACATTATCATATGAGACGTTCTATGAGAAAAAACAACATTCCATTCTGGACTCTGCGTAATATATCGACCCGGATCAGCATAAGCATGCCACACAGGCTAACCCGTGACAGACTCTTTTCGTCTCCTGTGGATTTTCTGTTTCAAGAATCACTATACTCTATACCTCTATCTGGGTTGATACATCACGCAGAGTCTATAATGTTGGTTTTCTCGTGAAACGGCTCATAAAGAGAATGCTGTTCACACTAGTTTAGTCAGCCGGTTTTGACGTTGCTGTCGTCCTTGTTCATTGTCTTTTAATACAAGGTAACTCTTTCAGCGTATAAATAGAGTAGACTCTCCCAAGATAAATGCTGTCGTCCTTGTTCATTGTCTTTTAATAAAAGGTAACTCTTTCAGCGTAGAATTACCTAGAGTAGACTCTCCCAAGATAAATGCTGTCGTCCTTGTTCATTATCTTTTAATAAAAGGTAACTCTTTCAGCGTAGAATTACCTAGAGTAGACACTCCCAAGATCAAAATCTGGCGACTCCATTTTTCAATGGTTTTGGAATATGTGGATAACTAAAAGGCAAATAATGCTGATTTCAAGTGAGGAAGCTCGTTATGAACAGACTCACCTAAATCTGTATTGTTTGCAAAATCCTCAATATTGCTATTGGCGCTGAACATAGCTCATAGTTTAAGTGTTTCCAATTTTCTTTACAGGGACACAATGTATGAAAACATATAAAAATAAACAGTCAAACTTGTGCAAAAGACCACCTTGGAATAGCGATTTATTGTCTATACTTTAATTTTCCCTATTACTCACTTTCTGCATCAATGACCACGCAACTAAAGACTATCTGTAAACAAAGACCATATTTGTGTGTTCCAATGTTTGGTCGTTATTCACAGGTTCCGCTTTATTCATAAACTTGATTGATAGTTAAGCCACAAGTAATCCTTTCCTCAACTAAACGCTGCTAAACTACTTTAATTCAGACCTCTAGATAAGGGGCGTTTTAAATACATGTTCTAAAATCCTTATTTGACCCTATTACTCTATATTGTGGGTACTTTGTATAACCCTCCTTATCTGGACCTCTTACTTTAATTCATCATCAAATACAGAGGTCAGGGTAACCTATTCATGGTTAATGACACGCATACATTTTTCGATTCACACCACTCGAAAAATAGGTAGAATGATGTGAAACGAGTCCGCGGTCAAATTCCTTTTACATTAAAACGTCACGGCAATACGATTTTGTTTCCGATCCGGCAAAATTGCCATTTGATCATTTTCATAAATATCTCTTTTACGCAACAGTTCGGCCAACATTCGTCTTCCACCAATTTGCTAACAGTCCAGGTGGAAACGCAGCAAGTTGATTGGAAATTATGTTGTGTTGAGTACTTGTTTAAGAAAGCCAGGAAACACATGAGTAGGTAAATTGGCCGAAGTAATATGACTGAACCATTGTTGAAAATGTTAGTCATCTACCGCAAATGTGATACACTAGACCAACGATTCCGTTGATGATGCTTATTTAGTCTTTAATATGTTTTCTCCTTACCAGAGTAAAAAGAGTTTTGATTGTAATATTATGCATTTAATGATGCACATCGAAAAATTAAATTATTTAATAGATGTAATAGAAATCAGTATTGATTGTAATATTACATTTGTTATCATTCAAATCTAAACCAGTCGGAGCACTTTAATTTACTTGTTTCAAATTTCTTGTTATGGATTCCGAACAATTGATTTGACGTGTTCCATCCGGAAGTTGTGGACGATTGTGTCATATATAACTAATAATTTACTCATTTTTAATAACTAAGGAAAACCTTTTCCTTAAACGAGTATTTATCTATATTGGCATTTTTTCTTAGAACGTGTTATATCTGTTTGAGAAGATCAGTAATTTGAAGGTTTTTTCAATTAATATTTCGTTGTGTTCCTTGTTACATGCATGTATAGACTTATTGAATACGTTATAATATGATGATTAAGTTTCAAAGCTAAACGACAAACGAGTTTGTGGAAGGGAACAAGGTACAAGTTGGCTTTTGTGAACAGAACATAAAACCAACATTATGGCCTCTGCGTAATGTATCGAACCAGATCAGCATGCGCAGTCTGCGCAGACTGATCCAGGCCGACACGATCCGTCTCAGGGGGATAGACGTTTAGAGTAATGATTCCTGAAAAAGAAAATCCACGGAAGGCGAAAGGTGTCTATCCGGGTTAGCCTGAGCGGCATGCTTAGGCTGTTCTGGATCGATACTTTACGCCGAGTCCACAATGTTGGCTTTCTCGCGGAATGGCTCATATATCGAGATCAGCAATTGCACCTGCACAGTCTAATCAAGATCTTCACTGTTTACAGATTGATAAACACAAGCTTGTTTAAAGAAACTGTCAGTAATAATTAAAGTGATGCGCTGATTGAAAACGGGACCAATGATTAAAGTGATGCTCTAATTGAAAACAGGACCAAGAAAAAAGTGCTGTTCTGAGTACGGTACCGTGAAGCACTATCACGCAAGGCAATAGAACATACTTTGAAAAACAATAAACATGGATACAATGGCCGAAAAGGGTGAGGTTACAAAACAACAAGTAAATGATTCAAGTTCAATGCCCGAAGAAATAGTTATACAGACACGGAGTGACGGACAAACGGCATCGACAACCTATCCTACCAGTGACTTAAACAAAGAGAAAAAAACCGGGGTCGAGCTAAAAACTGATTATTTGAAATCAAACGATCGGGAAAGTGATATTATACTAGGTGGTGACCAAAGATCAAACGAAACAAGTTCGGGCAAGTGTTATAACGAGGATACAAATACCAAAATACATGAACTTACTAAAGTAATACAACAATTAACGGATTCAATTACAAGGCTTAACGTTCAGCAGGCAATAAGAGACGATGAAACTGAATCGATGAAGAAACAAATCACTGACAATAACAAAAGGATAGAAAGAGAGATAAATGATATGTTAACAACAAGGTTTGACGATGAAACTGAATCTATCAAGCAACAAATCACTGACAATAACCGACGGATAGAAAGAGAGGTAAGTGATATGTTGACAACACGGTTTGATAGAATAGATGACGAACTAACAGAAGTTCAAAAGGAAAACAAAGCGAAAACTAGCGTTTGTGATTTCATCAAGGGTTTTGCTGAATCAAGCACTATCCATGGCCTACCAAGACTGGCGGCGAAGGGCTGGATATGGAGGATATTCTGGAGCATACTCTTATTAGGTAGGTCATCCACATGCTTTTATTAATTAATCGGGTTTTTATGCCGTTTGCATCATTGTTTCGGTCATATCATTGCTTGGAAAGTGTTTTGCGTGGAGCACTGGGCAGAGAAACTTAAAAAACACATAAGTAGGTGAACTTGCTGCCACTTAAAAATTGTTGAAAACGGCGTTAAATTCCAACCAATCAATTCATTTAAAGAGATTCTTAAATTGTTGCCTAGATGTTTTCAAAGTCGTCTCTTGTTGATTTGTTGTTTGTGGGAAATGATATTTTGTGCCAGAAGCTTCAATATGTGTATGAGCCGCGTTTTGCGCTATAAGCTCTTACTGCTTTTCCTGTGTGTTGGTACTTATCCCTTTCCCCCATATAACAAATATGTAGTAGATAGTTATGAAATCATCAGGTCAAACATCTGTAAAGTCACTAGTATTGATAGTATAATGGTATAAGTATGTTGAAAACAGTGTGGCAATATCTCCTTTTGCCATAATGTTTTCAATAGTCGTCTGCATCAAAGGCCTCACAAGGGACGTGTATGAGGGAAATGGTTAAAGATAAAAGCGTACAATACCCCTGGTTTCTGTTAGCAGAAGCATTACGTCTATTGTATTCTTACACTGCCAAATTTCACAGAGTCGACGCTTTCATGATGAAAATTGGACCACTCCATTTTTCGTCCAACAGGACATTTGGTAAAATGTAGTTTCAATGGCAAACAATGCATATGTCAGGAGAGACAGCTCGTTACGAGGTGCCACACCTGAATCCACATTCTTGCAAACTCTTTTAATTGCGAAAGGGTTGACATAAAGACGGATGAACACTCAACACTCAGTTAGACTTTAATTATACTAAGACTCACCAGTTTGTTTTAGTTGGGGTTTTACGCCATTTTCAACAATATTTTAGTTATATCACGGCGAAAGTTCACTTATTCATGTTCCCTAGGTAAAGTAACCAGTACTAAGCTAGGAAATGTGCTTTGCCCAATAGCAGTCCACCATGACCACCGCGCCACTACTGGGTATCAAATCCGGGAGGCCCGGTTCCAAATCCCCGTCGCTAACCACACGGCCACGGCGGATTCATATAGACTCACTAGAGACGTAACTGTACGCATATCTATTAAGGACCCATATTGCTAAAAGGGGTTAATGCTAATGTATAATTATTCCCGGTGTGCCTTGTTGCCATCGTTAAAGATATGAATAAATATTTTCGGTGGTGAAAATAGTCTGTACCGAGTCAAAAACGAATACATATGAGCCGTCCGACGAGAAAACCAACTGTGTGGACTCTGCGTAAAGTATCGACCCAGATCAGCCTAAGCATGCCAGGCAGTCTAACCCGGAGAGACACTTTTCGCCTTCTGTGGATTTTCTGTTTCAGGAATCATTACTCTATCCCTCTATCCCCCTGAGAAAGAATGTGTCGGCCTGGATTAGCCTGCGCGGACTGCGCAGGCTGATCTGGGCCGATACATTACGCAGAGCTCATAATGTTGGTTTTCTCGTGGAACGGCTCATATATATAATTTCTCAGCAAACAATAGTTTGACTATGCATTGTAGAATTTAAAAGCATGCTTTTATCGGAGAAAAAAATAATTTTAACCATTCCCGCTGTACAAAATACCCGATATTTCACACACGAAACATTGTGAGCCAAGCCTGGCGAAACCAGACATTCGGTGAGTGGTAGTTGGCTTATGGTAGTTTTTCCAGTTTTAATGAAATCAGACCAAAACACCACATAAATAACCTTCTCGAATTAACCATTTACATTTAAATAGTCTATATATAAACTATTTATTTTCTTGTTTTGATTTTGACTATTATACCGACAGTTAGTTGTGTAGATCAAGATTATCTCGTAAACTGTAATATATCTACGATTTATTTTTATAATTTGCTTATACAGGTGCTCTTGTGATCTCCACACTGCAGATTGCTGACCTATTCAAGGATTACTTTAAGTACCCTGTGAACATGGACGTCAAGTTTCACTTCGATTACCCGAGATATCCTCAAATAACAGTATGTAAGAGTCAGCCATTCAAATCCAGCGCAGTTATGCTTCACCCAGTTTCACGGAATTACAGCTATGCTCAGCAATTAGAAAACGATATTAAAGACCTTCCGGAAAAAGAAAGAATCAAACTGGGCTATGAAGCTTCAGAAATGGTCTATGGACGATTTACTTCAGGTAAGCGAGTTTTAAAATTACTGAAGGCATCAAACAGTGCTGACTTAAATACGTTGCATTTTGTTTCTTCAGAAATGTAATAAATTCGGTAAAAACTGCTTAGCTCAGTCGGTAGCGACGCGAGCTATGAGTCAGAGGTTGTCAGTTCGAATCCGGCTGACATTCTGTTCGACGTTTGACAAAATTCACTGTGACAAGCGTCATTCGTCTTTCACTAATGCGCCAATAGTTTATGTTGAAAAGCAGCCAGTTGCTTGGAAAGTACAATATGTCGAGAACTGGTGTGATAAAGCCAAGAAACACATGAATAGGTGAACTGGCCGCCGTGATATGACTGAACAATTGTTGAAAACGTCGTTTAACCCCAGTCAATCAACCATTAACCTGCCTATCAACTTGCAAAAGATCCGTTTGGATAACATGTGCTAAATAACATTTGAAAAAAACATTTTTTACAAATGTAAAAGCCAGATAAACATTGTCCCGGTAAATTTGAATTTCAATCCCAATCTTTGTCATCGCTCAATTTATGTATATTTGTTGTATGTGGGAAAGGGTAATTGTGCATTGATAACGAAACAAGGTTTCGGCTTTTATTAATCACTCCAGATGCCTGCATCAATTGTTGGAAGACTCTTGTAACACATCTACAACAGACCAAAACATCATAGTGAAAACAGAAAATATGGCAAATCTCCATAAATGAAAGTGAAATTGTTTAATTTCAAACATTGTTTTGCAATAGAGTTGCAAACATTGTGGTACACCGGCTCGGCTGTTCTCATTTAAAAAATTGTAACATGTTATACAAAGAAAATGTTCACTGTAGTAGACGTGAAAATGTCTTAATAAATAAAATAAATAAGATTTTCACTATGACATAGTGATAAAACCTTTCTATTTCAGCGTTAATTATACCAAGGGGTGTGGGTTTTTGTCAATTTTTGGCACTTTTCGTACATTCAGATTGATAATTAACATCCTCCCCAGGCCTCCACATTTTTTATATTTACATCAAAATAATAAGAATAAAAAGTTATTTATGAATTTCTATATAAAAAAATGGTCGACGATGGTCGAAACGTAATAATTTCGAGAAAACGGTATCTTATTAGACAGCATTTTAAGCATGGATTCGGTCGTTAGGGTACATAGCTTGTCTGGTGGTAGTGAATAGTTTGTTCTCCGATAACGGTAATATGCTTTTTATCCCGTATTCTTCATAAAAAGACAAACCAATTTTTATTCCGTAGTTTGGTAAAGTGTTTTTGAGTAAATCAATGTTCAATAATAATAAAGAATAACAAAATATATGCAAAGTGTAGATACGCAAATTACGATTCATTTCTTCTGTTGCAATTTCACAAACTATTCACTGCCACCATCTCCGATGTAAATAATCAATCACATGGCGGTCACTCTTTGAATGAAAGATTAGACAATCACGTTGAATCGACGTTAAACTCTTTCACTTAATCACTTCTTTTCAGAAAATGGGACTTACCCACTCAAACCAACTTTGTTTCATGATCGAAAATGGGGTAACTGTTATACATTTACTCCTCCTTATGGGACAAAAATTGTCTTTATCGCTATTAACTTAAATTTGAAGGAAAGACTAGACAATAACGACTCAGTTTTGGGATACGTTTTTCTAGCTCAAGTTGGTCTTTACCCATTAGATTTAAAACATGCACTGTTAATTAAACCGAACACTGAAGTTAGATCTACTTTTCAAGTAGAGGAAGTTAGCAAACTTAATGGTATGTATGGTGGTTGTCAAGACGACGAAGACATATTTAAAAAAAGAACCGGCTTTGCTTACACGCAATCTTTGTGTCTGGAAGAATGCCGATTGAAAAACTCTCAATTGAAGTGTGACTGCATCATACACTTTCTACAGCCTGGGTTCAAGAATCCAGAAGTATCTAACAGCCGAACGTGTGCCACCGTTAAAGAGTTGAAATGCTCACGCCAAGCATACCTTTCACCGATGAACTGTCAGTGTAAGCCAATGTGTCGAAGATCCGTTTATTCTATCAGAGCACAGAAGTACGAGATGCAGGATGATCCTAGTTATTTCGATTTCATACATGATATTTTCTTTAATTCATCGTGCAACAACTGTACTGATTTGGCGCAAACAAATTATGCTTCTTTCGTCTTGAGCGTAGTCGGAAAGCATTATAAAGAGTTTAAACAAAAACCTTTATATCCTCTGCCTCGGTTTTTGTCAGATATTGGGGGCACTTTAGGGTTATATATAGGGGCATCGGCATTGAGCTTGTTTGAGTTAATACATATGTTGTCAGGACTAATACTGTTTCTACTCAAACGAAGACGCACTGAGTAGAGACGAGGGGTTCGGTTACGATTACTTCAAATGACGAAATAAGCTTCCGGTTCTGGTTACTATTTCGGTATATTCGTAAAACGTTCTTTAAGACAACGTCTCAGTCGGTCATCTTACCCTTACCTATACTCAAACGGGCCAGTAACTCGACCAATCAAATTAGTTTGAAGGAACTAGTCACTCAGACATGTTTTGATAAACAAGAGGCTTAATTAACAGGGCCAGTAACATTCCAACATATCATCTGTTTCCTTTACTATGAGCCGTCCCGCGAGAAAACCAACATTGTGGACTCTGCGTAAAGTATCGACCCAGATCAGGGCCGACACATTCCGTCTTAGGGGAATAGGGTAGTCGAGTAATGATTCCTGAAATAGAAAATCCGCAGGAGGCGAAAAGTGTCTACCCGGGTAAGCCTGCGCGGCATGCTTAGACTGATACAGGTCGATACTTTACGCATAGTCCACAATGTTGGTTTTCTCGCGGGACGGCTCATTTTTCCTTATATGTTTTCAAAGAGGTCTTAGGCCGTTTTATTGTAGGTAAGGGTAAGATTACCGACAGAGACGTTGTCTTAGAGAACGTTTTATGAATATACCGAAATAGTAACCGGAACCGGAAGCTTATTTTCATCATTGGAATTAATCGTAATGTATGATCACATTCTTTGAGGATACAGTCTTGTAGATTTGATCGTCAAAGAGTGCCAATAATTGAACGCTTCTGTCTTTTATGCATTACAGGAGCGGCATAAGACGAATTTCATTTTGTTTTAATATGTCCTCATTACATAACCATTTTACACCAGTTTGTGAAAAGCTTTTATTATATCAGATCGAGTATGCTTAAATTAGTATAACTATTAAAATAAAAAAATAGAAAAAAACCTCTTCCAGCTCACAAATAACTTGTAATATGCATTAATGGAAAGTATTTTTTTTTCTCACTGTACTAATGGAATATATCATAGATTGGCAGTCATATTGTGTTATTCTTAAAGCGACTGAACTCCAAATACCCAACTGTCGAAAAAAAATAAAATTTCCAATTTTAAGAAAATAATTGTTATTTTTGTATTTGGCGAATTAAAATATGATAACTGACATATTACATACCCCTATAATCGGTGAGATTTTCTTGTTTTCGATACTTTTTCCATCGCAAGTTCTACCCTGTCAGTAACGGGGTAAGTATTTTTAAATAGGAAACCCCTTCATCGGGACAATTGGAAACGACTCAAGTTCACTTTATTGATAAAAAACGATACATTTTCTACCCTGGTTTTACTTTGATAACATAAAGAATAACATTTAGGGCGAATTCTATTTTTTTTTTTTTTTTTTTTTTTTCGTGCCATCTGGATTTCAGTCGCTTTAAGACTAAGGTTGGTTTTCCTGGAGCACCACTCATTTATTTGTTGCTTTATCCACCATTTACAGTTGTATATTGACAAAGCTCATAATTTAAGAATTATATGGGGGAACTCTTTAGATAAATTTGAAAAGGTTAAAACTTTACTACGCATTTTACTCAAATCATGGCCTTTTTACTTAAAGTTTTGGTACTGTTTTGCGTTTATGTCGACTTCTCATCTTATTATTGCCATTTTATAACTTCATACAATCAGGTGACTGATGCCACTCGCTTGCGAGGCCTTTATGTTGTGTGGTGGTTTTCATATATGAGCTGTCTCATGAGAAAACCAACATTGAGAGCTCTGCGTAAAGTATCGATCCGGATCGGCCTAAGCCGCGCTGGCTAATTTGGGCAGACATTTTTTGCCTCCTGTGTATTTTCTGTTTCAGGATACATTCCTCTATATCTCTACCCACCTGAGACGGAATGTGTGGGCCCGGATTAGCCTGCGCGGATACATTACGCAGAGTCCATAATGTTGGTTTTCTCGCAGGATGGCTCACATATGCTTGTTATTGTTTTAGCTCGTATAATTGAGCCTATAGGTACTAACATGTTCTGTTGATAACGTAAATATGCACTTTCTTTTGTATCTCATAAGAATAAGAGACTTAATGTGAGCTATTGTTTTAATCCTGCGTTTGGCATTTGTTCTCATAGCATCCGGAAGACGAAAGTATTCTCCTTCCTGCTTCATGCCATTTTCATTGGTCAAAATATGATTGTCAGGGGGGCGGGAATGTCATGCCTAATGCGGCTATAAGGATAACTTTTTTCTCCAGAACGAATTGGCAATAGTATCGAATAAGTTTTTAGAACTAACTGTTCTATTATAGACCCTCTACAAATTACCTTCAAGCCATTTCCATTAGTTAAAATACATGGCGCCCAGTGAGTAGGCCCGTTTTACCCTTTATACATGAACAGGTTCATATGCGGTCCTCTGCTAGATTCGTCTATCTCATTGTCATTGGTCAAAATACATGAATACCAGATGGTAGGCCCGTTTTACCCTTTATACACGAACAGGTTCATATGCGGCCCTCTGCTAGATTCCTCTATCTCATTGTCATTGGTCAAAATACATGAATACCAGATGGTAGGCCCGTTTTACCCTTTATACACGAACAGGTTCATATGCGGCCCTCTGCTAGATTCCTCTATCTCATTGTCATTGGTCAAAATACATGAATACCAGATGGTAGGCCCGTTTTACAATTTATACACGAACAGGTTCATATGCGGCCCTCTGCTAGATTCCTCTATCTCATTGTCACTGGTCAAAATACATGAACACCAGATGGTAGGGCTATTTTACCCATTATGTCAAAACTGTTAAATTTTAGAATATTATCTCCGAAAATTACTTATCTGAAATTGAAATATTTTCACATAAAAAATTCGTTTATTGACCTTCTGTCAGTTTCATCCATTTTATTTGACATATTAAAGGCAACAGATGATATGTTGGAATGATACTGGCCCCTGTTAAGCCTCTTGTTTATCAAAATATTTCTGAGTGACTAGTTCCTTCAAAATATGTTGATTGGTTGAAATCATAACATCCAGTGGACGTGGTCGTTTTACCCCTTTAACTATTTGGTGAAAGTTTCAAAATATTCTCGTCACAACATCCTGACCAATATATTCCAAATTATGTCATACACGATGAGTGCTTGAAATGTCGGAAGTGATTGATTGATTTTGGCTTAACGCCGTTTTTAACAATTATCCAGTCTTATCACGGTGACTAGTTCACCATCTCATGAGTTTCCTAGCTTTCTCACACCAGTACTCCACTCAACGTACATTCCAAGCAACTGGCTGCTTTTCCACATAGACTGTTAAACCATTGGTGAAAGACAAATCACTTTTGTAAAACGTAGGAAAGAATGTTGGCCGAACTGGGGTTCGAACTCACAACCCCTGGATTGCTTCCGACTGAGATACTGGGGCTCGACCGAAAAGTCTAGATAATTTAGATAATTTGTATACTAGAACATTTACTGTTAAGTCATCACCATATCTTTTGTTAAATATATTGCGTTAGTTTTATCTATTACAAATACCGCAGTGTAAATTTTAAGAAAATTCCTGTCTGATTCTTTTATATTTTCACGTGTAAATATTCTTTTTCTGACCTTCAATGAGGGACAGGTTGTTGTGCCTTATGTATGTATATTTACGTATGTTTATCTGTAGAATACGAACATCCTTCATATTCTTTGAGGATACAGTCTTGTAGATTTGATTGTCAAAGATTGCCAAGAATTGAACGTATCTGTCTGTTATGCAATACAGGAGAGGTAGAAGACGAATTTCATTTTGTTTTAATATGTCCTCATTTCATAACCATTTGACACTAGTTTGTGAAAAACTATTATTATGTCAGACCGAGTATACTAAAATTGGTATAACTATTGAAAACACAAAATAGAAAAGACCAGCTCGCAAATTACTTGAAATATCCATTAATGGAAAGAACATCTTTTTCTCACTATACTAATGGAATTATTTATTAGTTCATTTACATTCTGTTTACGCTTAAATGTATGAATACTGTATTTGTAATTTCCATCTTTTATTTTTGTTTGTTTGATTGTCAATATGAATCAATAATTGATACAGGATGTTTGATACTTGATCATTTTAGATTGCATATGTATTATAAATATGTATATATGACTATGTACTTATGTGCTTGTCAACTAAAGATCTATATATCTTATGACAGTTTGAGCGATACAGACTCCCTTTTAGATATCTTCTTTGGAACGTGTCGTGACTTACGAACTGCGTATGTTCGGGTCTTGAGATTTGTATACATATTTATCAGTTCCGTATATTTTTTTCTTAAAACATTTTGTTAACATTAGTACTTTCAGAGAGTTACCTCTATGTATCCCCTACCAAAGGCGGTGGGATATTGGTTGTTGGGATCGTTCGTCCGCGTGTAGCCACATTTAACTCTTTCTCTAATACGACAATTCTGCAGCCGACGACTTTGAATATATTTTGTCAAAAAGAGAGAAAGTCTCTAAAATTGAATGGATAATCTTTGACTAAAAGTTGAAATCATTGTGGCAAAAGAAGAAACTGCTCGTTTTGAGCAATTTCTTTTTTTGGTCACTATGTTTTCAAAAAAATATCTGCTGCAGAGGTGTCAGAAAGCCGTCTATATGAGGGAAAAGATTAAAGCATTGTTGGAGGGATACGGTTGAAACTTTATAAAAATCTCAACCACCATAGGAAATGGCCACATGGCATCATCTACTAAAAGTTATGTCACCTTAAACATAATAAAGTGTATTATGTATGCACTGTTTCATGTTTTATATCGCAATTGCTTTGTAAATACTATAAGGGCCATATTCAACATCCAATCTTTATGAATTATCAATGGAACATTCATCTCTATCAAAAAGCTGTCAAGTTCAAAACTACGTTACGTAGGTCCTATAAGGTTAAATTGTAGTAAAAGCTTTGATATTTGTCCACGCAAACGGCGTGAGCACTGGGTAAGTATCCAGGAAGCAGACATCGAGCGTGATTTATATAAGCTCGAAATGGATGTTAAATAAATAAATGTATCGATAGCTCAGTCGGTAACTTCTAGGGCTATCAATCATACGGTCGTGAGTTAGAACCTCGGCTGGGACATTTATTCTTTCCGATTATTGACAAAAGTAATAGTGACTAGCGTCAATCCTCTTCCTCTTATAGGCTAGATAGTCAATGTTGGACGGCGCAAGAAAACATTATGGCATATGCGTAATCTATCGACCAAGATCAGCCTGCGCAGTACGCGCACACTGATCCGGCCCGACACATTCCGTCTCAGTGAGATAGAGGTATTGAGTAATGATTCTTGAAACAGAAAATCCACAAGAGGTGAAAAGTGTCTGCCCGGATTAGCCTGCGCGGCATGCTTATGCTGATCCATGGATACGTTACGCAGAATCCAAAATGTTGGTTTTCTCGCAGGACTGCTCAGATATTTTATGTGTATGTAGTACAGGTGCGAGAAAGCCAGGAAACACTAGCTAGGCGAATAGACCGCCGTGAAGTAACTGAGATACAGTTGAAAACGGCATTAAGCTCCAATCAATCAATCTTCTCCTTCATTGCTATGTCAAGTCCAAAACTGTATTCTCTGGAGTAAAATCTAGGTCACTAGGTCAAGTTCTATTTGAAACATGTGAACGATGCACCGCACTTCTCATTAATGCATCATAAATATTTATCAAAACGTTTATCTTCTCCATAGCTTAATCAAATTTAGAGTTCTAGCCGCCAGCTCAATTTTTAGAAACAACTTGTGAACGCTCAAGAGTCAACAGTTGTCACACAATCTTCATAACAAGCCAACAACAATATTCAGTTGAATTCTCGTTCATGTTCGAAACTAGGTCACGTCGGCTCAAAAACTAGGTCACTAGGTCAAACTTTAAGAGGCCAGTTTTTAATTCGATTTTCATGAACGTTCATCAGAACAGGTGTTTCCACCAGAAGACTGTTAAGTTATAAAACTAGGTTTCATTGTATCATTATAACACTCTGAGTAAATACCAAAACCATTAGTGATTGATGATTATTTTTTAATTCATATTAAGCAATAAAGGCCTTTGACATAACAAGATTACATCAACGTGTGACTATATATACAACGAAATGAGTTCATGAAATAATGTGGGTTTTTTTACTTGGAAATCTCTTAGTTCATTCCAAAGTATGCTTTCCCACATACAACACGTCTGCGGCCGACACATTGACAACCGGTAAATGTGTAAAATCTCAATAAATAGAGGATCTTACATGAGTGCTTATTTGATATTGTTTTTATGAAACGAGTCGACTGAAATAATTTGAAGCGAGGCTCTGCCGAGCGTCATATTCGTTTCAGTCGACGAGTTTCATAAAAACAATATCAAATAAGCACGAATGTAAGATTCTATTTATCACATAACACCATAAAAAGATTGTTTTCAACCTTTAAATCGATCTTTCTTTGTCCTCATATAAACAGTGACCGAAGTTCACCCTGAAGTTCTAATGCATACGTCCACTGTAAAATGTAGTCCCTATCAATAACCTTTTAATTTTATACAAAGTTAGCAACAATGCTCTTATAGCGTTTCATTTATCGAGATGTATTCTCTTTAAACAATATTTTAATAAATGCCGAAATTCAGAACAATTGTAAAAAAATATGCTGTCATTGAAAGTGACGTCACATACGTGCTGTGAGTCGGCTATTTATGTAACTAGTTACATATGATATTTATGTCACTGCTTTATGTCACTCCTGGAGTGCAAGTTATGTGATAAAAAACATTATAATTAATGAATTGAGTTGAGAAATTGAGGCTAAAGGAAAAATTGCTATCTTTGAGTTTTCAACACTCTTCAATGGTTATGTCTAACCTTCATCTATAGTCTATAGCTTTTCTGCAAATTTGCTTAGATGTTTTCTTCGATTTGTCGACGAATATTCAGGGCTTCTTCAGGATAAGTACACAAACTATGTCAATCTTCGTGTTTATAGCTTTAAACATGGACTCAACATAGTTTGTGGTTTGTGCAATTTCCTGAAAAAGTTCTATGGCCGAAATATTGAATAAAATTGTGTTCGTATTGCGATACATATTAATTTCATAAGGAAAATATGTTTTTAAAAATATTTTATAGGTTACATTGGTTTACAAACTAGGTCATTTTCACGAATTTGAAAGAAAACCCAAAACATGTGGACACTCAAGCGGCGTCCCATATAGTGCATATATATTAAAATAGATTACAGGCAGAAACAAGGGGATCTAAGCGATATTTGTCAAATTCCCCATTCAGCAGAGGATCTCCATTTGATGAATTAATTATGTTATATAATGATTTGTTTTATATACAATATGATAATGATACTGATGTTGTACAAGTCTTAAATAAACATTACATATATATGTTGTCATGTTAAACCCCGGTAGACTAGACGTGCGCTGTCAATCTATTGGTTGTAAGTTTTAACCCCAGTTCAGTTCTTTCCGTTGTTGTATAAAAAAAACTGTGACAAGCGTCATTTGTTTTCGATCAATGAACTAGGTCTATGTGTAAAAGCAGCCAGTTGCTAAAAGAAAGACTTGTGTAGGTACTGGTGTGAGAAAGCCAGAAAATGTGGACAGGCCGTCGTGATATGGGCTATCCCGCGATAACCAACATTATGTAATCTGTGTAATATATCAACGCAGATTCGCCTGCGTATGCCGCACAGACTGATCCGGACCGACACATTCCGTCTCAGGGGTATAGAGGTATAGAGTAATGATTCCTGAAACAGAAAATCCACAGGAAGCGAAACGTGTCTGTCCGGGTTAGCCTGCGCTGCATATGCTTAGGCTGATCCGAGTAGATACTTTACGCAGAGTCCACAATGTTGGTTTTCTCGTGGGACGGCTCATATGATTGAAAATATGATGAAACCGGCGTTAACCCTTTCCCACATACAGGCACTTTTTGATACCTATGCGAATTTTGAAAACATGGCAAACATAGAAATTGCTCATTAAGATGTGCGATGATGGTATGGACGTCGTTTATGTGTTATATAATCATTGAAAAAACGTTCAACTATGGCAGAGAAAGCATTGGATTGCTTATCACCTCCTTTCTCCAAATTCAAAAAAGCATAAAATGCTCCATTCCAGAATAGTAGTACGTATCATCGTTTGTTTGTATGGTGTTTTACGCCGCTTTCAATAATGTTTCAGTTATACCACCTCGACTCCTTGGTAATGTAACGAAAACGTTCGGTATACGTTGCATTTGATATGCAAATTTACATCACCGTTTCGAAGTGATGGAGTTTAGGGTTAGATATATAAGACAAGTGGACCCCTTCAGGGTTGAGTATACTTTTCGCTGAAGGGATCTTCTGCGTCTTTAGCCCTGCACGTTACACTTGGTGTCAGCGGTGGGATGAAGACAACTGCCATACCGGAGTTGCCTTACCCATGGGTTTCCCAGGCCAAGACTCGGGACGAGTCTTCTCGGAGTGGGAAGTATTGTAACGAAAACGTTCGGTATACGTTGCATTTGATATGCAAATTTACATCACAGTTTCGAAGTGCTGAAGGGATCTTCTGCGTCTTTAGTGCGGCACGTTACAGTAATTTACCAGGACTACTGGTCAATGCATCATGACACCAGTGCGTCAGTCGTAATTCTTACACCCACAATCCTGAGCGTTAAATGGCGGAAGGCTATCACTTCCATTTGTAAAATCTTTGTTTGGTATGACACGAGCAGGGATCGACCAAGCGACCTCCAGCACCATAGGCAAACTCTTCATCACTGCACCACCGATATGTTCTTATCAGTGAATGAACACACGTGTCTCCTATCAATAAGAGTAATGACAAGTGTTTAAGTCTGACCATACAGGCGAAACAGGACATATACTCACACGAAAAAGAAAGTGTGCACTTTTAAATTGGGCATAACTTTTTTGTTACAAAGTTTAGATATACGGATTTATAAGACGTTACGTCAGGTCCATGCGATCTAGAATAGTTGCGTTGATCAGTAGACGAGGAGGCCACAACAGATACTGATAAAAAGCAGTTACAAAACATTACAAATATGCAACTTTTACTTTTCACCCCTACGTTATTCACACGTAAAACAATGTTCTGATAATTATCAAATTTCAATTAAAAGTAAAACATCGTACAGCTAATACATTTTTGCACATTTTGATACAAAATTTGCCTATATTTTGCTTCTATAAGTATACAAAAATTCCCTCTAACCAAGTGCACACTTTCTTTTTCGTGTGAGTATACTTCCATATTGAAAGCCGACCCGGCAGCTCAGTCGATAGCGACGCGGGCTGTCAATACAGGGGTTGTGGGTTAAAACCCGCGCTCGGCCATCATTCTTTCCGACGTTTGACAAAAGTCTCTTTGACAAGCGCCGTTCGTATTCCACCAATGGGCTAACAGTCTATGTGGAAAAGAAGCCGGTTGCTTGGAAAGACTGTTGTGTGGAGTACTGGTGTGAGATAGCCAGGAAACACATGAGTAGATGAACTGGTCGCCATGATATGACTGAACATTGTAGATGACGGCCTTAAACCTCAATAAATCAACCATATGTATACGCATAATTATGTGCATTAGTCATACTCAATACCAATCTTACTTAGTACTTAATATTTGCTTTAAAGAGTTGTTGAAATAATGTCGTATTCAACTTATCTAAAAAGGTTTGACAAACGCCTTGTTAATCTTATCTATAAACGGAATACCAAGAAAACAACAATTTCTTCTGCAAACCACTCTGTCAACACGATAAGAGTCAATGTGTCTGAAGTGGACCAGTGAAATTATAAAGACCGTGAAAAACAGAAGATCAACCGGAAGTCTTGCGAATTTCACGTTACGTCGTGAGGAATAAAATATTTATCGCCGTGAGACCGTCGAGATAACATGTTTACGTCGTGTCGTGGCACTAAATGTGTAAAATAATGCACAATTTTATCTTTTATTATTCCATTTTGAATTAAAGTGTAAAACTTGTCTATAAAACAAAATACACCTGGTACGTTCCCTGTTTTATTACACCCTTACTATTTCATTACTCATATATATATATATATATATACAAGAATACACAGCTCTTATGGCTTCAATATGTGCCTGAAATACTCATTACACTAACTTTTTACTGCTTCTTCCACATGACTCTCTAGTCTACTTAAATAATCTGCCCCTACATTGTCTCTGTCTGGAATAGTATAATACTCATTATATATGGCTGCAACGCTAACGCCCATCGCATCAGTCTGGAATTCGCCATCTTAGACTTATTTAAATAAGTAAGAGGCTGGTGATCAGTCTCTAAGATTAATTCCTAACCGAACAAATACCTATGGAATTTCGAAACTCTCCAAATAACACCAAGACACCCCTTTTCAATTACTGAGTAGTTTCTCTCCCTGTCTAGTAACTTCTTGCTTGCATAAGCAACTGGTAATTTCTAACCTTCTGACTCCTGTAATAATACCGCCCCTAATCCAATATCTGAAGCATCTGTTATAAGGATAAACGACTTATCGAACTCCGGTAACTACAATATAGGAGGTCCTACTAAACTCTTCTTCAAAGTCTGAAAAGCAATTTCCTGACATTCTCCCCATATTACCTTATTTGGTTGGCCTTTCTTAGTTAGATCCGTCAAAGGTACTGCAATTGCCGAAAAGTTGGGGATAAATTTTCTGTAAAATCCTACTACACCTAAAAAAAATCTAACCTGTTTCTTAGAAATCGGCCTTTCTGCTTTCTGTAGTTCCTCTATCTTTCCCTGTACTGGCATCAAATTATTAGACCTTCCAATGACATGTCCTAAACATTCAAGATTGCCAAATTATATACTTTACTTACTCGGTCTAGCTGTTAACTTAGCTAACTGCAATCTTCTAAATAGCTCTCGTAATGCGTTATATGTTCCTCCCATGTAACAGTAAATATTAATATGTCGTCTATGAAACTATCCACATAACCTAAATCCTTTAACACCTTCCTCATTAACCTACAAACAGTACTGGACGCGCAAACAAAACCAAACGACATCTTATTGAAACGAAACAAACCTTTCGGCGTTTCAAAAGAGGTCATATCTTTCGCCTGCTCTGTCAACGACACCTGCCAATAACCCTTATTAAGATCAATTTTAGTGAAATTATTTGCCCTCGATAACTTAGAGAATATCTCTTCGATGTTTGGCGTAGGCTCAGCGTCAAACACTGTCACTTTGTTTAGCTGTCTGAAATCAATACAAAACCTAACTGTGCCGTCCTTTTTCCTAACAAATACTATAGGACTCGAAAACGGTGCATTTGAAGGCTCTATCGTTCCTAACTCTAACATCTTACTAACCTCTTCGTTTACGATTGCCACCGACTGGTATGAATATAGGATAACCCTTGTACCTGATTGGTTCTGATGTATTTAACTTGATATCATATTCAACAAGTGAAGTAGTTCCCGGTATATCTGCCAAAACATCGGCGAACTCTTCCCAAACCTTTTTTAGACTCTGTACCTACTCTGGAAGGACACTCTAATGGTATATATTCATCTACCCAATCTACATCTGCATTTCCGATCTTCACTATCTTCTATAACTGCAGAACAAACAACTGCTAATACACTCTAATCACTACTACCATCATCAGCACTTCTCTCAATGTACTGTTTCAATATATTGGCATGACATGTCTTTTCCTTACCATTCATATTAATTCTATAATCTATCTCATTCATCACCTTTGTCACTACAAATGGACACTTCCACTGCAATAATAACTTATTGTGACTTACCGGGAGTAATACCAGAACCTTGGTACCCATTAAGAACTTCTCTTTCTTTGCTCGCTTGTTATAATATAACTTCTGTCTGGACTTTGACTTACTTAACTCGTCCTGTGCCATCTTACACGTCTCTTCGAGTCGCTCAAGTTAGTCTATTACGTACTGGTATGTCAATTTTACCCAACATTATTGACCTCGCCAGACCATAACTCTTTCAAAATGCTCAATTGTCCTCTGACCGTTCGACCTTAGAGTAATTCAAATGGAGAAAACCCCAGACTTTCCTGTGGCACTTCCCTATACGCAAATGACGCTGCATTAATGTACTTATCCCAATCCTTGGGCCTCTCGCTACACATACGTTTTATCATCCGTTTCAATGTTCCATTGAACTTTTCTACCAATCCGTTGCACATTGGGTGATACGGCGTTGTAGTCAACTGACGCAAGGATAATAGCCTACTTACCTCAGCCATCAGCTTGGATGTGAACTGTGACCCCATGTCCTTTAGCATCTCTTCCGGGATTCCAAGTCAACTGAACATATCGACCAACGTTTCTGATACTCTCAATCCCTTTTAATTCAACGGCTTCTGGATATCTCATAGTGTAATCTACCATGACTAGAATATACCTGTTTTTCATGTACGTCATCGGTTCGATAGGTCCAATAAATCAACGACTACACGCTTTAAAGGCGTTTCTATTAAAGGCATCTCCCCTAAATGGTACTCTTTGAACCTTACCTTTTGGCATCGTTCGTTGACATATATCGCACGACCTACAATACAGACTGACTTCAGCACTAACCCCTGGCCAATAGATCTCGGCTAATGCTCTATCCCTAGTGTTTCGTATCCCTAAATGTCCTGTCATCAACGACTCATGGGCTAACTTCAAAACCGCTTCTCGACACGTCTTTGGAACCACTAATTGATAAGACTGCTTTCGATTTGAAAATTCAAATTCCCTATACAATCATTTTTCTTGCCTGTCCTCCCTCTTTACAATTATGCAGTGTTCCTTCACTCATATTTTCTCTCGTCTTGGCCAGAGTTTCATCAGTCATCAGTCATCTGCATGTCACTAAATAATAGAGTGGTGTGTCTATACATAATGCCTTCGTTGTATCCTCATAATATGGAGTCTCCACGTATATCATTGCTACTGGGAAATAATGCTCAGACCCTTCGATATACTTACAGCATTTCTTCTTACCTAAAAACTGGTGTTCCTGTACTAACTGTTTCCTTACAACTACGCACGTGGCACCCGTGTCTCTCATCATTTCTACTCGTACTCCATTATCTGTGCCTTCCTTTGTAGGACAATTTCTTTCCATACATGCACCAACTGTTCCGAACTATCGTTACACACACATATACAACTATAACTGTCTGTTTGATTTAATCCCCCACGATACAGACCTCGAGGCTTTCTTCTTCCTTTGAAATATTGATTACCTTAATTATGGCTATGCCTTCCAAACCTACATTTACATTTATAGTTTCTCCACCCGTCGCAAATCGTCCCCCAGTATCGTCTACCGCAACCATACGTTGCCTACTACCCCTTTTCCTACAATCGTCTGATCTATGATTACCACCACAATAATTACATTTCCAATGTGTGAATGAACTACCACCTACCTTCTGCGTACTAGAAACCTGTATCGGACCTGAAACCTCTAGCTAACTGGTCCTTTTCTTTACTTCCACTTAATGCCACATTCCTACACCCACCTCTCGCTTCAGCAAATAAATCCGCCTGAACGGCCATCTCTTTGCCATCTGTAAACATCTTTTCTTTCAAAAATAAATACAACTCCTTATTGCTAATTGACAACAACTGATCTCGTAACAAAAAATCAATGACACCTCCGTACGACTTAACTATCCTCCCTAATTCAAACCAACGTTCGAGATCATTCTTTGACCTCCGTAAATACTGATCAAACGTCTCTCCCGTTTCAGGCCTAGCTTTGAAACGTTTCCTGAACCATTCCTCCGTCAACTCAAAACGTTGCAACAACGCTGACCATAACTTGGTATACTCTAAAGCATCATCTGCAGAAAGCTGGAATAAACATCTAACGCCTTACCTTTCAACAATGCACTAAGATGTAACGACCACTGATCACCCTTCCAACCTTGTGCTTCGGCATATCGCTCAAACCTGGATAGATAACTATCCACATTATCTTTATCCTCGTCAAACCATGGTAATTACGGTCCTTTGATTTTATGTTCCTTAAGAAAATGCTTACCTTTTTCGAGTTAAGCCAACTCCATCGCCTGCTGATGTTCTAATTGGGACTCCAATGCTCTCCTATGCTCCCGATCCATCAGCTCTTCTTTCTCTCTCTCGGCTACTCTCTGTCGTTCCATTAACTCTAATACTTTATGTTCCTTTTCTCTTTCAGCCTCACGATCTGCCTGTCCCTGTTCTCGTTCCTTTGCTTGTTCGTCTTGAACGAACCTTTAAAGTTCCCCACCTTCATGACCAAGCTCCTTGCCTAACTCTATCAACTCCGTCATACTAGTCATGGTCATCAAGGGTACTATACTTTCAAACTATATCAAAAATATTAACCTACAATCTAAGATTAATAAAATACTACACTTGATCTGAATTCACATCTAATATCACATTATATGCATACCCTGTACGGTATAATTCATGTTTTATACTACGAGACTCACTATGCACGAACAAATATTTTTATATATACATAACGTATAATTTTTTATTTTTTTACAATTATACCCAAGCTCAGATATCGGATATCAGTCCTATCACCTTTAAAGCACACCCCTTCTATCTCCCAGACTCCGCGCTTTACTGCGGAAACGCTTACGGCAGCGCCGCTGTCTTATCAAAGGGAATTATACAAATATCAAACAAACCCCAGGTATAAAGCTATTGGTACAAAACTCAGTCTTTAACCTCAGGCACAGAAGTTCGCCATGACTGAAATAAAGTAGCTACTGACACAACAAAATCAAATGTCAAGATTTAAAGCACAGTAAAATTGGCAGTTAGACGAATCCAATGAAGGAATATTTGCAAACTCACAATTAAATACAACGAGCGAATCATCCCACTTCTGACACCATTTGTCACAAGATGGTCAAGGGCCGGCAATTCACTAAAGTAGAATTGATAACAAATCTTTAAATATGAATATAAAGATTTTTTAATGTACATAAATACAGTAATTTACACAAAAGAAAACAATTTCTTAGTTAACAAAAATAAGGAATGCAATAATAATAAAACACTCACACACTCGTGCTCTCACCCAGAACTCTCTCCCCAATCACTTCACCTGTCCCATCACTTTTGTCTCTGGATCCTATTAATAATAATTGTAATAACTGATTAGCTGCTAGCTGACTATTTCACTGTCCGACCGATATCTTGAATACTGTCCTTAAGAAGGAACTATTACCACTTTCCCGACTTCTCATAGTCACTGAAACCCAAAACACTGCGTCGTATATATCCTCTGACTCCGGGAACGACAGGCCACACAACTGTGGTTATATGGATCTACGCGTCCTATGACGGTACTCCTACTAATTCCCCCGTTACAACGTCTTCTGGAGTTGTGCACTACGTCACATACAATCTCCGTTCTGCAAACTTCTGCGTTTGGAACATCAATCTTCTTGCTATTAACATAGCAACTAGCCATAGACATAACATGGCTAAAATATAATAAATAACCCAGTCTTATAATTATATCAAGAATGGTCCGTAAACTTAAAACCCTACCATTTATTTTTGCAATCCTATGGTAACCACACATCTCTATGCCTCGCTTCTCCAAATAACAATCTATTTACCTTTTCCACTTTCACTCTATACTTTGCATACAAATCTATCTTCACCAATAACATACAGATAAATGGTCTCGCTCCTGACGGACTCCATTTCTGTGACAACCATTCACTTCGTGAACCACAGAATTTCTCTAAACAGTCAATACAATAACAATCATCTCAATACCGGTCTTTACATAACACAATGTAAATTTTAATTTTGCCGAGAAAACCTTTGCACAATAAATAAGATTTTAACATACCCATCTTAGGGAAGGTGACTGAGAATAATAGAGACCTAGGGAAGGTGACTGAGACTGATGGAGACTTCGGGAAGGTGACTGAGACAGATGGAGACTTAGGAAAGGTGACTGAGACTAATAGAGACGTAGGGAAGGTGACCGAGACTAATAGAGGCGTAGGTAAGGTGACCGAGACATAGGGACGGTGACTGAGACTGATGGAGACTTAGGGAAGGTGACTGAGACTGATGGAGACATAAGTAAGGTGACTGAGACTGATGGAGACTTAGGGAAGGTGACTGAGACTGATGGAGACTTAGGGAAGGTGACTGAGACTGATGGAGACTTAGGGAAGGTGACTGAGACTGATGGAGACATAAGTAAGGTGACTGAGACTGATGGAGACTTAGGAAAGTTGACTGAGACTAATAAAGACGTAGGGAAGGTGACTGAGACTGAAGGTGATTGAGTGACTTAGCCAGAGTGTAGTTGGGTCCGAGAGCAAGATTGAATGATGTGAATGAGACCGATTTCAAACCTTCATTGCTGAATTATATAGCATAATGTAAGTTTTCAACACCAATTATAGATGGAAGTTTGCATTTTCCTAAATATTTTCGAAGTTGTCTGCAACAGATGTATTGTATGGGGGAAAGAACTCACCCGATAAGCACAAATAAAAGGAATCGGTAAACCATTTATCGAAAATTTCCTATATATGCCTAACTAGTGTAAATTCTTATTACAGGGACCACGTTTACGATTCTATTGCAAACAGTTTAGCACTACGCTATTCTGTCCTGTAAGCTATGGCCCTAATAGAAAGATGTAACGGTATAATAATCAAATTCTGGTCAGCAATACGGACACGTTAAATATGTAAAAGTTCAGTGCATGAGAAAAGGTACACGTTGGCAGTGTAGGTTCAAACAATCGAGTCCACCTGCTTAGTCTAATTAGATTCTACACAAGTTGACAAATCTTCTGACAGGCCCGTGTAAGTAGTATGTGAAAAGTGTAGAACTTGATCAGACTGTGCGAATATACAGGCTGATCTGGATCTTTTAATGTATACAAAAATGACCTTGTAGTTTTTCTCATGAACGTAGAATTTTTTTAAATGTATATTGCTTTGCCATTATCTGTTATTTCGACTGTTCGTCCGTCCGTCTCTCCCGCCTATGTTTAAGTTGTGTACGGGTTTTTAATTCCTCGCATATCATTATAGTTTGTAATCATTTGTGTTGTGGTAACAGCGTTTGCCGCTAAAAAAGCGATCTCTGAAAAGGGCATACCGAATAGTTTATGCAGCAAAAGACAACATATCAGGACAATTATATGGAAAATCTCTACTAGGAGAATCATGTTGAGGCTGGACTGGATCGTCGCCGGTCTAAATTCCAAAAGGTCAGGTTAGGCCTGATCTTCCCCAACTGTATATACTTGAGGTGACGTGTGCATACTATAATAGTAAATAGTTGTATTTATCATATAAATGTACAACTGTTTGGCATTAGGTCGATCAATTGGGTTTAGAATCTTAACCTTGAACCACGTTCTCACTTGACTCACATGTGCTTGACTTGTGCTCCTCTCCGTCTGTCTGTATGTCTGTCAGTCCGTGTATCCGACTGTCCGTCCGCATGAGAGAGTACTTGTGGGGTGCCTATCCACCACCCTTATAAAGACACTTAGATAAATAGGTTTTTTTTATTTTTTATAACGGGTATCTCATTTGGATATTAATGTTATTCATTCCGTAAAAGGGGATTAATTGCGGAATGAATTGCATACTTGTGGGGTGCACCACACAAACAAAATATCAAACGAAATAACCCCACAAGTACTCTCCCATGATTCCGTCCGTCCGTCTGTCCGTCAGTCCGTCCGCGCTGTGTAGGGGGGGGGGGCGGCACATTATATGCAGCATGTCTTGCGCAAAATACCATGACAAATACGGTATCAAATATGGTAATGTAACATCATTGTAATATGATGTCGCGTCCTTCGGTCGAGCGATATATCAATATGTCTAGGCGCCTTGTAATACATAGCTATGAATTGCTGCTGCAACATGCTATTCATTATTTATTGAACGTTAAATAAACCACGATTTTAGCCAATAGAGAATAGCTTTGATTTAAAATAATTCATATTGACTACCATGTTAAATGGTCATATAAATGTAATTTAACCGACTCTGTGATCATATTTAAAAAATCGCATAGGACAGCCTTTCCTTGTATTTTATTCGAATATTACGAGAAGGACAGCCGTGTCATCATATCTCGAATAGGTTCACATTATTTCAGAACAAGAAACCGCTGAAGACGGTAAGGCCGGATTGTCGGCAATTTGACCTTGAAAATCGACAAACCAGGGTCAAGGTCAAAGTAACCATAGAAATCAATATAACTTGTTACTGGTTACCTTCAGGCAAAGTTTCAAGTTTGTAACCCTTTCCAGTGCTGAGATTTTGCCTCAACCTGAAACTTTAACCAAAATGTTGACGGACAGACGGACATCGCCAATCCGGCCAAAAACTGTTGAAAGCGGAGTAAAACGCAATTTGCTGTGATATAACTATAAAACTGTTGAAAGCAAATTAAAACACAATTTGCTGTGATGTAACTATTAAAATGTTGAAAGCAAATTAAAACGCAAGTTGACGTGATATAACTATAAAACTGTTGAAAGCGGAGTAAAACGCAATTTGCTGTGATATAACTATATAACTGTTGAAAGCAAATTAAAACGCAATTTGCACTGATATAACTATAAAACTGTTGAAATCAACTTAAAACGAAAGTTGCCATGATATAACTATAAAACTGTTGAAAGCAAATAAAAACGCAAGTTGCCATGATAAAACTATAAAACTGTTGAAAGCAAATTAAAACACAAGTCCATATAACTATAAAACTGTTGAAAGCAAATTAAAACGCAACTTGCCGTGATATAACTATAAAACTGTTGAAAGCTGAGTAAAACGCAATTTGCTGTGATATAACTATATAACTGTTGAAAGCAAATTAAAACGCAATTTGCAGTGATATAACTATAAAACTGTTGAAAGCAAATTAATACGCAAGTTGTCGTGATATAACTATAAAACAGTTGAAATCAAATTAAAACGAAAGTTGCCATGATATAACTATAAAACTGTTGAAAGCAAATTAAAACACAAGTTGATATAACTATAAAACTGTTGAAAGCAAATTAAAACGCAAGTTGCTGTGATGTAACTTTAACCAAAATGTTGACGGACAGACAGACAGACAGACGGGCAATAGGAACGTGAAGGTCAAGAGTTATCATGGAAATCAAAAGAACATGTTAGTGGCTACACACAGACCAATTTTCAAGTTTGTAGCTGTTTCCATGTCCGAGATTTTGCTTCAACCAGAAACTTTAACCAAAATGTTGACGGACAGACAGACAGACAGACAGACAGACAGGCAATAGCAACGTGAAGGTCAAGAGTTATCATGGAAATCAAAAGAACATGTTAGTGGCTACACACATACCAATTTTCAAGTTTGTAGCTGTTTCCATGTCCGAGATTTTGCTTCAACCAGAAACTTTAACCAAAATGTTGACGGACAGACAGACAGACAGACAGACAGACGGGCAATAGGAAGGTGAAGGTGAAGAGTTATCATGGAAATCAAAAGAACATGTTAGTGGCTACACACAGACCAATTTTCAAGTTTGTAGCTCTTTCCATGTCTGAGATTTTGCTTCAACCAGAAACTTTAACCAAAATGTTGACGGACAGACAGACAGACAGACGGGCAATAGGAAGGTGAAGGTGAAGAGTTATCATGGAAATCAAAAGAACATGTTAGTGGCTACACACAGACCAATTTTCAAGTTTGTAGCTCTTTCCATGTCTGAGATTTTGCTTCAACCAGAAACTTTAACCAAAATGTTGACGGACAGACAGACAGACAGACAGACGGGCAATAGGAAGGTGAAGGTGAAGAGTTATCATGGAAATCAAAAGAACATGTTAGTGGCTACACACAGACCAATTTTCAAGTTTGTAGCTCTTTCCATGTCTGAGATTTTGCTTAACCAGAAACTTTTACCATTTTGCCTAACCTAAAACTTTAACCAAAATGTTGACGGACAGACAGACAGACGGACATCGCCAATCTATAGACCGGAATTGCTTAAGCAATCCGGCCAAAAATGTTACATCAGTTGCTACTGGCATGCATCTTTCAGAACCTGAGATGTTTAGGAAATGTAAGATTATAGTGAGTTCGAGGACGTCGGTTAACATTATGTGCAGGTGATCTTATCGCTATAAATGTTTTCTAGTTTTTACTAAATACTGCAACAATTGCTGCCTTTCCATCTAAACAAACATTCGAGACGAATTATTTTGGTTCGTATATGTGGTATTTTATTTGTCCAAACAATGTTCATGGGTGACTTTTAGTTTACGTGGTTAAGCCCTCAAACTTTTGTTCATGCAGTTTATGTGGTTAACAGTCTTTTGAAGGGCATTTCAAAGTACAGCATAATAAACGGACTCCAAGTATTTTCCGATTGGTCGGACACTTTTGAAGCATTTGTCTCGCCTATATAGAAAGCGGATAGGATATGGCATAGGGACTCGTGAACCAATCAAATGTGGTCGTTGTCGTTCGACATTTTCCGTTAAGCAGCATGCGGTTTACTTTTCGCCATTTTGGATTTGGATTTCCCCTTCATGTTGTATAATTATAAGGTAAGCAGTGATTAATATGTATATATTTTGATGAAATAGATGTCTTTAACGGACGTGGTATTAACTAAGTAAGGGTTGTTCATTAACATCTGAATAAACGCTAGAGTAAATGTTGAACTCGTTCAAATTGAAAAATATATTTTTACCAGTTCCGAGAAACAGTTGTTTTTCTGATTTAATTTTTTATTATACTACTAATAATTTTCGTACATTTTCAATGTTTGAACATAGGTTTTATTTGTTAACACATGTATTTCTAATTTTCGGTATGTTTTCTCAACAAAAAATTCTCAAAATGGCCAAATTACAAAGTCTTCATGAATGAGGTCATCCTCCTTTAGCAAAAGAAACAGTTGAACCCGATCAAGTGGAGATCGGGTCGATTTTACAGCCATTTTCTGCAAACTATTTCACAGCTATCGCAAGAATTGACATCTATACGTAAAATGCAACTGATCTGAGTAATCCTTTTGCTTTGACAGTCTTTCTTTTAATGCCGATAAAAACACATTTGAAGTGTTGAAGTGGAGAAATTTCCATTTCATTTAAATCTGACGAATAAATCCGACTATTCCAAGTGGTTTAAAATGTATTAGTCGCCGGGCAGAAGCCCGCGACTTCTATTTTTAATAGCTTTTGGAACATGACATGGGAGGGCGAGTTATTATTTGAACAGAACACATTTAAATGTCTTGAACATATTACAATTGCGTTTGTTTAAAAACACTTAGTTATGACACATCTAAAATGAAATAAATATTCCGATGTTTTAAGTATTTGCAGTTTCTTTATTTTTACTTGCATTTATGTTTTTTTTGTTTTGTTTACGAAGACAACACAGTCCGTAGTACACTTGTAGCATATTGTTATGTGTCAAAATCGAGATAAAAACCACGTCAAATTCTCCTTTTAATAGCAATTTTAACTTACTGAATGTTATTTTCATGTTCAAAAAGATGTCTTGATTTGTGAAGAATGCATTTAATAATGTTTATCCATGTATATCTAAAATATGAACTGTTTCTAAGCTAAAACTGTTGATCACGTAACTAGCGAATAGATCAATCTCCTTTGCAGAGAGCCGTTCTTTACACTCACTTACAAATAGTTAATTATAGGTGATTTAAAATGTTTATTTGGTTTAAAACAAATGAAGAAAAGAACAAACTGAGATAAAACTTGTTTTAATAGAAAAATGACTTTGAATGAACACTCTCTTTTTATAAAGAGAATTTTAAATGTTTCATTAGTTTCCTTACCGGCATTTTGCTTGCGATCTGCATATTGTTATGCATCATTGACACAAGGGTGCTCATCATTATATAATTTTAAAACAGGAGTTTATGTTCGAAATTAAGTTTGAAATTATACAACAATTTCAATGAAATTTAACTGTTTAGCTGATATTATATTTCGAGGGTGGTCTAATTTATAAATATTTGATTACATTTTAACATTTGTCAAAGTATAATATAATTAGGATGCCAAGCTTATATCTTTTGAGAAAAAGAGAAAACTCATGTCTTCAGCGATTGAACCCTTTTCTCATTGTTTTAAAAGTAGATTGCTGCAAAGGTGTTCAATGTTGACGTTAATAGGGGAAAGGTAAAATGACGTGCTATTGCATGAAAATCCCTAATTGTCTGTTTTGTGGTTTTTATTGTTAAATAATAAAATTCAAATATTCTGACAAACGTCTTAAAAATGGGGATGAGGACTTCACAAATTTTATGATTATTCATTAATGAAAGCACTGTATACACACTAAGACTAATGATTGGCAAGATTACTCATTTCCATTACTGCTTATGATCAATAATTAGTTAGCTGTGTGTATGGTCAACCTACCTTAGAATGAAGATTGGTCATATACAATGAAAGGCTTCAATTATATTTCAATGAAGGACATTCACTTCGTTGACAAAAAAAATGCAAGTTATGATAAATTTTCACTGGACCCACCCCTGATGTTCCAATATGCCCCTCAGTTGATAACTGGGTTTTTTTCAACTACTATAATGTAAGTGTTATGCAAAACTGCAGTATGGAAATCCGGCGGCATTGATACGTTGCATAAACTTTTTCTTGTATATGTATGAGGAATAGAACAGAATGGGTACCGGAAATACGGTAAACAAACTATAGAACTTAAAATTAAACGAAACTAATATATTTTTTTATACAGACGATATATAACAATTTCGAATTAAATTAAATTTAATTTAATTTCGGTTGTCCTTATATTTTAGGACAACCGTAAACCAATGCTGCAAAGATGGCCAACATGACAGGACAAAAATGGGTAAACATGTAAAACAGTAGCGGTTCCGGCATATATTTAGAGTAATTTCAATAAGTCGACATCGAATGGGTATCTTAAACATTTATTTTCGTAGTCTGTGCTTGTCAACAGAGTCTTATATTATAGAACTAATGAACTCTCAGATATATCAAGTGATTTCTTATAACGAGCGATTGTCACTTGTTGTTAGTCCTTCAAAATAAAGAACATCGAGTATGCTCATTTTTCATTTTGTTATTACCTGCATACGCGACGTTTTACATGCAAAATTTAATCACATGCTAAAAATATAATCTGCCTAAGAAATTATTTGCAGGAGGCTTGCCATCAGTTAATTTGTTTCAGCACTGATTTATGAAAACAATATTGTCTCATTGTATTTATTGAAGTTTTACATGTCAACAGGTTAACATGGCCTTTTTATTTCACCAAAATTCCGGGGACGGTGGTTAAATGAATTGTTTACTGCAATTGTGATAATGCAGAGTAAGTATTTAAAAAAAGATATGCATTGTATCCGCGCCTCAAAATACCATGTGGCCTGAAGTGGTGTGTAAAAATTCTTATATTATACTGAACACTTGGCATCATTGAAAATCACTTCAGCAACAGTTGTTTATTATGATGAATGATTGAATACACAAAGGTGACAAAACGGATTAATCAGGTTTTATACATGATCATAACATGTATCAAAACTATTTTAAAATATGAATCATTTTGATTGTAAAATTATTCAAATATGAGCATTGTATCGGTCTATGCATTATGAAATAAACCGTAGTATTGAACATGAGGCAATAACATGTACTTACAAGTGTGGGGATATATCCGCATTACTCACTCATCTGTCCATTCTGTATTGTTGTTTTCGATATATATGTCAATTGGCACTGAATATAACTAACTTTTACATTGCATTAAAAGTCTATATTTTTGTTAAAGATCCTTTGCATGTAAGTCCATTGTCGCTTATTCACGGAATATACCACATTTTACTAAACAAAACCTTGCACTTGTGAAAGAAGGGATATTTATTTTATGTAAGGTATAATATTGATTACTGTTATTATTGTTTTTGAGATAATATGCACAGAAAATAACATAATATGCTTGGAAATGCAGATGCTGTGTCAGTATCGATCAATTGGAAGCATTTCCCAATAACCATGTAGAAGAGAAAGGATTTGGTAATTTGCATAGTTATATTATTTCCATTGTTTAATTTCAGAGTTATAATATTTTCACTGCTGTTGAATTTTTAGCTCGTCTATTTTTCGAAGAAAAAGTCTGGCTATTGTGATCATCCTGGCGTCCCTTGTCGTGCAAAAACTTTAACTTTGGCCATAACTGTGAAACTGTTAAGATATTCAAATGAAACTCGGTACACATGTTGGCAGTAAAACATAAGCACTGGTATAGTCTGTATTAACCTGATCAAGGCATTTATGTATGAATATGTTACCAGGTTTGGTTTGTTAACCCAGGGATCATGAATAAGTGAACTGTCGCCGTGATATAACTGAAATAATGTTGAAAGCGGCGTAAAACCCAAATAAATAAATAAATATTCCAAGGTGATTACGAAGAAGAAATCAGTTTCCGTGGGCTCTCCGTGCATCGCCGGTCGCTTTCGTGACTAGTTCGGCGATGGTTAATTCTATTTAGTTATTTGATAATCAGTATGAAGCAAGTAGTATTCAATAATCCTCTGTAGCCAAGTGGTTAGCATGCAGGACTAATATTGTTTAGTTAAGCTGTAACTAGGTTCGAATCCCGTTCACATCAGGCGTTCTTTTATTCATATTTACTGTATACCATATACAAATACTTAAATTATAACCGCTCTGTACATTTATCAAAACAACACAACTAAAACGAAAGATAACACTGTAAGAGTTATATTTTCAAAAAATGTGTTGATATATAAGGGGTTATATTAACATACGTATATTTCCCACTGAGTCATTACATGAATCATCATACGATACAAAATAATGTCGGTATAACATTTGGGACCTTAGAAAATGCAATTAACAAAATTTAATAATAAAAAGAAATAAACAGGCGTGTCCCGGGATCAAACTGACATGGTATGTTGTACTAAAAATGTTGTGTTTACGCTTATAAACAAGCTCGTTACCATTTGAGCTATTATACCAAATGGATAAATGTCCCACGAATACAAATTATACTGATGACCATGTTTATATTGACCTGTGTTTGGTAATATTAATCGGCACGAAAAGACCCGAAGATAACTCTCTGACTTTATTAATTATTCAGTTATGCCCCTTTTTACACTTAGAAATTCATGCAAAAACGTTATCTTTGGTCATAACTCAAAAACTATTTGAAATATTTAAATGAAACATATTGGTCGTGACTATATAATGCACATGCATACCAAGGGGCATAACTCTGGCATTAATATAAATTGAGTTATGCCCCTTTTCAGACTTAGAAATAACAGACGAGCGGTTGGTGCGCGATCTTTGGCACTATTGTTTTACCCCAAAAAAACTTTTTGGGGGTATATAGGAGTCACTGTGTCGGTCGGTTGGGCTGTCGGTTGGTTGGGCTGTCGGTCTATCGGAAGCCATTTGTTGTCCGGCCTATTTCTTACATACCACGGGGTGGAATTCAATAACATTTTACATGAAGCTTCTATACCAAGAGAAGATGTGCATATCCTAAAGGTCTTACTATTGCATGTTATTTTACATATAATATTGTTATTGCCCTTTTACTTATTAAGTTCTGGTGTAGGTCAAGGTGCTGTTTTGGGGGTATTTTTATCATCTTCAGTGATAGTTCTAGTTAAGTTTTTTTCTGTTAGGATTTTTAAATTTTACTTTAGGGTTACAAACCTGATTTGTATAGGGCCAGAGTTTTTATGTTTTGTTTTGCAGGAGCGGCGTACTTAAATATTGCAGAACCTTAATACAATTCAAATTAATAAATTTTATTTTATTTTCATCTGCTGTTCAATCTACATCCAGTAGGTAATTTAATTTTAATCTTAAGCTATTTCACAACAACATAATGTTTTATCAACAAGATTTTTATCAGAAATTCACTTGAATGTGTTTAACAATTGATACTTACAAGTGTCATACACAATGAACGACTAAAGAAGAATGTATATAACTTTAAAAGTTAGCTTAATTTTCAGTCATGTTTATGTTTGAATTTCTTTATAGAGATTTAAATGTATCTTGTACTAAAAACTATGATTTTGACGTCAATTTACATGATACTAACTTTTTGACTAAATCAGTATTGTGCTTAACTACTTTTCTTTTAGCAGGTGATTAATTAATGACAATCACCTTTTGTTTGAACAAGTCACATCGTTTATGTCAGTTCGGGCAATTACCGTAGTATATTTGTTTCTGAAACATTGACCGAACACTGTTATTGTTATTACTAACAGCCGTCTTGAAGAAGAAACATCTCGGAAGTAAAAAGAAAGTGTTTTAAGATGGCTTACAGTGGGCCAGAAGTAAGCATAGTTAGTTGCTAGTTGTCTAAGCTTATTGTTAGACTCAGTGGAGAAAATACACCAGTTCCATAAATTCAACAATTGGCTCAATATTCAATTATTCTTACTTTCAAGCGATGTTTTATAATTGATAAATATTACATCTTCATTATATTTTACATTTTAATTTGAAATAACAGACCAACATTCATGTGTAATTTTGTCCATAATAATGGGGCATACTGTCCATGTGAATGGGGTCATGGTAATCACATGATAAGCAGTGCTATTATTATTTCATGACCAGATGCCGGACTGAAGTCACAGGTCTCAGACAGCGAAGACGACATGATAAAGCCTCAGTCACCTTGTCCTGACGGGTCATATGATGTGGACAATACACTGAAAGGAAACTTTGATGGAGATACGGAAGGTATGTTGAGCATAGTGTATAGAACATACAAGTATTTTCATAAGTGAATTATTGGCAAACATTCAAAACTAGCAACATGTCTGTGCCTGTCTCTGTTTTGTGAAGTATACTGAACAACACACTAATACAGTTTCTAAAAGATATCAGTAGAAACCACCAGATTTAGTTTTGAAACCTACCATGAATCTTCAAAGATAGTATGTAATTCGGTGCTATATTGATATTTTGAGTTGACGTGCCGTTATTTCAACCAAACCCAGACCAGATTCACATAGCCTCTTTAATTCTCTGTTTTGACTCACAACACAATTTATGTGGAATTGTGTCCATATTATGGGGCATACTGTCCTAGTGAATAGGGTCATGCTGATCAATTAAACTGTAATACTTTTTTTAAGTTACAGTTCATTATGTATGTGGAATTTTGTCAATAATTATGGGGAAACCCTACTGAATGGGGTCATGGTAATCACATGATAAGCAGTGCTATAATTATTTCATGACCAGATGCCGGACTGAAGCCACAGGTCTCAGACAGCATAGACGACATGATAGAGTCTCAGTCATCTTGTCCTGACGGGTCATATGTATTGGACAATACACTGAAAGGAAACTTTGATGGAGATACGGAAGGTATGTTGAGCATAGAAGCCTGTTGTCAAGTATTTAAGCAAAGTGTATAGAACATACAGGTATTTCATGAGTGGATTATTGGCAAACATTCAAAACTAGCAACATGTCTGTGACTGTCTCTGTTTTGTGCAGTATACATACACAAAAATAATTCTTTATTCATTCCTTAACCACTTTGAAACTGTATTATGTGGTTTGAAATCAATGGATGTACCACCTACGGGGTCTACCGTAGATATATCTGTCCGTTAGTTAGTCTGTGTGTCCGTCCAGGTGACCGAGTACTTGTGGGGTGTGGTGTTCTCCTAAAGCCCAACCACCACCCTTACAAAGACACTTAGATAGACACTTAGATAGTCCACCACCACCCTTATAAAGACACTTAGATAAATAGTTGTTTGATTGTTTTTATAACGGGTATCTCATTTGCATATTAATGTTATTCATTCCGTAAAAGGGGGTTAATTACGGAATAAAAAGCATACAAGTTCGAAACAAACGAAATAACCCCACAAATACACTATATGAGTACGTCCGTCTGTCCATTAATTTGTCGGTGTGTCCGTCTGTCCATTAGTTAGTTCGTCTGTCCGTCACGTTTTTACTTTACCTACCCCTCAACTGTCCCTTCGAACACGATTGTGTAGGCATTAGATACATGAACAGTGTAATATTTAAGTGAAATGTTACATTAGCTGTAACAACGCATCTGAATGAGGGAAAGGATCAACCTATCTCGAATTAATCATTTGAGGGGTGTCAGATTAAATAACAACCGTATTTGAGTTGTGAGAACTTGTCGCCAGACCCGTTTGCCTATATGTTAAAAGATACGTAATGTTTCAAGCATCTGCTGACATAACACTGGAGGCATATCCCCAATATCGTCATGAAACTGTACGTGGGCATGAGATCAACGTGTCATGACAATGAACGAGTGAATGATGCCAAAGTGTCATGACAATGTACGAGTCAATGATGTCAAAGTGTCATGATTATGTACGAGTGAATGATGTCAATGGGTCATGACAATGTTCTTGTGAATGATGCCAAAGTGTCATGACAATGTACGAGTGAATGATGTCAATGTGTCATGACAATGAACGACTGAATGCTGGAAAATTGTCATGACAATGTATGTGTGAATGATGGAAAAGTGTCATGACAATGTACGTGTCAATGATGTTTTAATAAAATGAAAAGTTCGTGAAGATTTATCATTTGTTGTTTTCGACACTTTTAATAAAATAGCCTTACAAAAGTGAATATATCTTGTTAATGATATAGTAAAATGTGAAGAAAAAAATAACGGTTTCACTTTTAACTCTTAGGCTTCGTTTATGGTACCTCTGACAGCGATTGAAAGAACTCCACGAGTAACTCAGACTTTGTAAGAAGAACATGACTAAGGACCATAACTAAACATATAAAGCGGATGTTCTTTTTGTTTCACTGTCTGTTCCTTGAATCTATATTATCACGGTAAAACAATCCAATTGTATACTTGATAGAATAAATTATTCTTCATTTAGTATACAGACGAATAATAGATTATAAGTAAAATGTGTCCAAAAGTACAATTACCAGTATTTCAATATATTTCTTCTTTTTAACTAACATCAGCATAATTCAGCATAATTCTTTCATAAAACAACGTATGTTAACATAAATGTCAAGGATGTTTGGAGGGATACAAATACTAAGATATTGTCTAGTTGTTAAAATGAAAGTTTGATTCTGTGAATTACATGTTTGAATGGAGAAAATGTTTAATTTTCTTGAGAGAGACAGATAAAAAATATCTTATTCAAAGACCAAAGTAGGTTTTCTTAATTTCAGGTGATGAAATATTGAAGTGATGAATTATTGTGCATATTTAATTGTAGATAATTAAATATAGGACTTAAGAAACATGTTGTTTTTATTAACAACAGTCTATGTACTAATGGGAGATTCCAGCATAAAACCCGTTTTTCAGAATCATACTATTTTGCTGCCTTGAAGTCACAGGGATTATTTTGTTTACAGATCACTGTTAAAATGTTGATGAAATGTCAGAGGAAATATACAAAGAGATAAGACATTGGCAGGCAGAGAACAACCACTGTTAGGATTTACTTCATCATAGTTACCCCAGCAGGCCCAAACAAAGATAAAAGAAGTCCCAAAATGTGTACCATCAGAGAAGCAGAGGGTTATAACTTTCCCTATGACAGATGTCTGTCTGTGTTTACAGTAAGTAGATATCTAACTGTGTATGATCATTTTATGATTTGGTAGATATAACTGTTATGATCAATTGATGAATGGTGTGGCCTTAATAGTGCTAAGGAGGTTTTTTACAATTTGACAAAGTGAACTTATGTTTAAATCCATAAGACCCAGTTTTGAAACTGAACATTTGAAGAAGATAGAAAAGTTCTGATAAACTTTCATAAACATTGGATGTTTAATGTATCCTATAGTTTTCATAAGGTATTACTACCCTACAGCTTTGGTTACAAACCATTAGCAAGGGCTGTCAATTCAAGGCAAACATTCTGTCTGATGTTTGACAAAAGTCATTGTGACTAGAGTATTTCATCTGCTACCAATGGGTTAAAAAAGTTCATTTAGAAAAGCAGTCAGTTAACACTTTTGGATGCCTCTACAGCAGGTTGGGTTTGAACAAAAATGATGAAATTGATCATTATAAGCCATTCCACCTTTTGCCACAATGTATCTAACTCAATTAAAATGTCAATGAATAGACCAAAGTTGTATTCTGATTGTCATATGTTTATGTGAAAAGTTAGTATTGTGTTGTTTTTTAATCTGTTTCAGTCATAGTTTTTGATATACAGTGCATATTAAAAAAAAAGCTAATAGCACAATGTATCTGGTGTTTCAAGGACAATATTAGTGAAACCGGTACTCACATAATCATTTTGATTTTTTGTCAGAAAATGTCTGTGAAATTGGATTGGAATTTGCTGGGTGGTTATTGAAGACATGCTGTAGCTTAAAGTTAACAATTAACAGACAGATTGATTGCCTTGGTGAGGCAGTTTTGGAGATAGCCACCAGCTACAGGATGGTTTATTTTCACAACCCTGCAAGATTCTTATAATGAGAGAAAAAAGCAAAACGTCTATCAACAGTTTATTTTTATGGCAGCATCATTTGCGCAATATCATTGTGAACTGTCCATGGGACAGCAGAGTTGACAAGTTTGATCCATTATTTAATTATAAATTTATATGATTATCAACTTTTAGCAATGAGATGTAATTCTACATAAATGATTTTCCAAAAAGATATATTTAGATATGTTTAAAAAGTACATGTAAATAAGTTTGCTATGAATCTTGGTTAGTGAAGCTCTAGATCAATATATGCCTGAGTGCAGTTTGATCAGTTTTTTCAAATAGAGTTAAAAGAAAATTTCTTGACACATTGCCCTTTTGTTAATGACAGTTTTTCCAATGACTTCATAGATTTTCATTTTGTTTTGAATTCATTTACATGGACGGAAAAAGCAGTTATAACAATTTCTAAAAAGAGGGATTCAAAAATAAATATTACTTACATGTCATGAAAACCTAATCATTGTGACACCACATGCTGATTTATATTTATTATACTGATTTATTCATAAGTACTTTTCACATTTGAGAACATTACTGACCATGGACATCCTAGATACATATGCAGTCTAACATCGTCCGCCCTCATTAACTTTTAACTTTAAACGACATCTCCTCCTTAACCACTTGACTAATTTCAACCAATCATTCTTTGGTGATCCACTTTCAATTATTTTTTTAATTCTATGAAGAACTTTGGTTTTTAGTCCTCAGAACGGGTGGGGATGGTAATGGCCAATATTTAAATTCTTCTCCTCTAAATCTGCTTGTTGGATTCCATTGATATTTAATAGAAATGTTCCTTGTGTGACCCTCGACACAAATTGTTTAAGCCATATTGATCGGTGTAAAAACATGTGTAATGACATCTCCGTATCCACTAGACCAATTTCAGCCAAACTTAAATGGAAAGTGACTTGTGGTTCCTTTTTCATAATAAGTCAAAAGATATGAATTATATATAGAACTTTGGTGGCTGCGGTATCAGAAAGGGTGAACAATGACATTACTTTTAAATTCTTATTCTCTGAATCTGCTTTTCTAATTCCAAGAAAATTTAAGAAAAATGGTCTTTGAGTGTCACTCTACAAAATGTTTTCAATCCATATTGATTGGTTGAAACGTGGCTGCCAGATATCATCAGAAAAGGGGAAAAATTACATTACTTCTAAATTACAGCCTTATCAAAGTTCTCATCTGATTCCAAGATAGTTCAGCAGAGATATTCTGTAATGACACTGTACATAGTTTGTTGTTCAAAGATAGCTGCCAGGCGGTATCAGAAAAGTTGTAAAATAAACTTTTAGCATCAACGACATGTCCTCTTAAACCAATGGGCCGATATCAACTAAACTTCACAGTAATGATAATAAATGTTCCTGTGGTGGTGTTCTTTCAATTTGTTCAAAGATGTAATACATTACTACAAATGTACTTTACTGATAAGCTATTTCATTCCCACTCTTGATCAGAATTTAACCCTTTTTTAGAAGGAGTATTTGCTTCTAAACTAAATCTCAGGTGATCAATTTAAGGCAATCGTGGACCTCTTGTTTCTTACAAATTAATTTCTTTCGATTGGTTTTTACGCCGTTTTCAACATTATTATAGTTGTATCACGGCGACAGTTCACTTGTTCATGATACGTGGATACACAAACCAGTACTATACTAGGACATGTAATTTGGCCAAGAACATCACCGACATGCCGCAACTGGGGATCGAACCTGGGACGACTAGCTCCAAATCCCCTACGTTTATCACTCAAACACGATGAATTCCTCAATAAAAGAAAATGCAGGATTTTTGTTTGTTTTTATCTTAAACTTGAAGGTGATTCTGTTTAAGCTTTAAAGAAGGGCAAGAAGAAAAGTAATTACCCTGCTTTTGTCTGCATCCTAATGTAAATTGTGTGTACATTCCAAGGCCTGTAGTGTCCGTGAAAAAATACTGAAAAAAAAAAGATCTCGTGCTCCGTTCGTGGAGAAACAATCATAAATGAAGTGCGATAATATTCGAAACTGCCGCCACCAAGACCTGTATGTGTTTGGAGTGCATATGTACCGAAACTGGTGTATATGTGTCGTTTTGCTTCTTTCATACTTTTCTTATATTTCATAAATGAGTCAAACTAATATTCGCAAACTTGATTTTTCGATTGGTATGTTAGAATACCTGATGAAAATATAACTATTGAATAGAGTTACAAAAGGAGAAATTGGTCAATATGATCAATGTCTTCTTTTGCAAATCGGTTTTCAAGATTCGTCTGCTGAAAGGAGTCTATAAGAAATTATCAAAAAAAATTTAGTCATGTTCTAAGAAAGTGATATTTTCAAATTTAAGGGAAAACTCTGTTTTGTTCAACAATTTCTCCGTCATATCACGGCGGTCAGTTCACATACCCATGTGCTTCCTGGCTGTCTCACACCAGTACTCCACAAATCAGACTTTCCAAGCAATTGGCTTACTTTCCAGATATATAGTGGGGCTTATCACAATGAATTTTGTCAACGTCGGAGAGAATGTTTTATTGAGCTCAGGTTCGAACTCACAACACCCCGATTGACAGCCCGCTTTGCTACCGACTTACAACCGTGGCTCGGTATATGCGTTAGTCTACTAGGCCACCGATTCTTATAAAACTACTCAAGAAGGTAATCAGTACTCAGTTCAGCAGGATAATATTATGTTGTATTCTAGTCGAGACTATTATAAATGTTCTTGAATCTTGAGTTCAAACTAGTACAGTTTAACGTTAGGCTGTCCCTTATTTTGTTTTAATGATAATGTTATCCTGGTTACTCAATTTATGAAGGGAATAACGTTTATGAGATAGTAAGTGTACCCGGCATAATTCCTTATTTAATCTGGAAAACTTAGGCAACACAACTTTGTGAAACAAAAATTGTGAATTTATAACGATACTCCCAATTAATAAAGATTCTCAGATTAGAAAATATTAATATTATATATAAAATAATAAATTTATAACAAAGCCAGGTAACTACTATCAAAGACATTTCTTACACTGCGAATGCGCACCGGAAATGTAGCACCGGTAATAAGAAAATAACTTCGCACTATCATTGGTATATCTATTGCATAGAATCATCATGTTTTGCAAAATGTTTCCCCATTGTTCTCATATTGTGTTTATAATATGGAGATTATGAAACAGCTCCTTTAAGAGTTTTTCAACTTACCTCATCTGGGTTGCATTGTACCACATTTTGGCAATCGGAGATACTCTGAATTTGACTGCACTGGTAACAGTCCATCCCATCTGTATATTTAGAAAAAAAGTCGCGTCAGTCTAATTAGGGCATTGTTGCATCCCCGTTTTAGTTAAGCATGTCCGTCATACAGAAGCACTTTGAAGACTTTGCTCATAATGAGAAATTCGTTACTTTTGAAACCATGTTTTCAAAAGTGAAATGCTGTAATTGTGTCTTCTATAGGGAAAGGGTTAACATGTATATGTTCTACGTCTAGCAGTATATAACCTAATCTGTATATTCTCATTAAATCTAAATTAGGATTAGAACAATAAATGAATACAGTAATGTTTAGTAAGTTCAGATGTTATCTTGCTAAATTACAAACACATGCCAGAGTCATTGTTAAGTCAATCTGAATAAAACTCCGTGGCTGCGTTCAATGAAATTTCTTTGGCAACAAACGGTAGCCAATCCACTAATCAAATTACATTTTTTTTTTTTTTTTTTTCACTTCTGGTACGAATTGTTACAAAACGTGAGCTACCAAACTGCTACACTGTGAGCTTATCTCACATATAAGACGTAGATGTCCGGATAACGTAGTCACGTGTTCGATGCCAATTATTTGTCTCAATATGAATATTTACTTACAAGAAAATCGGTTAAACCACATTTGTTAAACAAGAAGAAAAAGTTGTTTACAGTGTTTGTAGACTTTACTAAAGCTAATGCAAAGGTAATGCAAAGTAAAAAATAATAATGAATTAAGTGAAAGTTTTGTTTGTTCATTAGGTGTAAGACAAGGGGAAAGCCTATCTCCTTTCCTATTATCTATGTATCTTGATGATATTGAAGAATATTTCGTTATAAAGGGGTTTGATGGCATTGATTTTTGGAATGTTGAAGTTATTTTTACTGTTATAAGCAGATGATATCGTTTTACTATCTGGAAATGAAACTGGGTTAAAGAAAAGGTTTGGATATACTGGCTGGAAGAATATTGTGATAAATGGAAACAAGTTAACGTGAATAAAACTAAAGTATTAAATTTCAGAAAGGGTAGAATAAGGCAAAATATGAAGTTCACATATAAAGAAGAATGTCTTGATATAGTTGATAATTTCAGGTATCTTGGGGTTATTTGTATAGTTTGGGGATCCTTTAATACTTCATTTGAGGCATTGTATGGCCAAGCATTGCAGTTTGTTTGTGTGCTTCAATTCTATATGGTGAAATTCCCTGGTATGACTATTTCCCATTTATTTGAATTGTTTGATAAACTTATATAACCTATATTATCTTATGGGTGTGAGGTATGGGGTATGAATAAGGTAGTTAGATTAGAAAAGATTCATTTACAATTCTGCAAACAAGTACCTGGGTTAAGTCACAAACTCAAAATACTTTTGTTTATGGAGAACTTGGTAGATATCGATCCTACAGTTGCATCTCCTGTACTGGTAAAGAGCTTTGAGCTTACGAGAGTAATTAGAGCACTCTTGCGCAAAGTCGATTAAAAATATTTTAGAAAGCTTAGGTTTCAATATTGTATGGCTAAAACAAGGTGTCGAAAATGTGAAATTATTTTTGTCTGTTTATGAACAAAGACTTGCTGATTTACAATCATTTTCAAGAGCCAGAACATATATTCTTTTTTTTCTGATTTCGTTTACCAACCATATTAACGTTCAATTACAATAGATAAATTTAGAATAGCTCTAACAATACTTCGCGTTTCTGCACATAGATTAGAGATTGAAGCTGGAAGATGACACAAACCAAACACAATACATTAAATTGAAAGAAAATGTAAAATTATATAAAACTATCGAAGATGGAATGCACTTTATGTTAGAATATCCAATGTTTTCTGATATATGAATGTTTTATATTAAAACATATTATTGGAAACATCCAAGTATAATAACATTTATTGAATTACTTAAATCTGAAAATGAAAATATAGTTAAACATTTGGCCATATTTGTTTACAAGGGTTTTGAAATAAGAAATTAAAATAATTATGTAGATTAATTCTGTTTCAGTTGCATCCTTAAATTGAAAATCAATGCGGAAATTGCGAAAATGTCCACATTAAGCAACTTCGCCACCTTCTTCAAAGATTTTTGATTGATTTTCTAAGTGTTTTATTTTCTTATTTGACTGATATACAGATGATATTAATCCTAGTACACCAGCTTTTGTAAAGCCGTTTGTCATTCAAACTGTGAAATATTTTTTTGTTCTAGAATATTTCCAAACATTTATTTTTGTTAGTCTGCCATTCAACTTTGTTAAAGCAAAAGTGTAATATGTATGTGGTATGTTGGTCAAATTGGCCCTTTTCCTAAATCAAATCTATCTATCTATCATTGCGTAGAGCGACGTTATACCTGGTCACCCCTCGTCGCTTGAAGTCCTAAATTGAAAAACGCGGCTAAGAGGCTACGATATATGTTCTATCATTTTACTAGTATGAAGCTCAAACGTATGGTGGTTGATTGATTTATTGAATTCACCGCCGTTTTCAACAGTTTTTCTGGTATATCACAGCGACTAATTCACATCACCGGTGTTTCCTTGCTGACGAATGACGCTTTGAACAATGACTTTTGTTAATCATCGGGAAAAAGGAATGACTTATGCGAGGTTTCAATTCACGACTCCTTGATTGATAGCCCTCGTCGTTACCAACTGAGCTTGAGCAAATCGACAAACATTCACGAAGTAATGCGACGAGCAGGCATTTATTATTGAGATAAGGCAAGAAAGGTAATGCTTACCGATGGAGTTATCGAAAATTTTAAGAAAACTGACCTCATTTCATTTCTTCCTTACTATACGGAATAATTTTCCTAAACAACTACAATTGTATATTTTGTAAATTATGAGGCGAATATACAGAATATATATATATGGATTTTCTTTTTTTCAATATACAACTTTATTATCCACGTGCATTGGTATTGGTAGGTCATCCTCCCTCATACCTTAAAATGAATATGTTATTGGTAGTATATAGAAATGTGTTAGTAAATGTGAATTGTTTCATGCGTATTGATGTACAAGTAATAGATATACACTTTCTAAGGTTTTCCATATGGAATTGTATCTAAAGCCGTTTTCAATATAAGTATCAGTTATATTAGTTATTTATGATCCCTGGGTAACCACATCAGTACAGATGATAATTATTTGTATCACTATTATATCGAGATTAATTTTCAATCCATAATTTACGATTTGAGAAATAAAATAAGCAGGGATCAATACCAATGTACTGTTTAAATAGTTACTCCATGGAGCTTGTTAGAAGCTTCAGTCAACTTTTGTAGATTATGATAGCTCTGAGCAGATGAACAAGATGTCCACAACTTACCAGGTTAGAAATGTCAATGAAAAAATAATGAAAACAGTCAAAAATATGGTCCACCCCCGAAATAGAAAGAAAATGGAGAGAGAAAGTAATAGCTGCTCGCCAAATGGCTTTATGTCGAAAGACGAGGGTAAACAACCTAAAACCATTATAATTTCCTTCAACCCTAATCATTATGAGCAATGTCTCTGTTTGCCATAATGTTTTCAATAGTCGTCTACCGCATACGTGTCAAAACGTGCCTGTATATGGGAAAGGGTTAACGCCGGTTTCATCATATGTTCAATCATATCACAGTGGCCTGTTCGAATGCCTATGTGTTTCCTGACTATCTTTCACCAGTAATATACACAACAGTCTTTTTCTTTCAGCAACCGGCTGCTTTAACACAAACAGACCTAGTTCATAAAATGACGCTTGTCACATTGATTTGTGTACAACAACGGAAAGATTGTCGACTGGGCTGGGGTTCAAACTTGCAACCACTGGATTGACAGCGCGCGTCTAGTCTACCGGGGTTCAACATGACAACATACATATGTAATGTTTATTAAAGACTTGTACAACATCAGTTATCATTAACATATTGTATATAAAACAAATCATTATATAACATAATTAATTCATCCAATGGAGATCCTCCGCTGAGAGGAAAATTTGACAAATAACGCTTAGATCACCTTGTTTCTGCCCGTAATCTATTTTAATATATATGCACTGTATGGGATGCCGTTAGAGTGTCCACATGTTTTTTGTGGGTTTTTTTTCTTCAAATTCGTGAAAAATATCTAGTTTGTAAACCAATGTAACTTATTGAATATTTAAAAAAATATATTTTCCTTATGAAATTAATATAAATCGCAATAAAAACACAATGTTATTAAATATTTCGGCCATAGAACTTTTTCAGGATACTGCACAAAACTCAAACTATGTTGAGTCCATGTTTAAAGCAATAAACACGAAGATTGACATAGTTTGTGTTCTTATCCTGAAAAAGCCCTTAATATTCGTCGACAAAATATTGAAACCCAGTGTGTTATTATGATACAATGCAACCTAGTTTATAACTTAACAGTCTTCTGGTGGAAACAACTGTTCTGATGAATGTTCATGAAAATTGAATTAAGAAATGGCCTCTTAAAGTTTGACCTAGTGACCTAGTCTTTGAGCCGACATGACCCAGTTTCGAACATGAACGAGAATTCAATTGAAAATTGTTGTTGGCTTTTTATGAAGATTGTGTGACAACTGATGACTCTTGAGTATTCACAAGTTGTTTCTCAAAGTTGAGCTGGTGGCTGAAGCTTCAAACTTGATTAAGCTATGGTGAAGATAAAGGTTTTGATAAATATTTATAATGCATTAATGAAAAGTGCGGTACATCATTCACATGTTTTAAAATATAACTTGACCTAGTGACCTAGTTTTGACCCCCAAACAACACAGTTTTGAACTGGACATGGAATTGAAGAAGAAGATTGATTGATTGGAACTTACCGCCGTTTTCATCTGTATCTGAGTTATTTCACGGCAGTCTATTCGCCTAACGTGAGTTTCCTGGCTTTCTCGCACCTGTACTACACATAGATTATATGAGCCGTCCGGCGATAAAACCAACATTGTGGACCCTGCGTAACGTATCGTCCCGGACCAGCCTAAGCATGCCGCGCAGGCTAATCCGGGAAGACACTTTTCACCTAATGTGGATTTTCTGTTTCAGGAATTATTACTCAATAGATCTATCCTACTGAGACGGAATGTGTCGGGCCGGATCAGTTTGCACGTACTGCGCAGGCTGATCTGGTTCGAAAGAGTACGCAGATGCCATACTGTTGGCAGTTCGTAAGTCACGACACGTTCCAAAGAAGATATCTAAAAGGGAGTCTGTATCGCTCAAACTGTCATAAGATATATAGATCGTTAGTTGACAAGCACATAAGTACATAGTCATATATACAGATTTATAATACATTATGCAATCTAAAATGATCAAGTATCAAACATCCAGTATCAATTATTGATTCTTATTGAAAATCAAACAAACAAAAACAAAAGATGGAAATTACAAATACAGTATTCATACATTTTAGCATAAACAGAATGTGAATGAACTAATTAACAATTCCATTAGTATAGTGAGACAAATATGTTCTTTCAATTAATGGATATTTCAAGTAATTTGCGAGCTGGTCTTTTCTATCTTGTGTTTTCAATGGTTGTACCAGTTTTAGTATACTCGGTCTGACATAATAATAGCTTTTCACAAACTGGTGTCAAATGGTAAGTAATGAGGACATATTAAAAAAAATGAAATTCGTTTTCTACCTCTCCTGTATTGCATAAAAGACAGATACAATCAATTATTGGTACTCTTTGACAATCAAATCTACAAGACTGTATCTTCAAAGTATATGAAGATGTTCGTATTCTAAAGATAAACATACGTAAATCTACATGCATAAGTCACAACAATCTGTCCCTCATTGAACGTCTTACAAAGAATATTTACACATGAAAATATAAAAGAATCAGATAGGAATTTTCTTAAAATTTACACTGCGGTATTTGTAATATATAAAACCGCAATATATTTAACAAAATATATGGTGATGTCTTAACAGTAAATGTTCTAGTATATAAATTATCTAAATTATCTAGACTTTTCGGCCGAGCCCTAGTATCTCAGTCGGAAGCAATCCATGGGTTGTGTGTTCGAACCCTAGTTCGGCCAACATTCTTTCCGACGTTTTACAAAAGTGATTCGTCTTTCACTAATGGTCTAACAGTCTATGTGGAAAACCTGCAAGTTGCTTGGAAAGTAAGTTGGTAAGTTGTAAGGATGTCATGCTTTCAACCAAGCAACATAGTTTGAAGGAACTAGTCACTTAGACATGTTTTGATAAACAAAAGGCTTAAAGCGCCGTAACATTCTAACATATCATCTGTTACCTATTATATGTCAAATCAAATTGATGAAACTGACAAAAAATCACTAAAAAAAAAATTGTGAAAATATTTCAAATTTAGATAAGTAAATTTAGGAGATAATATTCTAAAATTTAACAAATTTGACATAATGAGTAAAACTTTGACCAATCAACATGAGATAGAGGAATCTAGCGGAGAACCGCATTTTCGTGCATAAAGGGTAAAACGTGCCTACCAACTGGCGGCCATGTTTTTTTAACCAATCAAAATGGCTTGAAGGTAATTGGTAGAGGGTCTCTATTAGATCAGTTAGTTCCACAAACTAATTTGATAATCTTAACAATACGTTCTGGAGAAAAACGTTATCCCTTTAGCCGCATTATGTATGACATTCCCGCCCCTTGACAACAATATTTTGACCAATGATCATGGCATGAAGTAGGGAGGAAAATACTTTTGTTTTCCGGTTGCCATGAGAACAAAGGCCAAACGCGGGGTGAACATTATTGCTCACATTTAGTCTCTTATTATTGTGAGTAACAAAAGAAAGTGCACATTTACCTTATCAACAGAACATGTTAAGACCTACAGGCTCAATTTTACGAATTAAAACAATAAAAAGCATATATAAATACCACCATACAACACAAAAGCCCCGCAAGTGAGTGACATCAGTCATCTTATTTAATTAATTTAAATGCAAAAATTGCAATAATAGGATGAGAAGTCGACATATACGCAAGACAGTATCAAAACTCTAAAGTAAAAAGGCCATGATCTGATCGAAATGCATAGAGTTTTATCTGAGGAGTTCCCAATATTATTATTAAAGGTGCCATTCCGCGAGAAAACAAACGTTGTGGACTCGTAATGTATCGACCCGGATCAGCCTAAACATGCCGCGTACGGTAATCCGGACACGATACGTTTCGGCTCCTGTGGATTTTCTGTTCCTGGAATAATTATTCTATACCTCTATCCCCCTGACACGGATTGTGTCGGCCCGGATTAGCATGCGGCCTGCGAAGGCAGATCTGGGTCGATATATTACGCAGAGATAACTATGTTAGTTTTATCACGAGATGGCTCAAATTATGAGCTTTGTCAATATACAATTGTAAATGACAGATAAAGAAACAGACAAAAGAGTGGTGCTCCAGGAAAACCAACCTTAGTTTTATGAATAACATAATCTGACTGCTAATCTTTGATATATTCCATAAGTATAGTGAAAAAGAAAATCTTTCCATTGATATTTAAAGTAATTTGCTAGATGGAAAAGTTCTTTTCTATTTTGTGTTTTCAATGGTTGTACCAATTTTAGCATACTTGGTCTGACATAATAGTAGCTTTTCACAAACTGGTTTCAAATGGTTATGAAATGAGGACATATTAAAACAAAATGAAATTCGTCTTCTACCTCTCCTGTATTGCATAACAGGCAGAAACGTTCAATTCTTGGCACTCTTTAACGAACAAATCTACAAGACTGTATCCTCAAAGAATATGAAGATAATCGCATTCTACAGAATGTCCCACTGCCTTTGGTAGGGGATACCTCAGCTCGGCCAACATTCTTTTTTACAAAAGTCACCAATGGCCTAACCGTCTATGTGGAAAAGCAGTCAGTTGCTTGGAAAGTATGTTGAGTGTATAACTGGTATAAGAAAGCTAGGAAACACGTCGTGAGTAGGTTAACTGGTCGCTGTGATTAGACTGAATAATTGTTAAAAACGGCGTTAAGCCAAAATCAATCATTCACTTCAGACTTTTCGAATACTCATCGTGTATGACATAGTTTAGAATATGTTGGTCAAGATGTAGTAATAAAAATATTTTAAACTTTCACCAAATAGTTAAAGGGGAAAACGACCTCCTCAACTCGCCCAATCAAAATAGTTTGAAGGAAGTAGTCACTTAGACATGTTTTGATAAACAAAAGGCTTAACAGCGCCAGTAACATTCCAACATATCATCTGTTACCTATTATATGTCAAGTCAAATTGATGAAATATAGGGGTGTAGAGAAATGATTCCTGAAATAGAAAATCCACAGGAGGCGAAACGTGTCTACCCGGGTAAGCCTGCGTGGCATGCTAAGGCTGATCCAGGTCGATACTTTACGCAGAGTCCACAATGTTGGTTTTCTCGCGGGACGGCTCATAGTAAAGGAAACAGATGATATGTTGGAATGTTACTGGCCCTGTTAATTAAGCCTCTTGTTTATCAAAACATGTCTGAGTGACTAGTTCCTTCAAACTATTTTGATTGGGCGAGTTACTGACCCGTTTGAGTGTAGGTAAGGGTAAGATGACCGACAGAGACGTTGTCTTAGAGAACGTTTACGAATATACCGAAATGATAACCAGAACCGGAAGATTATTTCGTCATTGGAATTAATCGTAACCGAACCCCTCGTCTCTACTCAGTGTGTCTTCGTTTGAGTAGAAACAGTATTAGTCCTGACAACATATGTATTAACTCAAACAAGCTCAATACCGATGCCCCTATATATAACCCTAAAGTGCCCCCAATATCTGACAAAAACCGAGGCAGAGGATATAAGGGTTTTTGCTTAAACTCTTTATAATGCTTTCCGACTACTCCCAAAACGAAAGAAGCATAATTTTTTTGCGCCCAATCAGTACAGTTGTAGCATGATGAATTAAAGAAATGATCATGTATTTTAGCGAACTGTTTAGGATCCTCCTGCATCCCGTCCTCCTCCGTTCTGATAGAATAAACCGATTTTCGACACATTGGCTTACACTGACATTTCTTCACTGAATGGTATGCTTGGAAGGAGCATTTCCACTCTTTAATGGCACACTTTCGGCTGTTAGATACTTCTGACTCTTGAACCCAGGCGGTAGATAGTGTAAGACGCAGTTACACCACATTTGAGAGTTTTTCAATCCGCATTCTTCCAGACACAAAGATTGCGTGTAAGCAAAGCCGGTTCTATTTTTAAATATTTCTTCGTCGTCTTGACAACCACCATACATACCATTAAGTTTGCTAACTTCCTCTACTTGAAAAGTAGATTTAACTTCAGTGTACGGTTTTATTTGTATTGCATGTTGTGAATCTATTGGGTAAAGTCCAACTTGAGCTAGCGAAACGTATCCCAAAACTGAGTCGCGATTGTCTAGTCTTTCATTCAAATTTAAATTAAAATCGACAGAGACACGCTTTGTCACATTAGGAGGAGTAAATGTATAACAGTTACCCCGGCTTTGATGATGAAACAAAGTTGGTTTGAGTGTGTAAGTCCCATGATCTGAAAAGAAGTGATTAAGTAGTAAGAAGTTTAACGCCGTTTCAGCGCCATTTTATTTTCATTGCGTCATAGCCAGTTCACATAACGGGTTTGTTATGGTTTTCTCGCACCAGAACTCAGCACAACGCAACTGGCTACCTTTCTACATAAGCTATTTAGAATGAAGCTTGTCACAATAACGTTTGTCAATCATCGGAAAATGAGAACAGCCGAGCAAGTGTACCACAATGTTTGCAACTCTATTAAACAATATGGATATTTGCCATATTTTCTGTTTTCACTATGATGTTTTGGTCTGCTGCATATTTGTTTTAGGAGTCTTCGATCAACTAATGCAGGCATCTGGAGTGATTAATAAAAGCTGAAACCTTGTTTCGTTATCAATGCACATTAACCCTTTCCCACATACAACAAATGTACATAAATTGAGCCATTACAAAGATTGGGATTGAAATTCAAATTTACCGGGACAATGTTTATGTAGCTTTTACATTTGTGAAAAATGTTTTTTTTCAAATGTTTTTTAGCACATGTTATCAAAGCGGATATTTGGCAAGTTGGTAGGCAGGTTAATGGTTGATTGATTGGGGTTAAACGACGTTTTCAACAATTGTTCAGTCATATCACGGCGGCCAGTTCACCTATTCATGTATTTCTTGGCTTACTCACACCAGTTCTCCACATATTGTACTTTCCAAGCAACTGACTGCTTTTCAACATAAACTATTGGCCCATTAGTGAAAGACGAATGACGCTTGTCACAGTGAATTTTGTCAAACGTCCAACAGAATTTTAGCCGGATTCGAACTGACAACCTCTGATTCATAGTCCGCGTCGCTACCGACTGAGCTAAGAAGTTTTAACTGATTTTATTACATTTCTGGAAAAAAGAAATGCAACGTATTTGAGTCAGTACTGTTTGCTGCCTTCAGTAATTAACTCGCTTACCTGAAGTAAATAGTCCCTTGACCATTTCTGAAGCTTCATAGCCCAGTTTGATCCTTTCTTCTTCCGGAAGGTCTTTAATATCTTTCTTTAATTTCTTTAACTGCTTAGCATTTCTGTATTTCCGTGAAACTGGGTGACGCATAACTACGCTGGATTTGAATGGCTGACTGTTACATACTGTTATTTGAGGAAATCTCGGGTAATCGAAGTGAAAGCTGACGTCTACGTTCACAGGGTATTTATAGTAATTATCGAATAGGTCAGCAATCTGCATTGTGGAGATCACAAGAGCACCTGTATAAATAAATTATAAAAATAAATAGTAGATATATTACAGTTTACGAGATGATCTTGATCTTCACAACTAACTGTCGGTATAATAGGCAAAATCAAAACAAGAAAATAAATAGTTTATATATAGACTATTTAAATGTAAATGGTTAATTCGAAAAGGTTATTTATGTGGTGTTTTGGTCTGATTTCATTAAAACTGGAAAAACTACCACAAGCCAACTACCACTGACGGTACGTCTGGTTTCGCCAGGCTTGGCTCACAATGTTTCGTGTGAGAAATATCGGGTATTTTGTACAGCGGGAATGGTTAAAATTATTTTTTTCTCCGATAAAAGCATGCTTTTAAATTCTACAATGCATAGTCAAACTATTGTTTGCTGAGAAATTATATATATGAGCCGTTCCACGAGAAAACCAACATTATGAGCTCTGCGTAATGTATCGGCACAGATCAGCCTGCGCAGTCCGCGCAGGCTAATCCAGGCCGACACATTCTTTATCAGGGGGATAGAGGGATAGAGTAATGATTCCTGAAACAGAAAATCCACAGAAGGCGAAAAGTGTCTGTCCGGGTTAGACTGCCTGGCATGCTTAGGCTGATCTGGGTCGATACTTTACGCAGAGTCCGCACAGTTGGTTTTCTCGTCGGACGGCTCATATGTATTCGTTTTTGACTCGGTACAGACTATTTTCACCACCGAAAATATTTATTCATATCTTTAACGATGGCAACAAGGAACACCGGGAATAATTATACATTAGCATTAACCCGTTTTAGATAATATATATAATGGATATGCGTACAGTTACGTCTCTAGTGAGTCTATATGAATCCGCCGTGGCCGTGTGGTTAGCGACGGGGATTTGGAACCGGGCCTCCCGGGTTTGATACCCAGTAGTGGCGCGGTGGTCATGGTGGACTGCTATTGGGCAAAGCACATTTCCTAGCTTAGTACTGGTTACTTTACCTAGGGAACATGAATAAGTGAACTTTCGCCGTGATATAACTAAAATATTGTTGAAAATGGCGTAAAATCCCAACTAAAACAATCTGGTGAGTCTTAGTATAATTAAAGTCTAACTGAGTGTTGACTGTTCATCCGTCTTTATGTCAACCCGTAACGAGCTGTCCCTCCTGACATATGCATTGTTTGCCATTGAAACTACATTTTACCAAATGTCCTGTTGGACGAAAAATGGAGTGGTCCAATTTTCATCATGAAAGCGTCGACTCTGTGAAATTTGGCAGTGTAAGAATACAATAGACATAATGCTTCTGCTAACAGAAACCAGGGGTATTTGTACGCTAGTTTATCTTTAACCATTTCCCTCATACAGGTCCCTTGTGAGGCCTTTGATGCAGACGACTATTGAAACCATTATGGCAAAAGGAGATATTGCCACACTGTTTTCAACATACACATGTACTTATACCATTATACTATCAATAGTAGAGACTTTACAGATGTTTGACCTAATGATTTCATAACTATCTACTGCAGATTTGTTATATTGGGGGAAAGGGATAAGTACCAACACACAGGAGACGTAGTAAGAGCTTATAGCGCAAAACGCGGCTCATACACATATTGAAGCTTCTGGCACAAAATATCATTTCCCACAAACAACAAATCAACAAGAGACGACTTTGAAAACATCTAGGCAACAATTTAAGAATCTCTTTAAATGAATTGATTGGTTGGAATTTAACGCCGTTTTCAACAATTTTTAAGTGGCAGCAAGTTCACCTACTTATGTGTTTTTTAAGTTTCTCTGCCCAGTGCTCCACGCAAAACACTTTCCAAGCAATTGGCTGCTTTTCCAAATATATACACATGGGTAATTGAACTGGGCCTCGTGATATGACCGAAACAATGATGCAAACGGCATAAAAACCCGATTAATTAATAAAAGCATGTGGATGACCTACCTAATACGAGTATGCTCCAGAATATCCTCCATATCCAGCCCTTCGCCGCCAGTCTTGGTAGGCCATGGATAGTGCTTGATTCAGCAAAACCCTTGATGAAATCACAAACGCTATTTTTCGCTTTGTTTTCCTTTTGAACTTCTGTTAGTTCGTCATCTATTCTATCAATCCGTGTTGTCAACCTATCACTTACCTCTCTTTCTATCCGTCGGTTATTGTCAGTGATTTGTTGCTTGATAGATTCAGTTTCATCGTCAAACCTTGTTGTTAACATATCATTTATCTCTCTTTTTATTCTTTTGTTATTGTCAGTGATTTGTGTCTTCATCGATTCAGTTTCATCGTCTCTTCTCGCCTGCTGAACGTTAAGCCTTGTAATTGAATCCGTTAATTGTTGTATTACTTTAGTAAGTTCATGTATTTTGGTATTTGTATCCTCGTTATAATACTTGCCCGAACTTGTTTCGTTTGATCTTTGCTCACCACCTAGTACAATATCACTTTCCCTATCGTTTGATTTCAAATCATCAGTTTTTAGCTCGACCCCTGTTTTTTTCTCTTTGTTTATGTCACAGATGAGATGGCTTGTCGATGCCGTTTGTCCGTTACTCCTTGCCTGTAGAACTGTTTCTTCGGACAGTGAACTTGAATCATTTACTTGTTGTTTTTTAACCTCACCCTTTTCGGCCATTGTATACATGTTTATTGTTTTTCAAGTATGTACTATTGCCTTGCGTGAGAGTGCTTCACGATTGTCCTAAATACTGTTCTCAGAACAGTACTTTTTTCTTGGTCCCGTTTTCAATTAGCGCATCACTTTAATCATTGGTCCCGTTTTCAATCAGCGCATCACTTTAATTATTTCTCAACAGTGAAGGTTCAGATCATATGGTCCACCTGCTCACTCTGATCAGAATCGACACGAATTGACAGATTCTTTAAACAAGGTTGTATTTATCAATCTGTAAACAGTGAAGATCTTGATTAGACTGTGGAGGAGCAATCTTGATATATGAGCCGTTCCGCGAGAAAACCAACACGGTGGGCTCTACGTAAAGTATCGATCCAGATCAGCCTAAGCATGCCGCGCAGGCTTACCTGATAGACACATTTGGCCTTCTGTGGATTTTCTGCTTCAGGAATCCTTACTCTATACGTCTATCCTGCTGATATGGAATGTGTCGGACCGGATCAGTCTGCGCGGACCTCGCAGGCTGATCTGGGTCGATACTTTACGAAGAGGCCATACTAATGGGGTTTTTCCCTGGACGGTTCATATGTTCTGTTCACAAAAAGCCAACTTGTACCTTGTTCTCTTCCACGGACTCGTTTGTCTTTTAACTTTGAAACTTAATCATCATATTATTACTTATTCAATAAGTCTATACATGCATTTAACAAGGAACACAACGAGATATCAATTGAAAATTAAACCTTTAAATTATTGATCTTCTCAAACAGATATAACACGTTCTAGAAAAAAAGCCAATATAGATAAATACTCGTTTGAGGAAAAGGTTTTCCTTTAACTGTTAAAAATGAATAAATTATTAGTTGAATATGACACAATCGTACACAACTTCCGGATAGAATACGTGAAAGCAATTGTTCAGAATCCATAACAAGAAGTCAGAAACAAATAAATGAAAGAGCTCCGACTGGTTTAGAATTGAATGATAACAAATGTAATATTACAATCAACTATTGATTTGACATCTATTAAATAATTTAAGATTTCGATGTGCTTCATTAAATGCATAATATAACACTCAAAACTCTTTTTACTCTGGTATGGAGAGAATATATTAGAGACTAAATAAGCATCATCAAAGGAATCGTTGGTCTAGTCAGGGACGTAGATAAGAGGGCTTATCTACGTCCCTGGTCTAGTGTATCACATTTGCGGTAGATGACTTTTAAAAATTGAGTAAAGGTTAATTGCAAGGGGATTAATGCCGTTTTCAACAACGTTTTCAACAATGGTTCAGTCATATTACGTCGGCCAATTCACCTACTCATGTGTTTTCTGGCTTTCCCAGACAAGTACTCAACACAACATAATTTCCGTTCAACTTGCTGCTTTTCCACATGGATAGATATTTATGAAAATAATCAAATGACAAGTTTGCCGGGTCGGAAACAAAATCGTATTGCCGTGATGTAAAAACGACGTTTAATTTTAAAAACATTTGACCGCGGACTCGTTTCACATCATTCTACCTATTTTTCGAGTGGTGTGAACCGAAAAATGTATGCGTTTCATTAACCATGAATAGGTTACCATGACCTCTGTATTTGATGATGAATTAAAGTAAGAGGTTCAGATAAGGAGGGGTATACAGAGTACCCACAATATAGGGTAATAGGGTAAAATAAGGATTTTAGAACATGTATTCAAACCGCTCCTTATCTAGTGGTCTGAATTAAAGTAGTTAATTCCAGCAGCGTTTAGTTGAGGAAATGATTATTTGTGCCTTAACTATCAATCAAGTTTATGAATAAAGCGGAACCTGTGTATAACGACCACACATTGGAACACACAACTATGGTCTTTGTTTACAGATGGTCTTTAATTGCATGGTCATTGATGCAGAAAGTGAGTAATAGGGAAACTTAAAGTGGCAATATTGAGGATTTTTGCAAATAATACAGATTTAGGTGAATCAGTTTATATTTGCCTTTTAGTTATCCACATATTCCAAAACCTTTGAAAAATTGAGTCGCCAGATTTTGATCTTTGGAGAAATTATACGCTGAAAGAATTACCTTTTATTAAAAGACAACGAACAAGGACGACAGCAACGTCAAAACCGGCAGACTAAACTAGTGTGAACAGCATTCTCTATATGAGCCGTTCGACGAGAAAACCAACATTATAAACTCTGCATGATGTATCGAGCAAGATAGAGGTATAGAGTATAGTGATTCTTGAAACAGAAAATCCACAGGAGGAGAAAGAGTCTGTCCCGGGTTAGCCTGTGCGGTATGCTTATGCTGATCCGGGTCGATATATTACGCAGAGTCCAGAATGTTGGTTTTCTCGTAGAACGACTCATAAGATAATGTTGGTGTTGTTTGTTTGGACGCCTCCGTGTTGTAATGTTTGCAGAGCTGTAGTACTGGTAAAATACCCAGGACATGCCGTGTTATGACTGAAATCATGTTGAAATATGCGTAAAATGACAAACAAAGCATGATAAGTTGTGTAATTCTCGCAAAGCGTAAAGCCGACATTAATAAAGCACAGTTTGAATAAATGGCAATTCTGATAAAAAACAAATGCTTTTAATATCAATGATTGGTAATTTTATCAATACGTGACAGAAAGGTTTTCGTTTTTGTTTCAATGGATGTTTACGCCGCCTTTAACAATATTTGAAATATATCACGACATTTCTGAGGTAAATTATGAGTACGTATCCTGCATTGATGCATCAGTCGTAAAGCTATCCCCGTATCGCAACTCTGATCTCTATGAAGAATAGCCATTAATTCCATGTTTTAAGACTTTGGTATGAACCGATCGGGGAGCGGACCCTGCCGATTTTCTGTTATATCACGGCGTTCCCCCAGTACTACCGGTATCCTTTATCCTGACAACCGGTACGTCACTCGTAACACTATCACCGCAACGCAAGCTTAAACTCCAAGTAGGGAAGGCATTTCTACCAGTTTTTAAAGTTTTGGTATGAACCGATCGGGGAGGGAACCCGGGTGTTCCGCTCCCAAGACGGACACTTTAACCACCACACCACGGAGGGGGTAGGCAGAAAGGAACATTTATTATCAGAATGCAATGAGGTTGAGGATTATGGATAAAAGCTGTTTCGTATTGATCCATTTGTCAGCGCTTGCCACGAAGGACATTTGCATAAAACCTGAATAGTTAACAGTAGTAATATACAACTAGCTTTTATTTATGAAGTAAGGCGAATAGCGTTCTTGTGTCATGTCAGACCAGTGAATGGTCAGTCAAACATGTACATCTTATTCCTAACAGTCGTTATGTTCCAAATACATTGAAGTCAGGCCAAAATACTTCGTAAATTCAAGCTGACGACACCGCATAAAATGTCATGTCGAAATGAGCCTATACAATCGTTCTTGTGTCATGTCAGACCAGTGAATGGTCAGTCAAACATGTACATCTTATTCCTAACAGTCGTTATGTTCCAAATACATTGAAGTCAGGCCAAAATACTTCGTAAATTCAAGCTGACGACACCGCATAAAATGTCATGTCGAAATGAGCCTATACAATCGGAACACTCCTCAATCACCGCTTCTCTATTCCCAATTTCACTGAAGACACACCAAATTACTTCGTAAATTCAAGCTGACGATACCACATAAAATGTTATATCGAATTGAGCCTATACATTTAATTATACTATACAATCGGAACACTCGTCAATCACCGCTCCTTTATTCCCAATTTCACTGAAGTCACACCAAATTACTTCGTAAATTCAAGCTGACGACACTGCATAAATATTATATCGAATGAAGCCAATACATTTAATTATAGTATACAATCGGAACACTCTTCAATCACCGCTTCTCTATTTCCAATTTCACTGAAGTCGCACCAAATTACTTCGTAAATTCAAGCTGACGACACCGCATAAAATGTTATATCGAATTGAGCCTATACATTTAATTTATATACAATCGGAACACTCGTCAATCACCGCTTTACTATTTCACTGAAGTCACGCCAAATTACTTCGCTGTGCATTTATTCGATCTGACATCACCGCTATAAAAGGTCATCTCGAATTGACTATATACATTTATATACTGAAAGAAAAATGAAACGCAGGGTAGGCTTTCGTTTTGAATTAAAGTAGTTTATCACATTTATTTTAAAATAATCGTTACATGGTTTTCAAGCACTACATTTAAAGAGCAGTACTGCAAATTTTCATTAATTTGTGTCGATTAATTGCACAGTAATTTATTCGCAGAGGAAGATACCCTCAATTTTCGAAATTGAAAAGTCAATATCCAGTATGGCCCCCTCGCGACGCTATTCCTGCCCGTATTCTCCGATGCATGATCGACCCACCCCAAACCTATCCCTGTCAATCACACAGGCGTCGACAAAACGTTCCCCACGACATCGGTAGACACGACGTCGCCCATCTGTACGAAACAGAGTAAATCGCGACTCATCACTGAAGAATACACGTCTCCACTGCCTCATGGGAAATGTCCGAGGAGCATGTGCATTCAACCATGCCAAGCAACGCCTACGACGTTCACGAGTTAGTGGCAGACCAATATACGGACGATGTGTTCTCAGACCGACCTCTCGCAGTCGATTGCAAACAGTTCTTGCATGAATAGGTCGGTTGTGAGTTTTCAGAAAACTTCATATTTTCGTACCCTGCGTTTCTTTTTTCTTTCAGTATATATTCTTTACAATTGGAACACTCATCAATCACCGCTTGATTGTCTTTCTGATTTGTAATAGGCAGTCATGTGATCTATACAAGTGTTTGCTACTGCAGCGAAGCTAGGTATGTGAAGTTGGCACGAACTTTGATATTCGGTAATCGATATTCAAAACCGATATGAATTTCGAGCTAAAACGAATATAGAGCCAGCACCAGATTCGTGAACTCCGTTACCTTCATTACTTCGTAGGACGAATATCGATATGAAATATGAATCTGAATGTCGATATTCGGGGAAAATGGTGCTGTCGTCTGTTTGATCATGTAGAAGTGCGATTACCGATTTAAAATCGGTTTAAATATAGAGCCAGGTCATTATTCGGGAAAAAGGTTTCATCGTCATTCTGATCACATAGAAGCGTGAATACCGATTTGAATATCGATTTGAATATGCCAGGTCGATATTCAGTAAAATGGATATATCTCATTGTGATCGTATAATAGCTCGAATATCCATTTGAATATCGAATTTAATATGGAGGCAGGTCGATCGATATTCGAGAAAAGGCTTTTATCGTCATTCTGATAACGTAGAAGCGCGAATACCGATTTGAATATCGATTTGAATATGAAGCCATGTCGATATTAAGGAAAATGGTTATTTCCTCATTGTGTTCGTATAATAGCTCGAATATCACTTTGAATATTAATTTAAATATGGAGCCAGGTAGAAAATGGTGCTATCGTCTTTCTGACCATGTAGGCAGGTCGATCATCTGGAAAATGGTGCCATCGACTTTCTGATAATGTAGTAGCGCGAATACCGATGTGTATATCGATTTGAATAGAGAGCCGGGTCGATATTCAAGAAAAGGCTTTTATCGTCATTCTGATAACGTAGAAGCGCGAATACCGATTTGAATATCGATTTGAATATGAAGCCAGGTCGATATTCAGAAAAATGGTTATTTCCTCATTGCGTTCGTATAATAGCTCGAATATCACTTTGAATATTAATTTGAATATGGAGCTAGGTCGAAAATGGTGCTATCGTCTTTCTGATCATATAGAAGCGCGAATACCGATTTGAATATCGATTTGAATATGGAGCCGGATCGGTATTTGTGAATTTTGTAATTTTCTTTTTATGTTCGTATAATAGTTCGGATATCGATTGGAAAATTGATTTGAATATGGAGCCAAGTCGATATTCGGGAAAATGATGATTTCGTTTGTCTGATTATGTAGAAGCGCTAATTTATATTTGCCAATTTCAACATCAAATATTAAACATTCACCAATTCGAATGTCTAAAACCTAAATTAAAATTTAAACATTCGTAAATACTTTCAAATATGCGAGTATTAAAATACCAATTTAACCATATAGCATTCGATTAAATATACGCCAATTCGAATGACTAAATTCCTAACTAGAACTTTTAACATTCGCTTGAACTTTCCAAAATCATCCCAATGTTTAAATGTCAATCGTATTAGTTATAGAAGGTTTCAAGAAACATATGAAAAGCAGTATCCATTTCCGATCCTTTACTGACACCACTATTCCCCTGCATGTAATCATAACGTTAAGGTTTGTTTCCCGGTAGCATTACTGAATTAGAGGTCTTCCTGCACATCCATGTTATCTGATTCAAATAGTGTTAAACCAGATAAAACATTTTTCGAGTATTCAATAAAATCATATTAATAACCTGTCGAAGGGTGTGCTTATTTTATTGTAGCCGAACCCCGGTAGCTCAGTCGGTAATGGTGCAGGGCTGTCAATCAAGGAGTCGTGGGTTCGAAGCCCACCTCGACCAACAATCTTTCCGACGTTAAACAAATATCAATACTAATAGCGCCATTCGTCTTCCACCAAAGGGATTACACATTGGTAGGTGAATTGGACTACGTGATATGACTGAAATATTAAACCCCGATCAATAAAATACAATATTTGATGTTATAATATAATTATTTAGAAATGTATCATGGGACATAGGCCTTCTAAAATTTAATTATCTAAAAATGCCTGCTTTATCGTTTGCAAATGCTGTATAACAAGATTACACATTATCAATTATGTATTTGTAGTGAAAATGGCGTTAAAGACAAGTTAAGCTAAAACATACTTGTATCGTCAGTGTTTCGGTCACTGTGCTTCTCACGATGGTCTATTAGTTCAAGTTTTCTACTTGTTGGGGCTCAGCGCTAAACAGTTGTAACTATTTTTTAAATAACATACAGTTACAACCGTTTAACGCTAAGCCATCGATTTGTGAACAAAGATATTCATCCCCTGACGATGTGTTCACATTAGCAACATGCATAACGGATGAATTAATTTTAGATACCAATCTATTATCTGTTGTTATCTTCGTATCTCGTTTAATATTAATTGGCAAAACAAAATAAATGAGACAAATTGCTTTAGCCTTTCCCTCATGCGACAAATCTGCAGCAGATGACTTAAAAAACAGGTATACAAAAATAATGTTTCTATTGAAAGTGTAAGTATTTATTTGTTAAAGTTGAAAAGTATGAGCAATTTCTCCGTATGTCACAATGTTTTTAAAGTCTGCTGCTGCAGAGGCGTCACAAAACGTCTGTATATGGGAAAGGGTTAAACAATACAATAGTTATACAATACAATAGTCCTGGTCTGGTATATATAGTAAGGCAGCAGGTCCACTATAATACATACAAGTGTAAACATAATAAATCGACGAATTAGTCAGCTTGAATAGAAACAAAACTAGTATCTATGGCTTCATTTAAATCCCAAATCCGTCTTTTGGAAAATACAAAAAAATAACATAAAGATAATGGCTATTAACAGCAATAGATCTTCATATAGTAAGGTATGCAGTTCTCTTTATGTATCATTATATAAAATTAGGAACCCTATCAGGTGATAGTAAAGTACACCTAAATATGAGCCGTCCCGCGAGAAAACCAATAATATGGCCTCTGCGTAATGTGTCGGCCCAGATCAGCTTTCGCAGTCCGGGAAGATTAATCCGGGCCGACACATTCCGTCTCAAGGGAATAATGATTCCTAAAACAGAAAATCTACAGGAGACGAAACGTGTCTATTGTAAAGATGTAATCAAATAGCTTTCTCTGTGACACGGTTAGCTTTCTCTAACTGCACTGTACATTTTGACAGGCGCAATTAACCTGTCCATAAAGTTGAACATCTGACCAATAATGAATTGACTAACTTCCCTAAGGCAGTTATACATTTAGTATTTATAGCCACTGAAATCTTAGGAGAGTAGTCACTTCTGTGACCGTGTAGACATTCTTATGAGAGCCACTGTCTGGCCGATTTTGGGACATGTGCATCTCGTAAATAACAAGTTAAAATGTATTATGAGTTGTTACTTTGTTACATAACCCATGTATTTGTCGCCGATGACCTAGGACCTGGAAGAATTACCACACTATACATTATGAAGGCACAGAGTGAATCATTTTTACACTTTGAAGATGTGTTTCAGACTGACATATGGCAGGTTGTGAATTGGCATTATCTATTCGAAAGTTAACAGAACAATTAACAAATTATAGTTTAAATGAATTGTCAAATGATATACCAGTTTTCGGTGGGGATATATCAAAATTTAAAAATTAGATTAAATCTATTGAAAAATGCGCGTTAATAAATAACTTAAATGAAACTAAGAAACCACTTTTGGCATTCAGATAAAGTACAGGTCACGTTTCTGATTACATTTTGCGACTTTTGACTATACCTCCTGTACCAAATTGGCAGCAATTAAAGACAGCACTATTTGAACGTTTTTCAGAGATAACAGACAGTCATATTCAGCTTTCAAGGTTAAGCAATATTACGCAATTCGAATCGGAAAACATCCAAGCATTTGCAGAAAGGATTTTGAGTCAGTGTGAAGAATCTTAGAAGGGTTTAGAACAACATACTACTTTAATTGATCACCAAAGTGTAGGTATTTTTATTAATGGGTTATATAATGATAATTTGAGACAGACTTTGATCAGAGCCAATCCAATTAAATTTCAGCAAGCTGTAGAATTAGCTACATAAAAAATATCAATTCAAAAACGGTGTGAACTTAGAAATAGGGATTTTCAGTCTTCGCGTTATTCTAATAATGAACATGAAAATGTGGAAATTGACCAATTACGCCGCTGAAGTTTTTGCACTTTTTGTAAGATTTCAGGACATGAATATAATCATTGTAGGAAAAGGTGTGGACAAATAAATTCAGTCAAGTACAAATTTGAGAGGCAACATTCTAATTTGAACTATAAAAGACAAAACACACAGCTTCAGTGCTGGTTTTGTGGGCGTTTCGGTCACATACGTGCAAGATATGTCGAATATTTACGGTTAAACCCTTTACAACCTATTGTTTTAAAATATCGGAAACCTCGTGTTCGTCTCGGAGCTTCAGACACAAGAAAAATAGGAAATAATGCATTTAATTCTCATTTAGATAACGCATTTTCAAATCCTTAAAGCCGTCAGTTAACAAATCTTCCATTTCATTACAATATGCCTCTGGCGATTCAATAAAGGTGTTAGATACGGCTAATTTAGATGTCAAAAATAATTTCTTATCCGCAAATTCCGCATTAAAATTAAAGATACTTATGTCTCTATGCAAGATGATCGTCGTATAGCCTCTATTGTGCGACTTACCAAAACAGTACAATTAAAACCTATTACTACATACAAATTGCCAGGAAAACTAAAACAAAATCCCAGTATTTCTAATGAAGAAAACTATGAAATTTCAAGTATAGAGAATTGCTACCTCAATACAGAACCCCATCTAAAGCTTTCAAATGCTTTAATGACACTTTTTAATTACCGTAGAGTACCAATCATAATATCAAACCTGTCAAACAAAACTGTATCACTTCATCGCGGGTGTGTTATGGGTAAATTACATCAAATAGATAAAGAATATGACATTTCATTGATTGATCGGCCGCAAGTACCGCAGAGTTCATCGCAAAGTATCTCTTCAGTCGAGTCCGTCAATGAAAATGTTAATGTTCCAAATATACATAAAGACAGGTTAAATACATTAGTTTCAAGTTATAATGATGTATTTTCAAAAGATGAATTTGATCTAGGAAGGTATCTATATGCCTCTGTTGCTATAGAGACCAAAACAGATCAAGTGATTAGGCAAAAACCTTATCGAATTCCATTCAGCGAAAGAGAAAATTTTCAACAAAAAATTAATAATATGCTCAAAGCAAATATCATACGTCATTAACACTCAGAATTCAATAATCCGTGTATTATGGTGAACAAAAAAGATGGCACCAAGCGTTTAGTAATCGATTTCAGAAAAATAAACACAATTATTAAGACTACAGCTTATCCACTGCCTCGTATCGAAGACATTTTAGCTTCCTTAAATGGAGCAAAATATTTTACTTGTCTAGATCTTTCAAATTCATACCACTAAATACCAATCAAAGAAGAAGATCAGGAAAAAACTTCATTTTCCACTCCAGTTGGATTTTTTGAGTGGACAGTTCTACCGCAAGGCTTAAATATTTCAGCTTGAAAGTTCCAATCAATCATGTCCTCTGTTATAAAAGGATGTGAAGAATTTTCGGTTGTTTATTTAGACGATTTCCTTATATACTCTAAGCCTCTAGAAGAACATTTTAGTTATATAGAAGAAATATTTAGGCGACTGAGAGCTAATTGTCTTAAGCTAAAACTATAAAAGTGTGAATTCATTAAAGATAAAACCCAATTACCTTGGACATGAAATATCAGCAGAAGGTATTCGGCCTAAGGCTTATAAAATTAAAGCTCTTAGACAAATCAAAACTCCAGATAATGTTAAGGATGTAAGATCATTTTTAGGTTTTGTTGGATTTTATAATAAATTCATTCAAAACTTTGCTGAAATTAGCCTCCCATTGGTAAGATTAACTAAAAAGAATGTTAAATTCGAATGGTCTATTGAATGTCAAAACAGTTTTGAGGATTTGATCACTCAATTAGAAAAAATACCACTGTTACGTCACCCAGACATAAATAAACCTTACATATTTTATACAGACGCAAATGATTATGCCATAGTCTGGATGCAAAATTTAACAGGTAAAAAGGGAGACGAACTACCAATATCTTTTCTTAGTTATTCCCTATCTAGAACTCAAAAGAAATATTCAACAATTCTTAAAGATACTCTAGCAATCACCTATAGCTTAAAAAGACTTGACTGTTACTTGCAGGGATCAAAATTCGTAATTAAAACAGACCACAAACCTCTAACTTATTTGTTATCTTCAAATTTCGTTAATAAACTTCTACAAATATTTGCATTAGGAATTTCATGTTATGACTGTTAAATTGAATACGTACCAAGAAAAACAAACGTAGTAGCTGACTTTTTATCCAGACAAGTTAAAGGATCGACTTATGATTCAGACACTGATATTATGAGTGAACATAATAAAGGAACTACGATTAATGTTATTAATAGCCAAGCAATTAATCATGATGAATTAACAATAGCATATGAAGCACCACAAACTATACCAGTTACTACCCCAGAAAATGTAATCTCTATAGATATGAAAAAAGAACAGGAATTAAAATTAAATCCAAAACGTAAGGTTAAAATGCCAATGTAATTAACAAACATAGGATAAATAAGTTACAAGCACGTCTTATGTGTTTAGAATACTAGCGTATTTACGGTAAAGACGGACAAAATGAGAGTGATATGTCTGTTCTTAGTGAGCAAACTAGCCAATTAAATAATCAATTGTCTACGTTTGATGACAAGTACCTGTCAGCTCCGTCAAGCAATATTGAGATTGTCAGATGTTGAATTAAGATTTTAGCAAGATTTAGGTTTAAACCTATTAGTTATGGTAAATCAGTTACCTAATTAGAAGTTAATATAATAAGCGTACTAGCTAATTATATAATATTGTGATGGTTATTCACTGGAGATTGAAATATGTTAAATAAAGATATTAAGCAAGATATAGGTGTATACCTATTAATTAAGGTTACCTAATTAGAAGATGAATATTATAAGCGTATTAGCTATATTTAATATTGTGATGGTTATTCACAAGTGAAATGGAAACGCCTTTTATAACTAGACTAAACGTTACACTTATGCGTAAATAACAGTTAAATATAAATGTATTCTTGCCTGTAATGGTTCCAAGAAAATTGTTGTGTATTAAATGTTATTGTAAGAATTCTACTTAATCTAGCATATGGAAGAACATTCCAAACGTCTCTAGTACGAGAGGGAATCAAATTACAATTATAATGTAGGAAAAGTATACCTGTATATAATATAATGGCCATCTGTTATCGTTTTTCAAGTTCGTTATTGGTTTAAGCGTGTTATTATTGATATATCACATTTAATGGTATCCGTTATAATGTCTATGACAAATTGCTTACCACTAGTATCAATTGACACTCATATTAATTGTTTGCACATTGCTGAGGTATCACTATTAATTCATTCTGTTAATTCAAGAATAAGACATGCTAAGAGTCAGCTGAAAGCATTGATTCGAGTGTAAGATTCACTGCCTGCTCGCAGAAGGCCGATGAAACAGCCATTAAGATTGTTCCGGAGAAATTCCTCTTTTGTCGGAAGTGTACCTATTAGACTGTTATTACTACTAATCTACGGAATGAACAACAACACTTCAATCAACTATATGATAAACATTGTGTGGACTTTGTCATAAAAGGACTATAACTACAACTGTTTCTGATACTATTACTACTACAACTACTGATGCTACTACTTCTACGGACGATTCGACGTGAATAACTATAATTCCACATGAGTTCAAATTACTCTGAATACTACGAAGTGCTAAGAAATACAAGACTGTTGGATCGATATTAATCATCGTACTGTTTGGAGAAATATTTATATTGTTACCTTGTTGTATTGACTATTTTACGTTCATTTCTACATTATCATTTCTTATTTATTCAGTACAACTATGTTAATACGGTGATCATTTAATTGTTTCTTTTAAATTGCAAATATTCAATTCACTTGGATTTGTGAATGACTACTGTTTTCAAGTTCTATACATGATTGATAAAATTGTTATTTATCAACATAAACATTTATTAATCCGAAATACATGTATATATGTTCTTATTAAGGATTGGTCGTCACTGCAATGTCTCATATCTTTCTAAAGAATATCTTTGTATAATTCTTTATATAATTAACATGGAAAGGTGTAAAGATGTAATCAAATAGCTTTCTCTGTGACACGGTTAGCTTTCTCTAACTTCCCTGTACATTTTGACAGGTGCAATTAACCTGTCCATAAAGTTGCACATCTGACCAATAATTAATGGACCAACTTCCCTAAGGCAGTTATACATTTAGTATTTATAGCCACTGAAATCTTAGGAGAGTAGTCACTTCTGTGACCGTGTAGCTGGAGACATGTTCTTATGAGAGCCACTGTCTGGCGGGTTTTGGGACATGTGCATCTCGTAATAAACAAGTTGAAATGTATTATGAGTTGTTACTTTGTTAAACTATCCGGGTTAGCCTGCGCTGCATGCAATTGGATGCTCCGGGTCGATACTTTACGCATGTTGGTTTTCTCGTAATTCGGTTCATATAGCCAACATATATATATATAATTGTGTGCATTATGACTGACTCGCTGGTGATAAGATAACTGCACTGTATGACTATGTCTGGGATCGAATGCATTACACCTACGAGGCGGTAAGACAAATTTTCGAATTCAACCCTTTCCCACTTTCAGACGCTTTCTGACGCCTCTGCAGCTAGCGAATTATAAGAACATTGCAGTAAAATAAGACACTGCTCATAAAAAGTAATTTCTCCTTTTGCTACACTGTTTTCAAACTGTATTTAATGATTATATATTCATGTTAAGAGATTTCGCATATTTATTGCTACGATGTTTTCAGAATCGTATGCTTCAGATTTGATATATATGGGAAAGGGTTAGAACGCTGACAATCAAATATTCCATCAATGGGCTTATAGTTGATGTGGAAAAGCAGCCAGTTGAGCGGAAAAGGTGTTGTGTGTAGTACTGGTGTGATAAGGAGGTAGGTGAAGTTGGCACGAAGTCCGTCAATACCTATAAGAATTTCGAGCTGAAACAAATATAGAGCCATCACCAGATTCGTGACGATGTGAATGTCGAGCCAGGTCTATATTCGGGAAAACTGTACTATCTAATTTCTGACCATGTACATTAGAAGAGCGAATAACGATTTGAATAAAGATGTGAATAAAGAGCCAGGTCGATATTCGGGAAAATGATGCTATCGTATTTTTGACCATGTAGAAGAGCGAATACCGATTTGAATATCGAGTGGAATATAGAGCCAGGTCGATATTCGGGAAAATGGTCCTATCGTATTTCTGATCATGAAGAAGCGCGAATATCGATTTGAATATAGAGCCAGGTCGATATTCGGGGAAATTGTGCTATCGTATATCTGATCATGAAGAAGCGCGAACATCGATTTCAATATAGAGCCAGGTCCATATTAAGGAAAATGATGCTATCGTATATCTGATCATAAAGAAGCGCGAACATCGATTTGAATATAGAGCCAGGTCGATATTAAGGAAAATGGTGCTATCGTATATCTGATCATAACGAAGCGCGATTACCGATTTGAATATAGAGCCAGGTCGATATTCCGGAAAATGATGCTATCGTATTTCTGATCATGAAGAAGCGCGAATACTGATTGGAATATCGAGCTGAATATAGAGCAAGGTCGATATTAGGTAAAATGGTGCTATCGTATATCTTATCATGAAGAAGCGCGAATACCGATTTGAATATCGAGCCAGGTCGATATTCCGGAAAACGATGCTATCGTATTTCTGATCATGAAGAAGCGCGAATACCGATTGGAATATCGAGTTGAAAATAGAGATAGGTCGATATTTGGGAAAATTGTGCTTTCGTCTTTCTGATCATGTAGAAGAGCGAATACTGATTTGAATATCGAGTTGAATATAGAGATAGGTCGATATTCGGGAAAATGGTGCTATCGTCTTTCTGATCATGTAGAAGAGCGAATACCGATTTGAATACAGAGCCAGGTCGATATTCGGGGAAATTGTGCTATCGTATATCTGATCATGTAGAAGAGCGAATACCGATTTGAATACAGAGCCTGTTCGTTAATCGGGATAAGGTTTCATCTTCATTCTTATCACGTCGAAGCGCGAATACCGATTTGAATATAGAGCCAGGTCGATATTCGGGAAAATGGTGTTATCGTATTTCTGATCACGAAGAAGATATTCAGATCGTTATTAAAATCGATATTTGCTCTTTTACCTGATCAGATAAACGAAATCACCATTTAATCGAATATCGACCTGACTCGATATTCAGATTTTTAATCAAATCGGTTTTCACTCTAATACATAAGCAGAAAGACGCAATCACTATTTTATCGAATATCGACCTGTCTTGATATTCAGATCTATATTAAAATCGGTGTTCTCTCTTATGCATGATCAGCTTGACGAAATCCAATTTTCTCGAATATTGACCTGGTTCGAAATTCAGATCTATATTTAAATCGGTATTCGCTCTAATACATGATCAGAAAGACAAACTCCCCAGTTTCCCGAATATCGACCTGGCTCGAAATTCAGATCTATATAAAAATCTTTATTCGTTCTTATACATGATCTGAATGACGAAATCACCATGTTCTCGAATATCGACCTGGCTCGAAATTTATATCTATATTCATGCGTTTACCTGATCCGAAAAACGAAATCAGCATTTTCCCGAATATCGACCTAGCTTGAAAATCAGATTTGTGTTCGTGCCAACTTCACATACCTGTGAGAAAGCCAGGAGACACATGAGTAGGTGAACTGGCTGCCGTAATATAACGGATTCTGAGCATAACAGTTATTTCCAGACGCTTATTGTTTAACGAGATAGTTAGATCGAGATTTTTCAGAGGCTTATTGTTAAACGAGATAGTTAGATCGAGATTTTTTTTCAGAGGATTATTGTTTAACGAGGTAGTTAGATCGAGATTATTCAGAGGCTTATTGTTAAACGAGACAGTAAGATCGAGATTTTTCAGAGGCTTATTATTTAACGAGGTAGTTAGATCGAGATTATTCAGAGACTTATTGTTTTTCAAAGGCTTATTGTTAAACGAGATAGTTAGATCGAGATTATTCAGAGGCTTATTGTTAAACGAGATAGTTAGATCGAGATTATTCAGAGGCTTATTGTTAAACGAGGTAGTTAGATCGAGATTATTCAGATGCTTATTGTTAAACGAGATATTTAGATCGAGATTATTCAGAGGCTTATTGTTAAACGAGGTAGTTAGATCGAGATTATTCAGAGGCTTATTGTTAAACGAGATAGTAAGATCGAGATTTTTCAGAGGCTTATTATTTAACGAGGTAGTTAGATCGAGATTATTCAGAGGCTTATTGTTTTTCAAAGGCTTATTGTTAAACGAGATAGTAAGATCGAGATTTTTCAGAGGCTTATTATTTAACGAGATAGTTAGATCGAGATTATTCAGAGGCTTATTGTTAAACGAGATAGTTAGATCGAGATTATTCAGAGGCTTATTGTTAAACGAGGTAGTTAGATCGAGATTATTCAGATGCTTATTGTTAAACGAGATATTTAGATCGAGATTATTCAGAGGCTTATTGTTAAACGAGGTAGTTAGATCGAGATTATTCAGAGGCTTATTGTTAAACGAGATATTTAAATCCAGATTTTTCAAAGGCTTATTATTAAACGAGGTAGTTAGATCGAGATTTCTCAGAGGCTTATTGTTAAACGAGGTATTTAGATCAAGATCTGACGGTGTGGAAGTACAGACTGATCCGAAGCTTCGCGAATCGCAAGAAACCCGAAGGTCGGTTTTCGTACGACGTGGCTTAAATGGCATTCTCTCCTTCTCTGAAACAAAAATGCAAAATTGTGAAATTATAGATAATGGTTATAATTATATGAGTTATTGAATGAGAAAATGTACCAATGAAATTCCTTGTTGCAATAAACCCGATTACCCCTCATGCAAATTATACCCAATATATTTATTTTAACCACATATAAATATCTTATTGAACGTAAATATTTTTTTACATGCAATTTATACTTTCACTTCATAAATACTTTTTTATGAATAAATATATTTCTTATACAACAATTTTTTTTTTTCAGTCCACAATTTTTTTTTTTCCGTGCATGATTATTTTTTATTGAATAAATATATTGAAATTATAGAACACATATTTTGTTTTTAGTTCATATATTTTCTTTATTGAATGAATATATTTGACATAGAATATTGCAACGTTTGTCACGCCAAATTACATTGATATCATGGCATAGGTTATGTTCTTCAGTACCCGTTTGCTTATATGTTAAAAGTTACGTAATGGTTCAAGCATCTTCTGATAAAAACCTAAAAGCATTGCCCCAATAGTGTCATTAAACTGTACGTGGGAATGAGATCAACGTGTCATGACAGTGTACGAATGAATGATGTCAAAGTGTCATGACAATTTACGAGTGAATGATGTCAAAGTGTCATGACAATGTAAGTGTGAATGATGTCAAAGTGTCATGGTAATGTACGTGTGAATGATATCAAAGTGTCATAATAAGGTACGTGTGAATGATGTCAAAGTGTCATGACAATGTACGATTGAATGATGTCAAAGTGTCATAACAATGTACGAGTGAATATTGTCAAAGTGTCATGACAATGTACGAGTGAATGATGTCAAAGTGTCATGAAAATTTACGAGTGAATGATATCAAAGTGTCATGACAACATACGTGTGAATGATATCAAAGTGTCATGACAACATACGTGGGAATGAGGTCAACGTGTCATGACAATGTACGAATGAATGATGTCAAAGTGTCATGAAAATTTACGAGAGAATGATGTCAAAGTGTCATGACAATGTACGAGTGAATGATGTCAAAGTGTCATGACAATGTACGTGTGAATGATGTCAAAGTGTCATGACAATTAACGAGTGAATGTTATCAAAGTGTCATGACAACATACTTGTGAATGATATCAAAGTGTCATGACAACATTCGTGTGAATGATATAAAAGTGTCATGACAACATTCGTGTGAATGATATAAAAGTGTCATTCCAATATACTTGTAAATGATGTCAAAGTGTCATGACAACATACTTGTGAATGATATCAAAGTGTCATGACAACATTCGTGTGAATGATATCAAAGTGTCATGACAACATTCGTGTGAATGATATAAAAGTGTCATGCCAATGTACTTGTAAATGATGTCAAAGTGTAATGACAATTAACTAGTGAACGATATCAAAGTGTCATGACAACATACGTGTGAATGATATCAAAGTGTCATGACAACATACGTGGGAATGAGGTCAACGTGTCATGACAATGTACGAATGAATGATGTCAAAGTGTCATGAAAATTTACGAGAGAATGATGTCAAAGTGTCATGACAATGTACGAGTGAATGATGTCAAAGTGTCAGAACAATGTACGTGTGAATGATGTCAAAGTGTCATGACAATTAACGAGTGAATGATATCAAAGTGTCATGACAACATACTTGTAAATGATGTCAAAGTGTCATGACAACATACTTGTGAATGATATCAAAGTGTCATGACAACATTCGTGTGAATGATATCAAAGTGTCATGACAACATTCGTGTGAATGATATAAAAGTGTCATGCCAATGTACTTGTAAATGATGTCAAAGTGTAATGACAATTAACTAGTGAACGATATCAAAGTGTCATGACAACATACGTGTGAATGATATCAAAGTGTCATGACAACTTACTTGTGAATGAGGTCAAAGTGTCATGACAATGCACGAATGAATGAGGTCAAAGTGTCATAACAATGTACGAGTGAATGATGTCAAAGTGTCATGACAATGTACGTGCGAATGATGTCAAAGTGTCATGACAATGTACGAGTGAATGATGTCAAAGTGTCGTGACAATGTACGAGTGAATGATGTCAAGGTGTCATGACAATGCATGAGTTAATGATGTCAAAGAGGCATGACAATGTACGAGTGAATGAGGTCCAAGTGTCATGACAATGTACGAGTAAATGATGTCAAAGTGTCATGACAATGTACGTGTGAATGATGTCGAAGTATCATGAAAATGTACGAGTGAATTATGTCAAAGTGTCATGACAATGTACGAGTGAATGAGGTCAAAGTATCATGACAATACGCGAGTAAATGATGTCAAAGTGTCATGACAATGTACGAGTGAATGATGTCAAAGTGTCATGACAATGTACGAGTGATTGATGTCAAAGTGTCATGACAATGTACGTGTGAATGATGTCGAAGTATCATAAAAATGTACGAGTGAATTATGTCAAAGTGTCATGACAATGTACGAGTGAATGAGGTCAAAGTATCATGACAATGCGCGAGTGAATGATGTCAAAGTGGCATGACAACGTACGTGTAAATGATGTCAAAGTGTCATGTCAATGTACAAGTGAATTATGTCAAAGTGTCATAACAATGTACGTGTAAATAATGTCAAAGTGTAATGACAATTAACTAGTGAACGATATCAAAGTGTCATGACAATGTACAAGTGATATATGTCAAAGTGTCATGACAATGTACGAGTGAATGATGTCAACGCATCATGACAATGTATGTGTGAATGATGTCAAAGTGTCATGACAATGTACGAGTGAATGATGTCAAAGTGTCATAACAATGTACGAGTGAATGATGTCAAAGTATCATTCACACAGAAATCGCTTGGCATGGCTCATATATATGTGTGACACTCTTACCGCAACACGACTTAAATTAATTTAATCAAAGAAGATATGAGTATCCGCCGCCGCCGATCAAAGGGAGGTAATTATGAGAAATCATGGACAATTTCAACAGGGGAGTGCGGATTATGTCCCCTGACCCACACTGCAGAAAGAGGAAAACAAGTTTGATTCGATGATAAGTAACTGTATAGTTATACTTAACATAATGAACCCGATCCTGACATTTGTGAAAAGACATATACATCTATATATGTTACACTGTAAAAAAAAAAGACATATGAGCCGTCCGACGAGAAAACCAACATTATAGATTCTGCGGAATGTATCGACCAATATCAGCCTGCACAGTCCGCGCAGGCTAATCCAGGACGACACGTTCCGTCACAGGGGGATAGAGGTATAAAGTATTGATTCCTAATACAGAAAATCCACAGGAGGTGAAAAGTGTCGGTCAAAGTTTGCTTGCGTGACATGCTTAGGCTGATCCGGGTCAATACTTTACGCTGAGTCCACACTGTTGGTTTTCTCGTAATTTGGCTCAGATACATCTGTATATGTCTTTATCTGTGTACACGATTAAGGTCTTATAAAAAGAGAGGTGTGCCACAAAAACAATTCTTGATTCATACCGTAACCACTTTAAAAACTTATTATGTTGTTTGAAATCAATGGGTGGACCACCTACGGGGTCAACCGTAGGGGCATCCGTCCGTCTGTCCGTTATTTAGACTGTGTGTCCGTATGTCCGTTAGTTAGTCTGTGGGCCGTCTGTTCGTTAGTTAGTCTGTGTGTCCGTCTGTCCGTTAGTTAGTCTGTGTGTCCGTCTGTCTGTTAGTTAATCTGTGTGTCCGTCTGTCCGTTAGTTAGTCTGTGTGTCCGTCTGTCCGTTAGTTAGTCTGTGTGTCCTACTGTCCGTTAGTTAGTGTCCGTTAGTTAGTCTTGTGTGTCCGTCTGTCCATAAGTTATTCTCTTTGTCCGTCTCTCCGTTAGTTAGTCTGTACATAACGTGTTTCTTAACTGACCCCTTAACTGTCTCTTCGAACACGCTTGTGGACATAACATACATGTAAATATTGCAGTGAAAGGTGACATTTGGTGTCAAAACGCATCTGAATGTGGGAAAGGATCAACCTATCTCGAATAAATCATTTGAGCGATCCCGCAAAAAAACAACATTGTGGACTCTGCGTAAAGTATTGCCCCGGATCTGCCTAAGCATGCCGCGCAGGCTTACCCGGATAGACACTATTCGCCTCTTGTATATTTTCTGTACCAGGAATCATTACTCTATACCTCTATCGGTAGAAAACGCTCGTATATAGTGTTGACGACTGCCTAAGTTCATGTCCTCTCAGATTGTCCTTTGCGTCAGCAAATAAAATTGTCTATACACTTGTTAAGTATCAACAAGGGAGTTGACCAATAAATTAGGGATGCTGGATGCGTTGGTTGTATCGTGGGATTTCACTGGACAGAGAAAAAATGAGAACCTGCTCATGAATTATTACATGTAAAGGGACAAGTCGTGACGACCTTTTATGTGGTGTCGTCAGATCCTGTTTACGTTCAGCGTAGTATTTGTTAAAATATTAATGAGGTGGGTTAAAAGATGTCTGAGTGAGTTTACGTACAGCGTAGTATTTGGTAAAATATCAATGAGATGGGTTAAAAGATGTCTGATTGAGTTTACGTAAAGCGTAGTATTTGGTAAAATATCAATGAGATGGGTTAAAATATGTCTGATTGAGTCTACGTACAGCGTAGTATTTGGTAACATTTCAATGAGATGGGTTAAAATATGTATGATTGAGTTTACGTACAGCGTAGTATTTGGTAAAAATTCAATGAGATGGGTTAAAATATGTCTGATTGAGTTTACGTACAGCGTAGTATTTGGTAAAATATCAATGAGATGGGTTGAAATATGTCTGATTGAGCTTACGTACAGCGTAGTTTTTGGTCAAATTTCAATGAGATCCGTTAAAATATGTCTGATTGAGTTTACGTACAGCGTAGTATTTGGTAAAATATCAATGAGATGGGTTAAAAGATGTCTGATTGAGATTACGTACAGCGTAGTATTTGGTAAAATTTCAATGAGATGGGTTAAAAGGTGTCTGATTGAGTTTACGTACAGCGTAGTATTTGGTAAAATATCAATGAGATGGGTTAAAAGATGTCTGATTGAGATTACGTACAACGTAGTATTTGGTAAAATTTCAATGAGATGGGTTAAAAGGTGTCTGATTGAGTTTACGTACAGCATACTATTTGGTAAAATTTCAATGAGATGGGTTAAAAGGTGTCTGATTGAGTTTACGTACAGCGTAGTATTTGGTAAAACTTCAATGAGATGGGTTAAAAGATGTCTGATTGATTCTCTCGAATTTATGAATTTGGTTCGCATTAATGTTCATGAAGCGCATTATCTATATTACACCAAGTGTTATATCTAAGTTATACAGCATGTTTATCTTTGTATGGTTAATGGCGTTTTCGACAGTATTTCATTTATAGCACGGCAGTAATTTCACCTCACCATGTTTCTAGGCCCGCTCGTACCATAACTCCCTAAACATTCTACCAAAGCAACTGGTAACCGCCCAACATTGATGGAAGACAAACGAAGAAAGTCACAATGCCAAGTATTAATCTTCTGAAAGATGGAACTGTCAATCCGGGGATCAAACTCACGGGCCCTTGGTCTATATTCCCCGTCGCTCAAGACTATCGTGACTCGAGGATCAAGTGTACACATACATAAACACATTCCCGTATACAAACGCATGTTGACACATCTGCATAAGACGACCTGGTTTTAGATCGGAATTTGGATATTTAATACCCATTACCAAGACAGCCACATTTCGTTTGATTGATTATGGTTAAATACCGATTTCAACAATTGTTTAGTCATATCACTGACTCCTTTTCTACATAGACAGTTAGCCCTTTGGTGGAAGCAGAATGCTTGATTGACTGGTTGTTTGGAGTTTTACGCCAATTACAACAATTAATTAACGCTCACGCTATTTCCTGTATAAGTTATCCGTACTACTGGTCCATTTATCCTGACATCAGCCAGTAAGTCATACTATTTACCCCGCAAACGAGATATTCTGAATGTGGCGGCACTGGTAACAGTCCATCCCATATGGGTATTTAAAAACTAGTCGCGTCAGTCAAATTAGAGTATTGTTGCATCCCCGTTTTAGTTATACATGTCCGTCATACAGAAGCACTTTGAATTAAGTGAATGTTTTGTTTGTTCATTAGGTGTAAGACAAGGGGAAAGCCTATCTCCTTTCCTAGTTTCTATGTATCTTAATGATATTGAAGAATATTTCATTATAAAGGGGTTTGATGGCATTGCTATTGGAATGTTGAAATTATTTTTACTGTTATATGCAGATGATATCGTTTTACTTTCTGGAAGTGAAACTGGGTAAAAAAAAAGGTTTGGATATACTGGCTGGAAGAATATTGTGATAGATGGAAACTACAAGTTAACGTGAATAAAACTAAAGTATTAATTTTCAGAAAGAGTAAAATAAGGCAAAATATGAAGTTCAAATATAAAGAAGAATGTCTTGATATAGTTGATAATTTCAGGTATATTGGGGTTATTTGTACAGTAAGGGGATCCTATAATACTTCATTTGAGGCATTGTATGGCCAATCATTGCAGTTTGTTTGTATGCTTCAATTATATATGGTGAAATACCCTAGTATGACTATTTCCCATGAATTTGAATTGTTTGATAAACTTATATAACCAATATTATCTTATGGCTGTGAGGTATGGGGTATGAATAAGGCAGCTAGATTAGAAAGGATTCATTTACAATTCTGCAAACAAGTACTTGGGTTAAGTCACAAACTCAAAATACTTTTGTTTATGGAGAACTTGGTAGATATCGATCCTACAATTGGATCTCTTGTATTGGTAAAGATCTTTAAGCTTACGAGAGTAATAAGAGTAGTAGAATATTGGTTTAAAATAACTAGGTCTACAAATGGAAAATATATTAAACATGTGTATGACATGATGTTGAATGATCTGCAATTGTTTCCAGACAAGCACTCTTGGGCCAAGTCAATTAAAAATATTTTAGAAAGCTTAGGTTTTAATATTGTATTGCTAAAACAAGGTGTCGAAAATGTGAAATTATTTCTGTCTGTTTTTTAACAAAGACTTGCTGATTTACAATCATCTTCAAGAGCTAGAACATATAGGCTTTTTTTCTGATTTCGTTTACCAACCATATTTACATTCAATTAAAATAGATTAATTTAGAATAGCTCTTACAATACTTCGCGTTGCTGCACATAGATTAGAAATTGAAGCTGAAAGATGACACAAACCAAACACAATACATTTAAATGAAAGAAAATGTAAATTATATAAAACTATCGAAGATGGAATGCACTTTATGTTAGAATATCCAATGTTTTTTATTCACTTTCTAAGTGTTTTCTTATCTCATTTGACTGATATACATATAATATTAATCCTAGTAATTTGTTATAACTACACTAGATTTTGTAAAGCCGTTTGTCATTCAAACGGGGGAAGTAATTTTTTGTTCTAGAATATTTCCAAACATTTATTTGTGTTAGTCTGTCATTTGACTTTGTTAAAACAAAAGTGTAATATGTATGTGGTATGTGGGCAAATTGCCCTTTTTCCTGAATAAAATCTATCTATCTATCATTGCGTAGAGCGACGTCATACCTGATCACCCCTCGTCGCTTGAAGTCCTAAATCGAAAGACGCGGCTAAAAGGCAACGATATATTTTCTATCATTTTACTAGTATGAAGCTCAAACGTATGATGATTGATTGATTGATTTATTGAATTCACCCCCGTTTTCAACGTAATTTTCCTTGCTGACAAATGACGCTTGTAACAATGACTTTTGTTAATCATCGGAAAAAAGGAACGACTGATTCGAGGTTTCAACTTACGACCCCTTGATTGATAGCCTTCGTCGTTACCGACTGAGCTTTAGCAAATCGACACACATTCACGAAGTAATGCGACAAGCAGGCATATATTAATGAGATACGGCAAGAAAGGTAATGCTTACCGATGGAGTATTTGAAAAATTTAAAGAAACTGACCTCATTTCATTTCTTCCTTACTATACGGATTAACTTTCCTAAACAACAGCAATTGTATATTTTGTAAAACATGAGGCGAATATACAGAATATATATATATATGGATTTTTTTTTTTTTTTCAATATACAACTTTATTTCCCACGTGCATTGGTATTGGTAGGTCATCCTCCCTCATACCTTAAAATGAATATGTTATTAGTAGTATATAGAAATGTGTTAGTAAATGTGAATTGTTTCATGCGTATTGATATACAAGTAATATATTTCTAAGGTTTTCTATGGAACGCCGTAACTGCCTTATTTGACGTTACAACTTGATGTTCAGTTGCAACATCATTACATATGACGCTTTCACCTTGATATGTGACCCTTTTATATATACATGCGATAACAAATCTAATACATGTGCCTGTTTTATAATTACATGAGACTGAATAATCATTTTGTGTGGTGAAATCAACATTGCGTGTGGCAATTTCACCTTTATATGGGACACATTAATCCATACATGTGACGAAATGTTCTATACGTTTGACGAAATGTTCTATACGTCTGACGAAATGTTCTTTACGTGTGACCAAATTTTCTTTACGTGTGACCAAATGTTCTATACGTTTGACCAAATGTTCTATACGTGTGACGAAATGTTCTATACGTGTGTTACGTGTGACCAAATGTTCTATACGTGTGGCGGTTCGATCTATATATGGACGAGTTCAGATGGGCTTCTCTAGGATAGAGAAATGACGTCATGTCTAAATATAAATTCAGAAAAATATGCGCACTAATGCTTTCCATCTGCACGGTGTTTCCTCGGCTTAGTAGTAAACCATTCGGAACTCTCGGGTAATTCCGTAATCCTTCATCATCCATTGATGAAGCATTCATCACCGAGATATTCCGAAAGAGTAGTAAACATCGATGGTCGCCATTTTGAAATCAAAATGACGTCTCTAAGGTTAAAAGTATCACCGTTCAAATGGATTCCGAGTGCACTTGGGCTGTTCTCGGATCCCATATGAACTCGCCCTATGTGAACACCTTTCCGTTGAGTCCCTGGACTCTCCGAAATCGACCTTAGACCGAAATCGACCTAAGACGACCGAAATCGACCTCCGAAATCGACCCTGAGACCGAAATCGACCTGAAATTCACCTTAATCGACATTTATTAATTATTTTTTCGATATATTATAAACAATTATGTAGTTATGATATACTTTAGTCAATGAAATATATATAAAAAAAATAGTTTGTTCTCAACGAAATCGACTTTTCACTCTTCGAAATCGTCTCGTGACCGAAATCGACATATATTATTTATTTGGTATATAATAAATAAGTATGTAGATATACTTTAGTCAATAAAATATATAAGAAAAATACTTTGTTTTTAACGCAATCGACCTTTCACTCTCCGAAATCGACCTGAGACCGAGATCGACCTGAGACCGAATTCGACATGAGACCGAAATCGACCCCAAATTTACCTAAATCGAAAAATATTTTTTAATTCTTTGATATATTATAAACAATATATTTGTTATGATTATACCTTAATCAATAGAATATATAGAAAAATACTTTTCGGTCTCGGTGTCGTCGATTTCGGAGGTTGATTTCTGTCTCGGAGAATGAAAAGTCGATTTCGTTGAGAACAAAGTATTTTTTTATGTATTGTATTGACTAAAGTATATCATAACTACATAATTGTTTATAATACATCGAAACAATAAAAAAAGATGTCAATTAAGTTGAATTTTAGGTCGATTTCGGTGGTCGATTTCGGTCTTAGGTCGATTTCGGTTGGTCCAGTCTCTTTGGGTACTTTAACGAACAAGATGGCTGCAAATATAGCAACATTGTTAGAATCATTATGTGTACATGGTTTAATCGAAACATTTTATGAACAAAAGATTGAATTGGATACTATTCTATCGCTTACTGCCACACAACTAATCAACATACGAGTTACGACTATTGGAGATCGTGTAAGAGTTAGGAACGGAGTTCGTGAGTTACTAACAAAAGTGGAACCACGAGGGGCAGATGAATTAAAGCACTGCATTTTGTCACATATAATGATCAAACCGGCACATGTATTAATGGTATCGTCGTATGTATTAATAAAAGTTTCACATGTCAAGATGACACTACCACACGTAATGTTGACTCCACCTCATGGAATGACGATTCTGTCACACATAATGATGAAACCGTTACATGTATTAGAAATGTCGTCACATGTATGAATAAATGTGTCACATATCAAGGTGAAACTACCACATGGAATGACGATTATGTCACATATAATGATAAAATCGTCACATATATAATAATTGTCGTCACATTTATAAATAAAAAATCCACACATCAGGGTGAAACTATCCCACGTAAAGATTACTCTACCACACAAAATGACTTTTCAGTCATATGTAATGATGAAACCGTCACATGTATTAGAAGTGTCGTCACATATCAAGGTAGAACTACCACTTGGAATGACAATTATGTCACATATAATAATAAAACCATCACATGTATAAATAAAAAGGCCACACATCAGGGTGAAACTATCCTACGTAAAGATTACTCCACCACACAAAATGACTTTTCTGTCACATGTAATGATAGTATCGAGACATGTATTAAGAATGCAATCACACGTATAGAACATTTGGTCACACGTAAAGAACGTTTGGTCACACGTATAGAACGTTTGGTCACACGTATAGAACATGTGGTCACACGTATAGAACATGTGGTCACACGTATAGAACATTTGGTCACACGTAAATAACATTTGGTCACACGTAAAGAACATTTGGTCACACGTATAGAACGTTTCGTCACACGTAAATAACATTTCGTCACACGTATAGAACACTTGGTCACACGTATAGAACATTTCGTCACACGTATAGAACATTTGGTCACACGTATAGAACGTTTGGTCACACGTATAGAACATTTGGTCACACGTATAGAACATTTGGTCACACGTAAAGAACATGTGGTCACACGTATAGAACATTTCGTCACACGTATAGAACATTTCTTCACACGTATAGAACATTTGGTCACACGTAAAGAACATTTCGTCACACGTATAGAACATTTGGTCACACGTATAGAACATTTGGTCACACGTAATGACAAGAGCATTACATAGAGCGTATACTGATAAAACCGTCACATGTATTAGAAATGTTGCCACACGCAATGTTGACTCCACCACACAAAATGATTATTCAGTCTTATGTAATTATAAAACAGGCACATGTATTATAAATGTTGTCACATGGATGGATTAATGTGTCCCATATAAAGGTGAAATTGCCACACGCAATGTTGATTTCACCACACAAAATGATTATTCAGTCTCATGTAATTATAACACAGGCACATGTATTAGATTTGTCGTCGCATGTATATATAAAAGGGTCACATATCAAGGTGAAAGCGTCATATGTAATGATGTTGCAACTGAACATCAAGTTGTAACGTCAAATAAGGCAGTTAAGGCGTTCCATAGTTTTCCATATGGAATTGTATCTAACGCCGTTTTCAATATAATCATCAATTATATTAGTTATTTATGATCCCTGGGTAAACACACCAGTACAGATGATAATTATTTGTATCACTGTTATATCGAGATTAATTTTCAATCCATAATTTACGATTTGAGAAATAAAATAAGCAGGGATCAAAACCAATGTACTGTTTACATAGTTACAGTTAAGAACATCTTGAAATTGACAAATTAACCGTTCACGCTCCGCTCCGTTCCGTTCCGTTCCGCTCCGCTCACGTTCCAATCCGCTCTCAAAGCGTTCACTCATTCATAACATTGTGATTGCTTTTTTCCGTTCCGTTCAGATTGAGCGCTTTTTTACGCTCACTCGGAACGCTTTTTTTCGATCAAAATCCGTTCAACGATTTGATTGGCTTAAATTAATTTCGTTTCGTTTATATTTTTTTTTACTTAACCCTAAATATCAACAACAAATCGTATTACGAAAATGATCATATTAATAATATTTGTTACATTCTAATTCAATCGGATACTTGAGTGTCTTATAAAACAAAAGTTTAGTATACAAATATGACTTTTAACCCTTCACCGGATATAAACGCTTTCATACACGATCTCAATATAAACGATTTTTGAAAACCCTAATCGATTTCAATATAAACGGTTTTCGACGACCCTTATCGATTCTAATCGATTTCAATGTAAACGCTTTTCGACACCTTTGGAGTTTGAATGCTTCAAAAGTATATTTATCGTGTGAATAGGTCCTCCAAAAGTGTATCACAATACAATTTGTTTATTTACAAAGGGATTTCATACTTTAAATCATAGTGTTACTATATAAAGTTAAGTAAAAAGCGTCCAAACATGTATAGTGTTTAAAAATTCAGTACCCAGGTTGAATGAAATGCGTCGGGAAATGATAAGCTCGAAAATACCTTGTTCCTATGAAAAATATCCATATGATAATATTCGTTTCCATTTGTAATTGTAAATTTTAATTATTTCACAAGGGTTTTCTAAAATTTCCATTATGCACCATATACAGATTGAGTCGCGACACATAAAAATAGGCAATCAGTTTTGTTCCAAATCTTATAACAGCTGGTATCAATTTATTTAATTGTAATGCCGGCGTTTGATCATAACTGTTCTCAAAAGACTTCGATAATTGTTATGAGACGATTTACGAACAGTGATGATCCTAATCAGTCTTAACAGAAGAGCGTATTGATCTGAATATTCCCAACTATCGGAAGGCGGGTTTTCATTTGACACGGTATTATTATGTGTAAACCACGTGCAACCCAGATCAAATGGAAAATTACTGACGCATGCAGTAAACATGACATTGACAACAGGGCTTCATTTCTCCCTTTCTTCATATTAAATAAATCTGGAGCAGATGACATTTAAAACGAGAAAAAATTGCTCACAATGTTATGATCCCATGCAAACACAATGAAGCAACCCTGTATAAATCTATTCTTCTGCTGTAGAAATTGTCTATACGTGAGAAAGGGTTAAATAGTTTGAATTTTTTGTCAAGATGTTTTTAATTTCGTCGGCATAATTGTTGAAAGAGGAAAGGGTTTACTCACACGTGCAAAGTCGGTTCTTTGTTTGACCTATCACATTTCCGGTGTATACCAGTTTTGACAATCAAGTAAGCTACTGGGAAATACCTCTTTCACAGATGTAGATTCATATTGACGCAACTAAAGCTGACGAGTAAACATTGCAGCAAAAGGAGAAATCCTAAATGCATTAAATTTAATAGATAACTTTTGCCACAATGATTTGAATTAATTCAGTAATTATACTTTCCTTTTTTATAGATTTTCTTTATTTTTGTCTCGACATTTTCACAATCGTTTGCTGTGATTTGTTGTAATAGGGAAAGGGATGAACAGCTGACATAAGTGGTTATTGTTTTCATCTACACAATACCGGCGGGTCTTTGATTGATTGATCTAGTAAATCAGAAGGGCAATAAAATGGGTCATTTACGGGTGCAGTTATGACACTTCCGCAAAACTGAAGCTGTATTTTTTTTTTTGGCTTTACCCCGTCTGACATTCAATCAGATATTTCTGATCTGGAAGTTGTTTCCGATGATTGTTCTTCTTCCGACAACAATCTTTTCTCTATAGGAGCTTGGAATAATGAGTTTCAACAACCAAGGGTAAGTAAACAAAGAACTAAATCGTCCTTGAGAATACGGGAAAATACGCAAACATGTGTTTACATTCGACTTTTTTTGGGTTAACAATTTTCTATTGCCGATCTATTTCTTCAAAAAGGAAATAGTTAGAAATGAAAACGTAAGGACATTAGACTTTCAAAATATTTATATGGGATGTTTTAACATTTATTCTCGTGAAATCGACTTTGAATCATGACAGGAAGATGGGTGATTTCTCCATTAAGTTTTACTAATTTTACTCCTGTATGTCACAGAGTTGACTTTTGAAAACTTCGTAGAAATTAAGACATATTTCCTTTACGGAGTATCTGGTTTTAAAAAATTAAACTTGAAATTGCTGTTGTTATATTCTGGAGTAATTTCATTTGTTTTTTTTCCGCAATAACAATATTTGTAAAGGTAGACATGAGCAAAATACATTCATCATTTTCAAGAAAAAATAAAAAATAAAATTGCCCTGCTTTCGTCTCCTGTTTTGCTTCAGTTCTTTTCATGCTGAAATAGTGTATTTTACACCAATGTAAAGGTAATTTAATTTCCCACAATGTTTATACTGACATATGAAAGGTAGTTACAATATTTTATACAGTTGGGTTTAATTAGGACAGGTGTCAAATTCTTATGATTTTCCCAATACCCTGTATGGAAATAGTGTACAGGCTTTTATCAGTAGTTTATTGACTATTGGTTTATCAAATAGATGCCTATATATGGAGATAATATAGGTAAATGGGCAGTTGGGCTATCCAGTAAAGGGTTAATAAAATAATTTCGTAAAATAATTATCGGATAGTTGTTGCAACCGTTCAACGAGCGAATGATTGGATTTTTGCAATCATTATGATTGTTTCGTTCAGAGCGCAAAATTCCGTTCCGCTCATAAAGCGTTCCAACTTCGTTCCAATCACGCTCACGATCCAATCACGTTCCGCTCAGATTGTCAATTTCATGATGTTCTTAACTGTACTCCATAGCTTGTTAGAAGCTTCAGTCAACTTTTGTAGATTATGATAGCTCTGAGCAGATGGAAAAGATGACCACAACTTACCAGGTTAGAAATGTCATTGAAAAATAAAGAAAACAATCCAAAATATGGTCCACCCCCGAAATAGAAAAAACAATGGAGATAGAAGCAATAGCTGCTCGCTAAATGGCTTTATGTCGAAAGACGAGGGTAAACAACCCCAAACCATCATAATTTCCTTCAACCCTAATCATTATGAGCAATTCCTCTGTTTGCCATAATATTTTCAATAGTCGTCTACCGCATACGTGTCAAAAAGTGCCTGTATGTGGGAAATGGTTAACGCCTGTTTCATCATATTTTCAATCATATCTCATTGGCCTGTTCGAATGCCTATGTGTTTCCTGGCTTTCTTTCACCAGTACTATACACAACAGTCCTTTTCTTTCAGCAACCGGCTGCTTTAACACATAAACAGACCTAGTTCATAGATCGAAAATGACGCTTGTCACATTGATTTGTGTACAACAACGGAAAGAATGTCGACTGGGCTGGGGTTCAAACTTGCAACCACTGGATTAACAGCGCGCGTCTAGTCTACCGGGGTTCAACATGACAACATACATATGTAATGTTTATTAAAGACTTGTACAACATCAGTTATCATTAACATATTGTATATAAAACAAATCATTATATAACATAATTAATTCATCCAATGGAGATCCTCCGCTGAAAGGGAAATTTGACAAATAACGCTTAGATCACCTTGTTTCTGCCCGTTATCTATTTTAATATATATGCAATGTATGGGATGCCGCTAGAGTGTCCACATGTTTTTTGTGGGTGTTTTTTTTCTTCAAAATCGTGAAAAATATCTAGTTTGTAAACCAATGTAACCTATTGAATATTTAAAAAAATATATTTTCCTTATGAAATTAATATAAATCGCAATAAAAACACAATGTTATTAAATATGTCAGCCATAGAACTTTTTCAGGATATTGCACAAAACTCAAACTATGTTGAGTCCATGTTTAAAGCAATAAACACGAAGATTGACATAGTTTGTGTTCTTATCCTGAAAAAGCCCTGAATATTCGTCGACAAAATATTGAAACCCAGTGTGTTATTATGATACAATGAAACCTAGTTTATAACTTAACAGTCTTCTGGTGGAAACTGTTCTGATGAATGTTCATGAAAATTGAATTAAAAAGTGGCCTCTTAAAGTTTGACCTAGTGACCTAGTCTTTGAGCCGACATGACCCAGTTTCGAACATGAACGAGAATTCAATTGAATATTGTTGTTGGCTTTTTATGAAGATTGTGTGACAACTGATGACTCTTGAGTATTCACAAGTTGTTTCTAAAAGTTGAGCTGTTGGCTGAAGCTTCAAACTTGATTAAGCTATGGTGAAGATAAACGTTTTGATAAATATTTATAATGCATTAATGAAAAGTGCGGTACATCATTCACATGTTTTAAAATATAACTTGACCTAGTGACCTAGTTTTGACCCCAGATGACACAGTTTTGAACTTGACATGGCATTGACGGAGAAGATTGATTGATTGGAGCTTAATGCCGTTTTCATTTGTATCTGAGTTATTTCACGGCGGTTTATTCGCCTAACGTGAGTTTTCTGGCTTTCTCGCACCTGTACTACACATAAAATATATGAGCCGTCTGGCGATAAAACCAACATTGTGGACTCTGCGTAACGTATCGACCCGGATCAGCCTAAGCGTGCCGCGCAGGCTAATCCGGGAAGACACTTTTCACCTAATGTGGATTATCAGTTTGCGCGTACTGCGCAGGCTGATCTGGATCGATAGATTACGCAGATGCCATACTGTTGGTGTTCTCGCGTCGTCCAACATTGACTATCTAGCCTATAAGAGAAAGAGGATTGACGCTACTCGTCACTATTACTTTTGTCAATAATCGGAAAGAATAAATGTCCCAGCCGAGGTTCTAACTCACGACCGCATGATTGATAGCCCTAGAAATTACCGACTGAGCTATCGTTAACATTTATTTATTTAACATCGATTTCGAGCTTATAAATCACGCTCGATGTCTGCTTCCTGGATACTTACCCAGTACTCACGCCGTTTGTGTGGACAAATATCAAAGCTTTTACTACAATTTAACCTTATAGGACCTACGTATTGACCTACGCAACGTAGTTTTGAACTTGACAGCTTTTTGATAGAGATGAATGTTCCATTAATAATTCATAAAGATTGAATGTTAAACATGGCCCTTATAGTATTTACAAAGCAATTGCGATATAAAACATGAAACAGTGCATACATAATACACTTTATTATGTTTAAGGTGACATAACTTTTAGTAGATGATGCCATTCGGCCATTTTCCTATGGTGGTTGCGATTCTTATAAAGTTTCAACCGAACCCCTCTAATAATGCCTTAATCCTTTCCCTCATATAGACGATTTATGACGCCTCTGCATCAGACGGTTTTTTGAAAACATAGTGACCAAAGAAGAAATTTATCAAAACGAGCAGTTTCTCCTTTTGCCACAATGATTTCAACTTTTAGTCAAAGGTTATCCATTCAATTATAGAGACTTTCCTTTTTTTTTTGACAAAATATGTTCAAAGTCTGCTGCAGAATTGTCGTATTAGGGAAAGAGTTAAATGTGGCTACACGTGGACGAACAACCCCAACAACCAATATCCCACCGCCTTTGGTAGGGGATACATAGAGGTAAATCTCTGAAAGTATCCGAATGTTAACAAAATATTTTAAGAAAAAAATATACGGAACTGATAAATATTTATTCAAATCTCAAGACCCGAACATACGCAGTTCGTAAGTCACGACACGTTCCAAAGAAGATATCTAAAAGGGGGTCTGTATCGCTCAAACAGTCATAAAATAGATATATCTTTAGTTGACAAGCACATAAGTACATAATCATATATACATATTTATAATACATATGCAATCTAAAATGATCAAGTATCAAACATTCTGTTTCAATTATTGATTCTTATTGAAAATCAAACAAACAAAACAAAAAGATGGAGATTACAAATACAGCATTCATACATGTTAGCGTAAACGGAATGTGGATGAACTAATTAACAATTCCATTAGTATAGTGAGAAAAAGATGTTCGTTCAATTAATGGGTATTTCAAGTAATTGCGAGCTGGTCTTTTTTATTTTGTGTGTTCACTGGTTGTACCAATTTTAGTATACTCGGTCTGACATAATAATAGTTTTTCACAAACTGGTGTCTAATGGTTAGTAATGAGGACATATTAAAAAAAATGAAATTCGTCCTCTACCTCTCCTGTATTGCATAAAAGACAGATACAATCAATTATTTGTAATCTTTGACAATCAAATCTACAAGACTGTATCTTCAAAGAATATGAAGATGTTCGTATTCTACAGATACACATACGTAAATATATATACATAAGACACAACAACCTCTCCCTCATTGAAGGTCACACAAAGAATATTTACACATGAAAATATAAAAGAATCGGTTAGGAATTTTCTTAAAATTTACACTGCGGTATTTGTAATATATAAAACTAACGCAATATATTTAACAAATTATATGGTGATGTCTTAACAGTAAATGTTCTAGTATATCAATTATATTAATTATCTAGACTTTTCGGTCGAGCACCAGTATCTCAGTCGGAAGCAATCCAGGGGTTGTGAGTTCGAACCCCAGTTCGGCCAAAATTCTTTCCGTTTTTACAAAAGTGATTCGTCTTTCACTAATGGTCTAACAGTCTATGTGGAAAACCAGCAAGTTGCTTGGAAAGTAAGTTGGTAAGTTGTAAGGATGTCATGCTTTCAACCAAGCAACATAGTTTGAAGGAACTAGTCACTTGGACATGTTTTGATAAACAAAAGGCTTAAAAGCGCCGTAACATTCTAACATATCATCTGTTACCTATTATATGTCAAATCAAATTGATGAAACTGACAAAAGATAACTAAAAATAAAAGTGAAAATATTTCAAATTCAGATTCTAAAATTTAACAAATTTGACATAATAAGTAAAACTTTGACCAATCAACATGAGATAGAGGAATCTATCAGAGGACCGCATTTTCGTGTATAAAGGGTAAAACGTGCCTACCAACTGGCGCCCATGTTTTTTTAACCAATCAAAATGGCTTGAAGGTAATTGGTAGAGGGTCTCTATTAGATCGGTTAGTTCTACAAACTAATTTGATGATCTTAACAATACGTTCTGGAGAAAAACGTTATTCCTTTAGCCGCATTATGTATGACATTCCCGCCCCTTGACAACAATATTTTGACCAATGAACATGGCATGAAGCAGGGAGGAAAATACTTTTGTTTTTCGGTTGCCATGAGAACAAAGGCTAAACGCGGGGTGAACATATTTGCTCACATTTAGTCTCTTATTATTGTGAGATACAAAAGAAAGTGCACATTTACGTAAACAACAGAACATGTTAAGACCTACAGGCTCAATTTTACGAATTAAAACAATAAAAGCATATATAAATACCACCATACAACACAAAAGCCCCGCAAGTGAGTGACATCGGTCATCTTATTTATTTAATTTAAATGACAAAATTGCAATAATAAGATGAGAAGTCGACATATACGTAAGACAGTACCAAAACTCTAAAGTAAAGAGGCCATGATATGATCAAAATGCATAGTAGAGTTTTATCTGAGGAGTTCCAAATATTATTATTAAAAGTGCCATTCCGCGAGAAAACCAACGTTGTGGACTCTGCGTAAAGTATCGACCGGATCAGCCTAAACATGCCGTGCAGGGTAATCCGGACAGACACGTTTCGGATCCTGTGGATTTTCTTTTACTGGAATAATTACTCTATACCTCTATCCCCCTGAGACGGATTGTGTCGGCCCGAATTAACATGCGGACTGCGCAGGCAGATCTGGGTCGATACATTACGCAGAGACAACTATGTTAGTTTTATCACGAAATGGCTCAAATTATGAGCTTTGTCAATATACAATTGTAAATGACAGATAAAGAAACAGACAAAAGACAAAAATGTGGTGCTCCAGGACAACCAACCTTAGTTATGAATAACATAATCTGACTGCCAATCTATGATATATTCCATTAGTATAGTAAAAAAAGACATCTTTCCATTGATATTTAAAGTAATTTGCTAGCTAGAAGAGTTCTTTTTTATTTTGTGTTTTCAATAGTTATACCAATTTTAGCATAATCGGTCTGACATAATAATAGCTTTTCACAAACTTGTGTCAAATGGTTATGAAATGAGGACATATTAAAATAAAAAGAAATTCGTCTTCTACCTCTCCTGTATTGCATAACAGACAGAAACGTTCAATTCTTGGCACTCTTTAACGATCAAATCTACAAGACTGTATCCTCAAAGAATATGAACATAATCGTATTCTACAGATAAACATACTAAAATATACATACATAAGGCACAACAACCTGTCCCTCTTGAAGGTCAGAAAATGAATATTTACACGTGAAAATATTAAAGAATCAGACAGGAATATTCTAAACTTTACACAGCGCTATTTGTAATATATATAAGTAACGCAACATATTTAACGAAATATATGGGGATGACTTTACAGTTAAAAGTTCTAATATATAATTTATCTAAATTATCTAGACTTTTCGGTTGAGCTCCGGCATCTCATTTGGAAATGACGCGGGCTGTGAATCAAGGGGTTGTGAGTTCGAACCCCAGCTCGGCCAACATTCTTTCCGACGTTTTGCAAAAGTCACCAATGGTCTAACAGTCTATATATGTGGAAAAGCAGTCAGTTGCTTGGAAAGTATGTTGAGTGGAGTACTGGTGTAAGAAAGCTAGGAAACACGTGAGTAGGTTAACTGGTCGCCGTGATAAGACTGAATAATTTTTAAAAACCGGCGTTAAGCCAAAATCAATCAATCACTTCAGACTTTTTGAACACTCATCGTGTATGACATAGTTTGGAATATGTTGGTCAAGATGTTGTTATAAGAACATTTTAAAACTTTCACCAAATAGTTAAAGGGGAAAACGACCTCCTCAACTCGCCCAATCAAAATAGTTTGAAGGAAGTAGTCACTTAGACATGTTTTGATAAACAAGGGGCTTAACAGCGCCAGTAACATTCCAACATATCATCTGTTACCTATTATATGTCATGTCAAATTGATGAAATAAAGGGGTGTACAGTAATGATTCCTGAAATAGAAAATCCACAGGAGGCGAAACGTGTCTACCCGGGTAAGCCTGCGCGGCATGCTTAGGCTGAATCAGGTCGATACTTTACGCAGAGTCCACAATGTTGGTTTTCTCGCGGAACGGCTCATATTAAAGGAAACAGATGATATGTTGGAATGTTACTGGCCCTGTTAATTAAGCCTCTTGTTTATCAAAACATGTCTGAGTGACTAGTTCCTTCAAACTATTTTGATTGGACGAGTTACTAGCCCGTTTGATTGTAGGTAAGGGTAAGATGACCGACAGAGACGTTGTCTTAGAGAACGTTTACGAATATACCGAAATAGTAACCAGAACCGGAAGATTATTTCGTCATTGGAAGTAATCGTAACCGAACACCTCGTCTCTACTCAGTGCGTCTTCGTTTGAGTAGAAACAGTATTAGTCCTGACAACATATGTATTAACTCAAACAAGCTCAATGCCGATGCCCCTATGTATAACCCTAAAGTGCCCCCAATATCTGACAAAAACCGAGGCAGAGGATATAAGGGTTTTTGCTTAAACTCTTTATAATGCTTTCCGACTACTCCCAAGACGAAAGAAGCATAATTTTGTTGCGCCCAAGCAGTACAGTTGTAGCATGATGAATTAAAGAAAATATCATGTATTTTAGCGAACTGTTTAGGATCCTCCTGCATCCCGTCCTCCTCCGTTTTGATAGAATAAACCGATTTTCGACACATTGGCTTACACTGACATTTCTTCGTTGAACGGTATGCTTTGCGGGAGCATTCCTTCTTTTTAACGGCACACTTTCGGCTGTTAGATACTTCTGGACTCTTGAACCCAGGCGGTAGATAGTGTAAGACGCAGTTACACCACATTTGAGATTTTTTCAATCCGCATTCTTCCAGACACAAAGATTGCGTGTAAGCAAAGCCGGTTCTATTTTTAAATATTTCTTCGTCGTCTTGACAACCACCATACATACCATTAAGTTTGCTAACTTCCTCTACTTGAAAAGTAGATTTAACTTTAGTGTACGGTTTTATTTGTATTGCATGTTGTGAATCTATTGGGTAAACACCAACTTGAGCTAGCGAAACGTATCCCAAAACTGAGTCGTGATTGTCTAGTCTTTCATTCAAATTTAAATTAAAATCGACAGAGACAAGCTTTGTCACATTAGGAGGAGTAAATGTATAACAGTTACCCCGGCTTCGATGATAAAACAAAGTTGGTTTGAGTGTGTAAGTCCCATAATCTGAAAAGAAGTGATTAAGTAGTTTAACGCCGTTTCAGCGCCATTTTATTTTCATTGCGTCATAGCCAGTTCACATAACGGGTTTGTTATGGTTTTCTCGCACCAGAACTCAGCACAAGGCAACTGGCTACCTTTATACATAAGCTATTTAGAATGAAGCTTGTCACAATAACGTTTGTCAATCATCGGAAAATGAGAACAGCCGAGCCAGTGTACCACAATGTTTGCAACTCTATTAAACAATATGGAGATTTGCCATATTTTCTGTTTTCACTATGATGTTTTGGTCTACTGCAGAGTCTTCGAACAATTAATGCAGGCATCTGCAGTGATTAATAAAAGCTGAAACCTTGTTTCGTTATCAATGCACAATTACGCTTTCCCACATACAACAAATGTATATAAATTGAGCCATTACAAAGATTGGGATTGAAATTCAAATTTACCGGGACAATGTTTATGTGGCTTTTACATTTGTGAAAAATATTTTTTTCAAATGTTATTTAGCACATGTTATCCAAACGGATCTTTTGCAAGTTGGTAGGCAGGTTAATGGTTGATTGATTGGGGTTAAACTACGTTTTCAACAATTGTTCAGTCACATCACGGCGGCCAGTTCACCTATTCATGTGTTTCTTGGCTTTTTCACACCAGTTTTCCACATACCGTACTTTCCAAGTAACTGACTGCTTTTCAACTTAAACTATTGGCCCATTAGTAAAAGACGAATGACGCTTGTCACAGTGTCAAACGTCGAACAGAATGTCAGCCGGATTCGAACTGACAACCTCTGATTCATAGCCCGCGTCGCTACCGACTGAGCTAAGTAGTTTTAACTGATTTTATTACATTTCTGGAAAAAAAAATGCAACGTATTTGAGTCAGCACTGTTTGATGCCTTGAGTAATTAACTCGTTTACCTGAAGTAAATCGTCCATAGACCATTTCTGAAGCTTCATAGCCTAGTTTGATCCTTTCTTCTTCCGGAAGGTCTTTAATATCTTTCTTTAATTTCTTTAATTGCTTAGCATTTCTGTAATTCCGTGAAACTGGGTGACGCATAACTGCGCTGGATTTGAATGGCTGACTGTTACATACTGTTATTTGAGGAAATCTCGGGTAATCGAAGTGAAAGCTGACGTCTATGTTCACAGGGTATTTATAATAATTATCTAATAGGTCAGCAATCTGCATTGTGGAGATCACAACAGCTCCTGTATAAATAAATTATAAAAATAAATAGTAGATATATTACAGTTTACGAGATGATCTTGATCTACACAACTAACTGTCGGTATCATAAGCAAAATCAAAACAAGAAAATAAATAGTTTATATATAGACTATTTAAATGTAAATGGTTAATTCGAGAAGGTTATTTATGTGGTGTTTTGGTCTGATTTCATTAAAACTGGAAAAACTACCATAAGCCAACTACCACTGACGGTACGTCTGGTTTCGCCAGGCTTGGCTCACAATGTTTCGTGTGAGAAATATCGGGTATTTTGTACAGCGGGAATGGTTAAAATTATTTTTTTCTCCGATAAAAGCATGCTTTTAAATTCTACAATGCATAGTCAAACTATTGTTTGCTGAGAAATTATATATATGAGCCGTTCCACGAGAAAACCAGCATTATGAGCTCTGCGTAATGTATCGGCACAGATCAGCCTGCGCAGTCCGCGCAGGCTAATCCAGGCCGACACATTCTTTCTCAGGGGGATAGAGGGATAGAGTAATGATTCCTGAAACAGAAAATCCACAGAAGGCGAAAAGTGTCTGTCCGGGTTAGTCTGCCTGGCATGCTTAGGCTGATCTGGTTCGATACTTTACGCAGAGTCCACACAGTTGGTTTTCTCGTCGGACGGCTCATATGTATTCGTTTTTGACTCGGTACAGACTATTTTCACCACCGAAAATATTTATTCATATCTTTAACGATGGCAACAAGGAACACCGGGAATAATTATACATTAGCATTAACCCGTTTTAGATAATATATATAATGGATATGCGTACAGTTACGTCTCTAGTGAGTCTATATGAATCCGCCGTGGCCGTGTGGTTAGCGACGGGGATTTGGAACCGGGCCTCCCGGGTTTGATACCCAGTAGTGGCGCGGTGGTCATGGTGGACTGCTATTGGGCAAAGCACATTTCCTAGCTTAGTACTGGTTACTTTACCTAGGGAACATGAATAAGTGAACTTTCGCCGTGATATAACTAAAATATTGTTGAAAATGGCGTAAAATCCCAACTAAAACAATCTGGTGAGTCTTAGTATAATTAAAGTCTAACTGAGTGTTGACTGTTCATCCGTCTTTATGTCAACCCGTAACGAGCTGTCCCTCCTGACATATGCATTGTTTGCCATTGAAACTACATTTTACCAAATGTCCTGTTGGACGAAAAATGGAGTGGTCCAATTTTCATCATGAAAGCGTCGACTCTGTGAAATTTGGCAGTGTAAGAATACAATAGACATAATGCTTCTGCTAACAGAAACCAGGGGTATTTGTACGCTAGTTTATCTTTAACCATTTCCCTCATACAGGTCCCTTGTGAGGCCTTTGATGCAGACGACTATTGAAACCATTATGGCAAAAGGAGATATTGCCACACTGTTTTCAACATACTTATACCATTATACTATCAATAGTAGAGACTTTACAGATGTTTGACCTAATGATTTCATAACTATCTACTGCAGATTTGTTATATTGGGGGAAAGGGATAAGTACCAACACACAGGAGACGTAGTAAGAGCTTATAGCGCAAAACACGGCTCATACACATATTGAAGCTTCTGGCACAAAATTTCATTTCCCACAAACAACAAATCAACAAGAGACGACTTTGAAAACATCTAGGCAACAATTTAAGAATCTCTTTAAATGAATTGATTGGTTGGAATTTAACGCCGTTTTCAACAATTTTTAAGTGGCAGCAAGTTCACCTACTTATGTGTTTTTTAAATTTCTCTGCCCAGTGCCCCACGCAAAACACTTTCCAAGCAATTGGCTGCTTTTCCAAATATATACACATGGGTACTTGAACTGGGCCTCGTGATATGACCGAAACAATGATGCAAACGGCATAAAATCCCGATTAATTAATAAAAGCATGTGGATGACCTACCTAATAAGAGTATGCTCCAGAATATCCTCCATATCCAGCCGTTCGCCGCCAGTCTTGGTAGGCCATGGATAGTGCTTGATTCAGCAAAACCCTTGATGAAATCACAAACGCTATTTTTCGCTTTGTTTTCCTTTTGAACTTCTGTTAGTTCGTCATCTATTCTATCAATACGTGTTGTTAACATATCATTTATCTCTCTTTCTATCCGTCGGTTATTGTCAGTGATTTGTTGCTTGATAGATTCAGTTTCATCGTCAAACCTTGTTGTTAACATATCATTTATCTCTCTTTCTATCCTTTTGTTATTGTCAGTGATTTGTTTCTTCATCGATTCAGTTTCATCGTCTCTTCTCGCCTGCTGAACGTTAAGCCTTGTAATTGAATCCGTTAATTGTTGTATTACTTTAGTAAGTTCATGTATTTTGGTATTTGTATCCTCGTTATAACACTTGCCCGAACCTGTTTCGTTTGATCTTTGCTCACCACCTAGTACAATATCACTTTCCCTATCGTTTGATTTCAAATCATCAGTTTTTAGCTCGACCCCTGTTTTTTTCTCTTTGTTTATGTCACAGATGAGATGGCTTGTCGATGCCGTTTGTCTGTTACTCCTTGCCTGTAGAACTGTTTCTTCGGACAGTGAACTTGAATCATTTACTTGTTGTTTTTTAACCTCACCCTTTTCGGCCATTGTATCCATGTTTATTGTTTTTCAAGTATGTACTATTGCCTTGCGTGAGAGTGCTTCACGATTGTCCTAAATACTGTTCTCAGAACAGTACTTTTTTCTTGGTCCCGTTTTCAATTAGCGCATCACTTTAATCATTGGTCCCGTTTTCAATCAGCGCATCACTTTAATTATTTCTCAACAGTGAAGGTTCAGATCATATGGTCCACCTGCTCACTCTGATCAGAATCGACACGAATTGACAGATTCTTTAAACAAGGTTGTATTGATCAATCTGTAAACAGTGAAGATCTTGATTAGACTGTGGAGGAGCAATCTTGATATATGAGCCGTTCCGCGAGAAAACCAACACTGTGGACTCTACGTAAAGTATCGCTCCAGATCAGCCTTAGCATGCCGCGCAGGCTTACCCGGATAGACACCTTTGGCCTTCTGTGGATTTTCTGCTTCAGGAATCCTTACTCTATACGTCTATCCTCCTGAGATGGAATGTGTCGGACCGGATCAGTCTGCGCGGACCTCGCAGGCTGATCTGGGTCGATACTTTACGAAGAGGCCATAATAATGGTTTTTTTCCCTTGACGGTTCATATGTTCTGTTCACAAAAAGGCAACTTGTACCTTGTTCTCTTCCACGGACTCGTTTGTCTTTTAACTTTGAAACTTAATCATCATATTATTACTTATTCAATAAGTCTATACATGCATTTAACAAGGAACACAACGAGATATCAATTGAAAATTAAACCTTTAAATTACTGATCTTCTCAAACAGATATAACACGTTCTAGAAAAATGCCAATATAGATAAATACCCACAAGGTTTTCCTTTAACTGTTAAAAATGAGTAAATTGTTAGTTGAATATGACACAATCGTACACAACTTCCAGATAGAACACATCAATGCAATTGTTCGGAATCCATAACAAGAACTCAGAAACAAATAAATGAAAGCGCTCCGACTGGTTTAGAATTGAATGATAACAAAAGTAATATTACAATCAACTACTACTGATTTGACATCTATTAAATAATTTAAGATTTCGATGTGCTTCATTAAATGCATAATATAACACTCAAAACTCTTTTTACTCTGGTAAGGAGAGAATATATTAAAGACTAAATAAGCATCATCAAAGGAATCGTTGGTCTAGTCAGGGACGTAGATAAGAGGGCTTATCTACGTCCCTGGTCTAGTGTATCACATTTGCGGTAGATGACTTTTAAAAAATGAGTAAAGGTTAATTGCAAGGGGATTAACGCCGTTTTCAACAACGTTTTCAACAATGGTTCAGTCATATTACGTCGGCCAATTCACCTACTCATGTGTTTTCTGGCTTTCCCAAACAAGTACTCATTACAACATAATTTCCAATCAACTTGCTGCTTTTCCACATGGACAGATATTTATGAAAATGATCAAATGACAATTTTGCCGGGTCGGAAACAAAATCGTATTGCCGTGATGTAAAAACATTTGACCGCGGACTCGTTTCACATCATTCTACCTATTTTTCGAGTGGTGTGAATCGAAAAATGTATGCGTTTCATTAACCATGAATATGTTACCCTGACCTCTGTATTTGATGATGAATTAAAGTAAGAGGTCCAGAAAAGGAGGGGTATACAGATTACCCACACCATAGGTTAATAGGGTCAAATAAGGAGTTTAGAACATGTATTCAGAACGCCCCTTATCTAGAGGTCTGAATTAAAGTAGTTCAGCAGCGTTTAGTTGAGGAAATGATTATTTGTGCCTTAACTATCAATCAAGTTTATGAATAAAGCGGAACCTGTGAATAACGACCACACATTGGAACACACACATATGGTCTTTGTTCACAGATTGTCTTTAATTGCGTGGTAATTGATGCAGAAAGTGAGTAATCGGGAAAATTAAAGTATAGACAAGGAATCGCTATTCCAAGGTGGTCTTTTACACAGGTTTGACTGTATATATTTATATGTTTTCATACATTGTGTCCCTGTAAAGAAAATTGGAAACACTTAAACTATGAGCTATGTTCAGCGCCAATGGCAATATTGAGGATTTTGCAAACAATACAGATTTAGGTGAATCAGTTTATAACGAGCTTCCCCACTTGAAATCAGCATTATTTGCCTTTTTGTTATCCACATATTCCAAAACCTTTGAAAAATGGAGTCGCCAGATTTTTATCTTGGAAGAGTCTACTCTAAGAAATGAACAAGGACGACAGCAACGTCAAAACCGGCTGACTAAACTAGTGTGAACAGCATTCATATGAGCCGTTCGACGAGAAAACCAACATTAAAGACTCTGCGTGATGTATCAACCCAGATAGAGGCATAGAGTATAGTGATTCTTGAAACAGAAAATCCACAGGAGGCGAAAAGAGTCTGTCCCGGGTTAGCCTGTGCGGTATGCTTATGCTGATCCGGGTCGATACATTACGCAGAGTCCAGAATGTTGGTTTTCTCGTAGAACGACTCATAAGATAATGTTGGTGTTGTTTGTTTGAACGCCGCCGTGTTGTAATGTTTGCAGAGCTGTAGTACCGGTAAAATACCCAGGAAATGCCGTGTTATGACTGAAATCATGTTGAAATATGCGTAAAATGACATACAAACAAAGCATGATAAATTGTGTAATTCTCGCAAAGCGTTAGCCGACATTAATAAAGCACTGTTTGAATAAATGGCAATTCTGATAAAAAATAAATGCTTTTTATATCAATGATTGGTAATAATGCATTTTATCAATACGTGACAGAAAGGTTTTCGGGTTTTTTTCAATGGATGTTTACGCCGCCTTTAACACGACATTTCCGAGGTAAATTATTAGTACGTATCCTGGCATCGATGCATCAGTCGTAAAGCTATCCCCGTATCGCAACCCTGATCTCTATGAAGAATAGCCATTAATTCCATGTCTTAAGACTTTAGTATGAACCGATCGGTGAGCGGACCCTACTGATTTTCTGTTATATCACAGCGTTCCCCTAGAACTACCGGTATCCTTTATCCTGACAACCTATACGTCACTCGTAACGCTATCACCGCAACGCACCCTTAAACTCCAAGTAGGGAAGGCATTACTACCAGTTTTAAAGTCTTTGGTATGAACCGATCGGGGAGCGAACCCGGGTGTTCCGCTCCCAAGGCGGACACTTTAACCACCACACTACGGAGGGGGTAGGCAGAAAGGAACATTTATTATCAGAATGCAATGAGGTTGAGGATTATGGATATGAGCTGTTTCGTATTACTCCATTTGTCACCGCTTGCCACGAAGGACATTTGCATAAAACCTGAATAGTTAACAGTAGTAATATACAACTAGCTTTTATTTATGAAGTAAGGCGAATAGCGTTCTTGTGTCATGTCAGACCAGTGAATGGTCAGTCAAACATGTACATCTTATTCCTAACAGTCGTTATGTTCCAAATACATTGAAGTCAGGCTAAAATACTTCGTAAATTCAAGCTGACGACACCGCATAAAATATTATATCGAATTGAGCCTATACATTTAATTATAGTATACAATCGGAACACTCGTCAATCACCGGTTCTCTATTCCCAATTTCACTGAAGTCACACTAAAATACTTCGTAAATTCAAGCTGACGACAGTGCATAAAATGTTATATCGAATTTAGCCTATACATTTAATTATACTATAAAATCGGAACATTCGTCAATCACCGCTCCTCTATTCCCAATTTTACTGAAGACACACCAAGTTACTTCGTAAATTCAAGCTGACGACACCGCATGAAATGTTATATCGAATTTAGCCTATACATTTAATTATACTGTACAATCGGAACACTCGTCAATCACCGCTCCTCTATTTCACTGAAGTCACACCAAATTAATTCGCTGTGCATTTATTCGATCCGACATCACCGCTATAAAAGGTCATCTCGAATTGACTATATACATTTATATATTCTTTACAATTGGAACACTCATCAATCACCGCTTCTCTATCTTGCTGATGTTCGGGAAAATGGTGAGTTTGTCTTTCTGATTTGTAATAGGCAGTCATGTGATCTATACAAGTGTTTGCTACTGCAGCGAAGTTAGGTATGTGAAGTTGGCACATCGATATTCAAAACCGATATAAATTTTGAGCAGAAACGAATATAGAGCAAGCACCAGATTCGTGAACTCCGTTACCTTCATTGCTTTGTAGGACGAATATCGATATGAATATGGATCTGAGTGTCGATATTCGGGAAAAATGGTGCTGTCGTCTTTTTGATCATGTAGAAGTGCGATTACCGATTTAAAATCGATTTAAATATAGAGCCAGGTTGTTATTCGGGAAAAAGGTTTTATCTTCATTCTGATCACATAGAAGCTCGAATACCGATTTGAATATCGATTTGAATATGAAGCCAGGTCGATATTCAGTAAAATGGATATTTCTCAATGTGATCGTATAATAGATCGAATATCCATGTGAATATTGAATTTAATATGGAGGCAGGTCGATCATCTGGAAAATGGTGCCATCGTCTTTCTGATAATGTAGTAGCGCGAATACCAATTTGTATATCGATTTGAATATGAAGCCAGGTCGATATTCAGGAAAATGGTTATTTCCTCATTGTGATCGTATAATAGCTCGAATACCACTTTGAATATTAATTTAAATATGAAGCCAGGTCGAAAATGGTGCTATCGTCTTTCTGACCATGTAGAAGCGCGAATACCGATTTGAATATCGATTTGAATATGGAGCCGGATCGGTATTTGTGAATTTTGTAATTTTCTTTTTATGTTCGTATAATAGTTCGGATATCGATTGGAAAATTGATTTGAATATGGAGCCAGGTCGATATTCGGGAAAATGATGATTTCGTTTGTCTGATTATGTAGAAGCGCTAATTTATATTTGCCAATTTCAACATCAAATATTAAACGTTCACCAATTCGAATGTCTGAAACCTAAATTAAAATTAAAACATTCGTAAATACTTTCAAAAATGCGAGTATTAAAATACCAATTTAACCATTTAGCATTCGATTAAATATACGCCAATTCGAATGACTAAATTCCTAACTAGAACTTTTAACATTCGCTTGAACTTTCCAAAATCATCCCAATGTTTAAATGTCAATCGTATTAGTTATAGAAGGTTTCAAGAAACATATGAAAAGCAGTATCTATTATGGATCCTTTACTGACACCACTATTCCCCTGCATGTAATCATAACGTTAAGGTTTGTTTCCCGGTAGCATTACTGAATTAGAGGTCTTCCTGCACATCCATGTGATCTGATTCAAATAGTGTTAAACCAGATAAAACATTTTTCGAGTATTCAATAAAATCATATTAATAACCTGTCGAAGGGTGTGCTTATTTTATTTGAGCCGAGCCCCGGTAGCTCAGTCGGTAATGGTGCAGGGCTGTCAATCAAGGAGTCGTGGGTTCGAAGCCCACCTCGACCAACAATCTTTCCGACGTTAAACAAATATCAATACTAATAGCGCCATTCGTCTTCCACCAAAGGGCTTACACATTGGTAGGTGAATTGGACTACGTGATATGACTGAAATATTAAACCCCGATCAATAAAATACAATATTTGATGTTATAATATAATTATTTAGAATGGTATCATGGGACATAGGCCTTCTAAAATGTAATTATCTAAATATGCCTGCTTTATCGTTTGCAAATGCTGTATAACAAGATTGCACATTATCAATTATGTATTTGTAGTGAAAATGGCGTTAAAGACAAGTTAAGCTAAAACATACTTGTATCGTCAGTGTTTCGGTCACTGTGCTTCTCACGATGGTCTATTAGTTCAAGTTTTCTATTTGTTGCGGCTCAGCGCTAAACAGTTGTAACTATTTTTTAAATAACATACAGTTACAAACGTTTAACGCTAAGCCATCGATTTGTGAACAAAGATATTCATCCCCTGACGATGTGTTCACATTAGCAGCATGCATAACGGATGTTAATTTTAGACACAATCTATTATCTGTTGTTATCTTCGTATCTCGTTTAATATTAATTGGCAAAACAAAATAAATGAGACAAATTGCTTTAGCCTTTCCCTCATGCGACAAATCTGCAGCAGATGACTTAAAAAACAGGTATACAAAAATAATGTTTCTATTGAAAGTGTAAGTATTTATTTGTTAAAGTTGAAAAGTATGAGCAATTTCTCCATATGTCACAATGTTTTTAAAGTCTGCTGCTGCAGAGGCGTCACAAAACGTCTGTATATGGGAAAGGGTTAAACAATACAATAGTTATACAACACAATAGGTATACAATACAATAGTTATACAATACAATAGTCCTGGTCTGGTATATATAGTAAGGCAGCAGGTCCACTATAATACATACAAGTGTAAACATAATAAATCGACGAAATAGTCAGCTTGAATAGAAACAAAACTAGTATCTATGGCTTCATTTAAATCCCAAATCCGTCTTCTGGAAAATACAAAAAAATAACAGCAATAGATCTTCATATAGTAAGGTATGCAGTTCTCTTTATGTATCATTATATAACAATTAGGGACCCTATCACGTGATAGTAAAGTACACCTAAATATGAGCCGTCCCGCGAGAAAACCAATAATATGGCCTCTGCGTAATGTGTCGGCCCAGATCAGCTTTCGCAGTCCGGGAAGATTAATCCGGGCCGACACATTCCGTCTCAAGGGAATAATGATTCCTAAAACAGAAAATCCACAGGAGACGAAACGTGTCTATTGTAAAGATGTAATTAAATAGCTTTCTCTGTGACACGGTTAGCTTTCTCTAACTGCACAGTACATTTTGACAGGCGCAATTAACCTGTCCATAAAGTTGAACATCTACCCAATAATTAATGGACTAACTTCCCTAAGGCAGTTATACATTTAGTATTTATAGCCACTGAAATCTTAGGAGAGTAGTCACTTCTGTGACCGTGTAGCTGGAGACATGTTCTTATGAGAGCCACTGTCTGGCCGATTTTGGGACATGTGCATCTCGTAAATAACAAGTTGAAATGGATTATTATGAGTTGTTACTTTGTTACATAACCCATGTATGTGTCGCCGATGACCTAGGACCTGGAAGAATTACTACACTATACATTATGAAGGCACAGAGTGAATCATTTTTACACTTTGAAGATTTGTTTCAGACTGACATATGGCAGGTTGTGAATTGGCATTATCTATTCGAAAGTTAACAGAACAACTAACAAATTATAGTTTAAATGAATTGTCAAATGATATACCAGTTTTCGGTGGGGATATATCAAAATTTAAAAATTGGATTAAATCTATTGAAAAATGCGCGTTAATAAATAACTTAAATGAAACTAAGAAACCACTTTTGGCATTCAGATATAGTACAGGTCACGTTTCTGATTACATTTTGCGACTTTTGACTATACCTCCTGTACCAAATTGGCAGCAATTAAAGACAGCACTATTTGAACGTTTTTCAGAGATAACAGACAGTCATATTCAGCTTTCAAGGTTAAGCAATATTACGCAATTCGAATCGGAAAACATCCAAGCATTTGCAGAAAGGATTTTGAGTCAGTGTGAAGAGTCTTACAAGGGTTTTGAACAACATACTACTTTAATTGATCACCAAATTGTAGGTATTTTTATTAATGGGTTATATAATGATAATTTGAGACAGACTTTGATCAGAGCCAATCCAATTAAATTTCAGCAAGCTGTAGAATTAGCTACATACAAAATATCAATTCAAAAACGGTGTGAACTTAGAAATAGGGATTTTCAGTCTTCGCGTTATTCTAATAATGAACATGAAAATGTGGAAATTGACCAATTACGCCGCTGAAGTTTGTGCACTTTTTGTAAGATTTCAGGACATGAATATACTCATTGTAGGAAAAGGTGTGGACAAATAAATTCAGTCAAGTACAAATTTGATAGGCAACATTCTAATTTGAACTATAAAAGACAAAACACACATATTCAGTGCTGGTTTTGTAGGCGTTTCGGTCACATACGTGCAAGATGTCTCAAATATTTATGGTTAAACCCTTTACAACCTATTGTTTTAAAATATCGGAAACCTCGTGTTCGTCTCGGAGCTTCAGATACAAGAAAAATAGGAAATAATGCATTTAATTCTCATTTAGATAACGCATTTTTAAATCCTTAAAGCCGTCAGTTAACTTAGACAAATCTTCCATTTCATTACAATCTGCCTCTGGCGATTCAATAAAGGTGTTAGATACGGCTAATTTAGATGTCAAAAATAATTTCTTATCCGCAAATTCCGCATTAAAATTAAAGATACTTATGTCTCTATGCAAGATGATCGTCGTATAGCCTCTATTGTGCGACTAACCAAAACAGTGCAATTAAAACCTATTACTACATACAAATTGACAGGAAAACTAAAACAAAATCCCAGTATTTCTAATGAAGGAAACTATGAAATTTCAAGTATAGAGAATTGCTACCTTAATACAGAACCCCATCTAAAGCTTTCAAATGCTTTAGTGACACTTTTTAATTACCGTAGAGTACAAATCATAATATCAAACCTGTCAAACAAAACTGTATCACTTCATCGCGGGTGTGTTATGGGTAAATTACATCAAATAGATAAAGAATATGACATTTCATTGATTGATCGGTCGCAAGTAGTATCACAGAGTTCATCGCAAAGTATCTCTTCAGTCGAGTCCGTCAATGAAAATGTTAATGTTCCAAATAAACATAAAGACAGGTTAAATACATTAATTTCAAGTTATAATGATGTATTTTCAAAAGATGAATTTGATCTAGGAAGGTATCTTTATGCCTCTGTAGCTATAGAGACCAAAACAGATCAAGTGATTAGGCAAAAACCTTATCGAATTCCATTCAGCGAAAGAGAAAATTTTCAACAAAAAATTAATAATATGCTCAAAGCAAATATCATACGTCATTCACACTCAGAATTCAATAATCCGTGTATTCTGGTGAACAAAAAAGATGGCACCAAGCGTTTAGTAATCGATTTCAGAAAAACAAGCACAATTATTAAGATTACAGCTTATCCACTGCCTCGTATCGAAGACATTTTAGCTTCCTTAAGTGGAACAAAATATTTAACTTGTCTAGATCTTTCAAATTCATACCACTAAATACCAATCAAAGAAGAAGATCAGGAAAAAAATGCATTTTCCACTCCATTTGGATTTTTTGAGTGAACAGTTCTACCGCAAGGCTTAAATATTTCAGCGGGAAAGTTCCAATCAATCATGTCCTCTGTTATAAAAGAATGTGAAGAATTTTCGGTTGTTTATTTAGACGATTTCCTTATATACTCTAAGCCTCTAGAATAACATTTTAGTTATATAGAAGAAATATTTAGGCGACTGAGAGCTAATTGTCTTAAGCTAAAACTATAAAAGTGTGAATTCATTAAAGATAAAAACCAATTACCTTGGACATGAAATATCAGCAGAAGGTATTCGGCCTAAGGCTGATAAAATTAAAGCTCTTAGACAAATTAAAACTCCACATAATGTTAAGGATGTAAGATCATTTTTAGGTTTTGTTGGATTTTATAAGAAATTCATTCAAAACTTTGCTGAAATTAGCCTCCCATTGGTAAGATTAACTAAAAAGAATGTTAAATTCGAATGGTCTATTGAATGTCAAAACAGTTTTGAGGATTTGATCACTCAATTAGAAAAATTACCACTGTTACGTCCCCCAGACATAAATAAACCTTACATATGTTATACAGACGCAAGTGATTATGCCATAGTCTGGATGCAAAATTTAACAGGTAAAAAGGTAGACGAACTACCAATATCTTTTCTTAGTTATGTCCTATCTACAACTCAAAAGAAATATTCAACAATTCTTAAAGATACTCTAGCAATCACCTATAGCTTAAAACGACTTGACTGTTACTTGCAGGGATCAAAATTCGTAATTAAAACAGACCACAAACCTCTAACTTATTTGTTATCTTCAAATTTCGTTAATAAACTTCTACAAATATCTGCATTAGGAATTTCATGTTATGACTGTTGAATTGAATACGTACCAAGAAAAACAAACCTAGTAGCTGACTTTTTATCCAGACAAGTTAAAGGATCGACTTATGATTCAGACACTGATATTATGAGTGAACATAATAAAGGAACTACGATTAATGTTATTAATAGCCAAGCAATTAATCATGATGAATTAACAATATCATATGAAGCACCACAAACTATACCAGTTACTACCCCAGAAAATGTAATCTCTATAGATATGAAAAAAAAGAACAGGAATTAAAATTAAATCCAAAACGTAAGGTTAAAATGCCAATGTAATTAACAAACATAGGATAAATAAGTTACAAGCACGTCTTATGTGTTTAGAATACGAGCGTATTTACGGTAAAGACGGACAAAATGAGAGTGATATGTCTGTTCTTAGTGAGCAAACTAGCCAATTAAATAATCAATTGTCTACGTTTGATGACAAGTACCTGTCAGCTCCGTCAAGCAATATTGAGATTGTCAGATGTTGAATTAAAATTTTAGCAAGATTTAGGTTTAAACCTATTAGTTATGGTAAATCAGTTACCTAATTAGAAGTTAATATAATAAGCGTACTAGCTAATTATATAATGTTGTGATGGTTATTCACTGGAGATTGAAATATGTTAAATTAAGATATTAAGCAAGATATAGGTGTATACCTATTAATTAAGGTAAACCAGTTACCTAATTAGAAGATAAATATTATAAGCGTATTAGCTATATTTAATATTGTGATGGTTATTCACAAGTGAAATGGAAACGCCTTTTATAACTAGACTAAACGTTACACTTATGCGTAAATAACAGTTAAATAATAAATGTATTCTTGCCTGTAATGGTTCCAAGAAAATTGTTGTGTATTAAATGTTATTGTAAGAATTCTACTTAATCTAGCATATGGAAGAAAATTCCAAACGTCTCTAGTACGAGAGGGAATCGAATTACAATTATAATGTAGGAAAAGTATACCTGTATATAATATAATGGCCATTTGTTATCGTTTTTCAAGTTCGTTATTGGTTTAAGCGTGTTATTATTGATATATCACATTTAATGGTATCCGTTATAATGTCTATGACAAATTGCTTACTACTAGTATCAATTGACACTCTTTTTTATATTTATTTATTTATTTATTGTTTTGCACATTGCTGAGGTATCACTATTAATTCATTCTGTTAATTCAAGAATAAGACATGCTATTACACCTTGCTAAGAGTCAGCTAAAAGCATTGATTCAAGTGTAAGATTCACTGCCTGCTCGCAGAAGGCCGATGAAGCAGCCATTAAGATTGTTCCGGAGAAATTCCTCGGTTGTCGGAAGTGTACCTATTAGACTGTTATTACTACTAATCTACGGGATGAACAACAACACTTCAATCAACTATATGATAAACATTGTGTGTACTTTGTCATAAAAGGACTATAACTACAACTGTTTCTGATACTATTACTACTACAACTACTGATGCTACTACTTCTACTGACGATTCGCCGTGAATAACTATAATTCCACATGAGTTCAAATTACTCTGAATACTACGAAGTGCTAAGAAATACAAGACTGTTGGATCGATATTAATCATCGTACTGTTTGGAGAAATATTTATATTGTTACCTTGTTGTATTGACTATTTTACGTTCATTTCTACATTATCATTTCTTATTTATTCAGTACAACTATGTTAATACGGTGATCATTTAATTGTTTCTTTTAAATTGCAAATATTCAATTCACTTGGATTTGTGAATGACTACTGTTTTCAAGTTCTATACATGATTGATAAAATTGTTATTTATCAACATAAACATTTATTAATCAGAAATACATGTATATATGTTCTTATTAAGGATTGGTCGTCACTGCAATGTCTTATATCTTTCTAAAGAATATCTTTGTATAATTCTTTATATAATTAACATGGAAAGGTGTAAAGATGTAATCAAATAGCTTTCTCTGTGACACGGTTAGCTTTCTCTAACTTCCCTGTACATTTTGACAGGCGCAATTAACCTGTCCATAAAGTTGCACATCTGACCAATAATTAATGGACCAACTTCCCTAAGGCAGTTATACATTTAGTATTTATAGCCACTGAAATCTTAGGAGAGTAGTCACTTCTGTGACCGTGTAGCTGGAGACATGTTCTTATGAGAGCCACTGTCTGGCGGGTTTTGGGACATGTGCATCTCGTAATAAACAAGTTGAAATGTATTATGAGTTGTTACTTTGTTACACTATCAGGGTTAGCCTGCGCTGCATGCAATTGGATGATCCGGGTCGATACTTTACGCATGTTGGTTTTCTCGTAATTCGGTTCATATAGCCAACATATATATATATATATATATATAATTGTGTGCATTATGACTGACTCGCTGGTGTTAAGATAACTGCACTGTATGACTATGTCTGGGATCGAACGCATTACACCTACGAGGCGGTAAGACAAATTTTCGAATTCAACCCTTTCCCACTTTCAGACGCTTTCTGACGCCTCTGCAGCTAGCGAATTATAAGAACATTGCAGTAAAATAAGACTCTGCTCATAAAAAGTAATTTCTCCTTTTGCTACACTGTTTTCAAACTGTATTTAATGATTATATATTCATGTTAAGAGATTTCGCATATTTATTGCTACGATGTTTTCAGAATCGTATGCTTCAGATTTGATATATATGGGAAAGGGTTAGAACGCTGACAATCAAATATTCCATCAATGGGCTTATAGTTGATGTGGAAAAGCAGCCAGTTGAGCTGAAAAGGTGTTTGTGTAGTACTGGTGTGATAAGGAGGTAGGTGAAGTTGGCACGAAGTCCGTCAATACCTATAAGAATTTCGAGCTGAAACAAATATAGAGCCATCACCAGATTCGTGACGATGTGAATGTCGAGCCATGTCTATATTCGGGAAAACTGGACTATCTAATTTCTGACCATGTACATTAGAAGAGCGAATAACGATTTGAATAAAGATGTGAATAAAGAGCCAGGTCGATATTCGGGAAAATGATGCTATCGTATTTTTGACCATGTAGAAGAGCGAATACCGATTTGAATATCGAGTGGAATATAGAGCCAGGTCGATATTCGGGAAAATGGTCCTATCGTATTTCTGATCATGAAGAAGCGCGAATATCGATTTGAATATAGAGCCAGGTCGATATTCGGGGAAATTGTGCTATCCTATATCTGATCATGAAGAAGCGCGAACACCGATTTGAATATAGAGCCAGGTCCATATTAAGGACAATGGTGCTATCGTATATCTGATCATAAAGAAGCGCGAACATCGATTTGAATATAGAGCCAGGTCGATATTAAGGAAAATGGTGCTATCGTATATCTGATCATAACGAAGCGCGATTACCGATTTGAATATAGAGCCAGGTCGATATTCCGGAAAATGATGCTATCGTATTTCTGATCATGAAGAAGCGCGAATACTGATTGGAATATCGAGCTGAATATAGAGCAAGGTCGATATTAGGTAAAATGGTGCTATCGTATATCTTATCATGAAGAAGCGCGAATACCGATTTGAATATCGAGCCAGGTCGATATTCCGGAAAACGATGCTATCGTATTTCTGATCATGAAGAAGCGCGAATACCGATTGGAATATCGAGTTGAATATAGAGATAGGTCGATATTTGGGAAAATTGTGTTTTCGTCTTTCTGATCATGTAGAAGAGCGAATACCGATTTGAATATCGAGTTGAATATAGAGATAGGTCGATATTCGGGAAAATGGTGCTATCGTCTTTCTGATCATGTAGAAGAGCGAATACCGATTTGAATACAGAGCCAGGTCGATATTCGGGGAAATTGTGCTATCGTATATCTGATCATGTAGAAGAGCGAATACCGATTTGAATACAGAGCCTGTTCGTTAATCGGGATAAGGTTTCATCTTCATTCTTATCACGTCGAAGCGCGAATACCGATTTGAATATAGAGCCAGGTCGATATTCGGGAAAATGGTGTTATCGTATTTCTGATCACGAAGAAGATATTCAGATCGTTATTAAAATCGATATTTGCTCTTTTACCTGATCAGATAAACGAAATCACCATTTAATCGAATATCGACCTGGCTCGATATTCAGATTTTTAATCAAATCGGTTTTCACTCTAATACATAAGCAGAAAGACGCAATCACTATTTTATCGAATATCGACCTGTCTCGATATTCAGATCTATATTCAAATCGGTATTCTCTCTTATGCATGATCAGCTTGACGAAATCCAATTTTCTCGAATATTGACCTGGTTCGAAATTCAGATCTATATTTAAATCGGTATTCGCTCTAATACATGATTAGAAAGACAAACTCCCCAGTTTCCTGAATATCGACCTGGCTCGAAATTCAGATCTATATAAAAATCTTTATTCGTTCTTATACATGATCTGAATGACGAAATCACCATGTTCTCGAATATCGACCTGGCTCGAAATTTATATCTATATTCATGCGTTTACCTGATCCGAAAAACGAAATCAGCATTTCCCGAATATCGACCTAGCTTGAAAATCAGATTTGTGTTCGTGCCAACTTCACATACCTGTGAGAAAGCCAGGAGAAACATGAGTAGGTGAACTGGCTGCCGTAATATAACGGATTCTGAGCAAAACAGTTATTTCCAGACGCTTATTGTTTAACGAGATAGTTAGATCGAGATTTTTCAGAGGCTTATTGTTAAACGAGATAGTTAGATCGAGATTTTTTTTCAGAGGCTTATTGTTTAACGAGGTAGTTAGATCGAGATTATTCAGAGGCTTATTGTTAAACGAGATAGTTAGATCGAGATTTTTCAAAGGCTTATTGTTAAACGAGATAGTTAGATCGAGATTATTCAGAGGCTTATTGTTAAACGAGATAGTTAGATCGAGATTATTCAGAGGCTTATTGTTAAACGAGGTAGTTAGATCGAGATTATTCAGAGGCTTATTGTTAAACGAGATATTTAGATCGAGATTATTCAGAGGCTTATTGTTAAACGAGGTAGTTAGATCGAGATTATTCAGAGGCTTATTGTTAAACGAGATATTTAAATCCAGATTTTTCAAAGGCTTATTGTTAAACGAGGTAGTTAGATCGAGATTTCTCAGAGGCTTATTGTTAAACGAGGTATTTAGATCAAGATCTGACGGTGTGGAAGTACAGACTGATCCGAAGCTTCGCGAATCACAAGAAACCCGTAGGTCGGTTTTCGTACGACGTGGCTTAAATGGCATTCTCTCCTTCTCTGAAACAAAAATGCAAAATTGTGAAATTATAGATAATGGTTATAATTATATGAGTTATTGAATGAGAAAATGTACCAATGAAATTCCTTGTTGCAATAAACCCGATTACCCCTCATGCAAATTATACCCAATATATTTATTTTAACCACATATAAATATCTTATTGAACGTAAATATTTTTTTACATGCAATTTATACTTTCACTTCATAAATACTTTTTTATGAATAAATATATTTCTTATAGAACAATTTTTTTTTTTCAGTCCACAATTATTTTTTTATTGAACATTTTTTTTTTTTTCCGTGCATGATTATTTTTTATTGAATAAATATATTGAAATTTTTAGTTCATATATTTTCTTTATTGAATGAATATATTTGACATAGAATATTGCAACGTTTGTCACGCCAAATTACATTGATATCATGGCATAGGTTATGTTCTTCAGTATTCGTTTGCTTATATGTTAAAAGTTACGTAATGGTTCAAGCATCTTCTGATAAAAACCTAAAAGCATTGCCCCAATAGTGTCATTAAACTGTACGTGGGAATGAGATCAACGTGTCATGACAGTGTACGAATGAATGATGTCAAAGTGTCATGACAATTTACGAGTGAATGATGTCAAAGTGTTATGACAATGTAAGTGTGAATGATGTCAAAGTGTCATGGTAATGTACGTGTGAATTATATCAAAGTGTCATAATAAGGTACGTGTGAATGATGTCAAAGTGTCATGACAATGTACGATTGAATGATGTCAAAGTGTCATAACAATGTACGAGTGAATATTGTCAAAGTGTCATGACAATGTACAAGTGAATGATGTCAAAGTGTCATGACAATTTACGAGTGAATGATATCAAAGTGTCATGACAACATACGTGTGAATGATATCAAAGTGTCATGACAACATACGTGGGAATGAGGTCAACGTGTCATGACAATGTACGAATGAATGATGTCAAAGTGTCATGAAAATTTACGAGAGAATGATGTCAAAGTGTCATGACAATGTACGAGTGAATGATGTCAAAGTGTCATGACAATGTACGTGTGAATGATGTCAAAGTGTCATGACAATTAACGAGTGAATGATATCAAAGTGTCATGACAACATAATTGTGAATGATATCAAAGTGTCATGACAACATTCGTGTGAATGATATAAAAGTGTCATGACAACATTCGTGTTAATGATATAAAAGTGTCATGCCAATGTACTTGTTAATGATGTCAAAGTGTCTTGACAATTAACTAGTGAACGATATCAAAGTGTCATGACAACATACGTGTGAATGATATCAAAGTGTCATGACAACTTACTTGTGAATGAGGTCAAAGTGTCATGACAATGCACGAATGAATGAGGTCAAAGTGTCATAACAATGTACGAGTGAATGATGTCAAAGTGTCATGACAATATACGTGTGAATGATGTCAAAGTGTCATGACAATGTACGAGTGAATGATGTCAAAGTGTCGTGACAATGTACGAGTGAATGATGTCAAGGTGTCATGACAATGCATGAGTTAATGATGTCAAAGAGGCATGACAATGTACGAGTGAATGAGGTCCAAGTGTCATGACAATGTACGAGTAAATGATGTCAAAGTGTCATGACAATGTACGTGTGAATGATGTCGAAGTATCATGAAAATGTACGAGTGAATTATGTCAAAGTGTCATGACAATGTACGAGTGAATGAGGTCAAAGTATCATGACAATGCGCGAGTAAATGATGTCAAAGTGTCATGACAATGTACGAGTGAATGATGTCAAAGTGTCATGACAATGTACGAGTGATTGATGTCAAAGTGTCATGACAATGTACGTGTGAATGATGTCGAAGTATCATAAAAATGTACGAGTGAATTATGTCAAAGTGTCATGACAATGTACGAGTGAATGAGGTCAAAGTATCATGACAATGCGCGAGTGAATGATGTCAAAGTGGCATGACAACGTACGTGTAAATGATGTCAAAGTGTCATGTCAATGTACAAGTGAATTATGTCAAAGTGTCATAACAATGTACGTGTAAATAATGTCGAAGTGTCATGACAATGTACGTGTAAATGTTGTCAAAGTGTCATGACAATGTACAAGTGATATATGTCAAAGTGTCATGACAATGTACGAGTGAATGATGTCAACGCATCATGACAATGTATGTGTGAATGATGTCAAAGTGTCATGACAATGTACGAGTGAATGATGTCAAAGTGTCATAACAATGTACGAGTGAATGATGTCAAAGTATCATTCACACAGAAATCGCTTGGCATGGCTCATATATATGTGTGACACTCTTACCGCAACACGACTTAAATTAATTTAATCAAAGAAGATATGAGTATCCGCCGCCGCCGATCAAAGGGAGGTAATTATGAGAAATCATGGACAATTTCAACAGGGGAGTGCGGATTATGTCCCCTGACCCACACTGCAGAAAGAGGAAAACAAGTTTGATTCGATGATAAGTAACTGTATAGTTATACTTAACATAATGAACCCGATCCTGACATTTGTGAAAAGACATATACATCTATATATGTTACACTGTAAAAAAAAAAGACATATGAGCCGTCCGACGAGAAAACCAACATTATAGATTCTGCGGAATGTATCGACCAATATCAGCCTGCACAGTCCGCGCAGGCTAATCCAGGACGACACGTTCCGTCACAGGGGGATAGAGGTATAAAGTATTGATTCCTGATACAGAAAATCCACAGGAGGTGAAAAGTGTCGGTCAAAGTTTGCTTGCGTGACATGCTTAGGCTGATCCGGGTCGATACTTTACGCTGAGTCCACACTGTTGGTTTTCTCGTAATTTGGCTCAGATACATCTGTATATGTCTTTATCTGTGTACACGATTAAGGTCTTATAAAAAGAGAGGTGTGCCACAAAAACAATTCTTGATTCATACCGTAACCGCTTTAAAAACTTATTATGTTGTTTGAAATCAATGGGTGGACCACCTATGGGGTCAACCGTAGGGGCATCCGTCCGTCTGTCCGTTATTTAGACTGTGTGTCCGTATGTCCGTTAGTTAGTCTGTGGGCCGTCTGTTCGTTAGTTAGTCTGTGTGTCCGTCTGTCCGTTAGTTAGTCTGTGTGTCCGTCTGTCCGTTAGTTAGTCTGTGTGTCCGTCTGTCCGTTAGTTAGTCTGTGTGTCCTACTGTCCGTTAGTTAGTGTCCGTTAGTTAGTCTTGTGTGTCCGTCTGTCCATAAGTTATTCTCTTTGTCCGTCTCTCCGTTAGTTAGTCTGTACATAACGTGTTTCTTAACTGACCCCTTAACTGTCTCTTCGAACACGCTTGTGGACATAACATACATGTAAATATTGCAGTGAAAGGTGACATTTGGTGTCAAAACGCATCTGAATGTGGGAAAGGATCAACCTATCTCGAATAAATCATTTGAGCGATCCCGCAAAAAAACAACATTGTGGACTCTGCGTAAAGTATTGCCCCGGATCTGCCTAAGCATGCCGCGCAGGCTTACCCGGATAGACACTATTCGCCTCTTGTATATTTTCTGTACCAGGAATCATTACTCTATACCTCTATCGGTAGAAAACGCTCGTATATAGTGTTGACGACTGCCTAAGTTCATGTCCTCTCAGATTGTCCTTTGCGTCAGCAAATAAAATTGTCTATACACTTGTTAAGTATCAACAAGGGAGTTGACCAATAAATTAGGGATGCTGGGATGCGTTGGTTGTATCGTGGGATTTCACTGGACAGAGAAAAAAATGAGAACCTGCTCATGAATTATTACATGTAAAGGGACAAGTCGTGACGACCTTTTATGTGGTGTCGTCAGATCCTGTTTACGTTCAGCGTAGTATTTGTTAAAATATTAATGAGATGGGTTAAAAGATGTCTGATTGAGTTTACGTACAGCGTAGTATTTGGTAAAATATCAATGAGATGGGTTAAAAGATGTCTGATTGAGTTTACGTAAAGCGTAGTATTTGGTAAAATATAAATGAGATGGGTTAAAATATGTCTGATTGAGTCTACGTACAGCGTAGTATTTGGTAAAATTTCAATGAGATGGGTTAAAATATGTATGATTGAGTTTACGTACAGCGTTGTATTTGGTAAAAATTCAATGAGATGGGTTAAAATATGTCTGATTGAGTTTACGTACAGCGTAGTATTTGGTAAAATATCAATGAGATGGGTTGAAATATGTCTGATTGAGTTTACGTACAGCGTAGTATTTGGTCAAATTTCAATGAGATCCGTTAAAATATGTCTGATTGAGTTTACGTACAGCGTAGTATTTGGTAAAATATCAATGAGATGGGTTAAAAGATGTCTGATTGAGATTACGTACAGCGTAGTATTTGGTAAAATTTCAATGAGATGGGTTAAAAGGTGTCTGATTGAGTTTACGTACAGCGTAGTATTTGGTAAAATATCAATGAGATGGGTTAAAAGATGTCTGATTGAGATTACGTACAACGTAGTATTTGGTAAAATTTCAATGAGATGGGTTAAAAGGTGTCTGATTGAGTTTACGTACAGCATACTATTTGGTAAAATTTCAATGAGATGGGTTAAAAGGTGTCTGATTGAGTTTACGTACAGCTTAGTTTTTGGTAAAACTTCAATGAGATGGGTTAAAAGATGTCTGATTGATTCTCTCGAATTTATGAATTTGGTTCGCATTAATGTTCATGAAGCGCATTATCTATATTACACCAAGTGTTATATCTAAGTTATACAGCATGTTTATCTTTGTATGGTTAATGGCGTTTTCGACAGTATTTCATTTATAGCACGTCAGTAATTTCACCTCACCATGTTTCTAGGCCCGCTCGTACCATAACTCCCCTAAACATTCTACCAAAGCAACTGGTAACCGCCCAACATTGATGGAAGACAAACGAGGAAAGTGACAATGCCAAGTATTAATCTTCTGAAAGATGGAACTGTCAATCCGGGGATCAAACTCACGGGCCCTTGGTCTATATTCCCCGTCGCTCAAGACTATCGTGACTCGAGGATCAACTGTACACATACATAAACACATTCCCGTATACAAACGCATGTTGACACATCTGCATAAGACGACCTGGTTTTAGATCGGAATTTGGATATTTAATACCCATTACCAAGACAGCCACATTTCGTTTGATTGATTATGGTTAAATACCGATTTCAACAATTGTTTAGTCATATCACTGACTCCATTTCTACATAGACAGTTAGCCCTTTGGTGGAAGCAGAATGATTGATTGACTGGTTGTTTGGAGTTTTACGCCAATTACAACAATTAATTAACGCTCACGTTATTTTCTGTATAAGTTATCCGTACTACTGGTCCATTTATCCTGACATCAGCCAGTAAGTCATACTATTTACCTCGCAAACGAGATATTCTGAATGTGGCTGCACTGGTAACAGTCCATCCCATATGGGTATTTAAAAACTAGTCGCGTCAGTCAAATTAGGGTATTGTTGCATCCCCGTTTTAGTTATACATGTCCGTCATACAGAAGCACTTTGAATTAAGTGAATGTTTTGTTTGTTCATTAGGTGTAAGACAAGGGGAAAGCCTATCTCCGTTCCTAGTTTCTATGTATCTTAATGATATTGAAGAATATTTCATTATAAAGGGGTTTGATGGCATTGCTATTGGAATGTTGAAATTATTTTTACTGTTATATGCAGATGATATCGTTTTACTTTCTGGAAGTGAAACTGGGTACAAAAGGTTTGGATATACTGGCTGGAAGAATATTGTGATAGATGGAAACTGCAAGTTAACGTGAATAAAACTAAAGTATTAATTTTCAGAAAGAGTAAAATAAGGCAAAATATGAAGTTCAAATATAAAGAAGAATGTCTTGATATAGTTGATAATTTCAGGTATATTGGGGTTATTTGTACAGTAAGGGGATCCTATAATACTTCATTTGAGGCATTGTATGGCCAATCATTGCAGTTTGTTTGTATGCTTCAATTATATATGGTGAAATACCCTCGTATGACTATTTCCCATGAATTTGAATTGTTTGATAAACTTATATAACCAATATTATCTTATGGCTGTGAGGTATGGGGTATGAATAAGGCAGCTAGATTAGAAAGGATTCATTTACAATTCTGCAAACAAGTACTTGGGTTAAGTCACAAACTCAAAATACTTTTGTTTATGGAGAACTTGGTAGATATCGATCCTACAATTGGATCTCTTGTATTGGTAAAGATCTTTAAGCTTACGAGAGTAATAAGAGTAGTAGAATATTGGTTTAAAATAACTAGGTCTACACATGGAAAATATATTAGACATGTGTATGACATGATGTTGAATGATCTGCAATTGTTTCCAGACAAGCACTCTTGGGCCAAGTCAATTAAAAGTGTTTTAGAAAGCTTAGGTTTTAATATTGTATTGCTAAAACAAGGTGTCGAAAATGGGAAATTATTTCTGTCTGTTTTTTAACAAAGACTTGCTGATTTACAATCATCTTCAAGAGCTAGAACATATAGGCTTTTTTTCTGATTTCGTTTACCAACCATATTTACATTAAATTAAAATAGATTAATTTAGAATAGCTCTTACAATACTTCGCGTTGCTGCACATAGATTAGAAATTGAAGCTGAAAGATGACACAAACCAAACACAATACATTAAAATGAAAGAAAATGTAAATTATATAAAACTATCGAAGATGGAATGCACTTTATGTTAGAATATCCAATGTTTTTTTATTCACTTTCTAAGTGTTTTCTTATCTCATGTGACTGATATACATATAATATTAATCCTAGTAATTTGTTATAACTACACTAGATTTTGTAAAGCCGTTTGTCATTCAAACGGGGGAAGTAATTTTTTGTTCTAGAATATTTCCAAACATTTATTTTTGTTAGTCTGCCATTTGACTTTGTTAAAACAAAAGTGTAATATGTATGTGGTATGTGGGCAAATTGCCCTTTTTCCTGAATAAAATCTATCTATCTATCATTGCGTAGAGCGACGTCATACCTGATCACCCCTCGTCGCTTGAAGTCCTAAATCGAAAGACGCGGCTAAAAGGCAACGATATATTTTCTATCATTTTACTAGTATGAAGCTCAAACGTATGATGATTGATTGATTGATTTATTGAATTCACCCCCGTTTTCAACGTAATTTTCCTTGCTGACAAATGACGCTTGTAACAATGACTTTTGTTAATCATCGGAAAAAAGGAACGACTGATTCGAGGTTTCAACTTACGACCCCTTGATTGATAGCCCTCGTCGTTACCGACTGAGCTTTAGCAAATCGACAAACATTCACGAAGTAATGCGACGAGCAGGCATATATTAATGAGATACGGCAAGAAAGGTAATGCTTACCGATGGAGTATTTGAAAAATTTAAAGAAACTGACCTCATTTCATTTCTTCCTTACTATACGGATTAACTTTCCTAAACAACAGCAATTGTATATTTTGTAAAACATGAGGCGAATATACAGAATATATATATATATGGATTTTTTTTTTTTCAATATACAACTTTATTTCCCACGTGCATTGGTATTGGTAGGTCATCCTCCCTCATACCTTAAAATGAATATGTTATTAGTAGTATATAGAAATGTGTTAGTAAATGTGAATTGTTTCATGCGTATTGATATACAAGTAATATATTTCTAAGGTTTTCTATGGAACGCCGTAACTGCCTTATTTGACGTTACAACTTGATGTTCAGTTGCAACATCATTACATATGACGCTTTCACCTTGATATGTGACCCTTTTATATATACATGCGATAACAAATCTAATACATGTGCCTGTTTTATAATTACATGAGACTGAATAATCATTTTGTGTGGTGAAATCAACATTGCGTGTGGCAATTTCACCTTTATATGGGACACATTAATCCATACATGTGACGAAATGTTCTATACGTTTGACGAAATGTTCTATACGTCTGACGAAATGTTCTTTACGTGTGACCAAATGTTCTTTACGTGTGACCAAATGTTCTATACGTTTGACCAAATGTTCTATACGTGTGACCAAATGTTCTATACGTGTGGCGGTTCGATCTATATATGGGCGAGTTCAGATGGGCTTCTCTAGGATAGAGAAATGACGTCATGTCTAAATATAAATTCAGAAAAATATGCGCACTAATGCTTTCCATCTGAACGGTGTTTCCTCGGCTTAGTAGTAAACCATTCGGAACTCTCGGGTAATTCCGTAATCCTTCATCATCCATTGATGAAGCATTCATCACCGAGATATTCCGAATGAGTAGTAAACATCGATGGTCGCCATTTTGAAATCAAAATGACGTCTCTAAGGTTAAAAGTGTCACCGTTCAAATGGATTCCGAGTGCACTTGGGCTGTTCTCGGATCCCATATGAACTCGCCCTATGTGAACACCTTTCCGTTGAGTCCCTGGACTCTCCTAAATCGACCTTAGACCGAAATCGACCTAAGACGACCGAAATCGACCTCCGAAATCGACCCTGAGACCGAAATCGACCTGAAATTCACCTTAATCGACATTTATTAATTATTTTTTCGATATATTATAAACAATTATGTAGTTATGATATACTTTAGTCAATGAAATATATATAAAAAAAATAGTTTGTACTCAACGAAATCGAATTTTCACTCTTCGAAATCGTCTCGTGACCGAAATCGACATATATTATTTATTTGGTATATAATAAATAAGTATGTAGATATACTTTAGTCAATAAAATATATAAGAAAAATACTTTGTTTTTAACGCAATCGACCTTTCACTCTCCGAAATCGACCTGAGACCGAGATCGACCTGAGACCGAATTCGACATGAGACCGAAATCGACCTCAAATTTACCTAAATCGAAAAATATTTTTTAATTCTTTGATATATTATAAACAATATATGTGTTATGATATACCTTAATCAATAGAATATATAGAAAAATACTTTTCGGTCTCGGTGTCGTCGATTTCGGAGGTTGATTTCTGTCTCGGAGAATGAAAAGTCGATTTCGTTGAGAACAAAGTATTTTTTTATGTATTGTATTGACTAAAGTATATCATAACTACATAATTGTTTATAATACATCGAAAAAATAAAAAAAAGATGTCAATTAAGTTGAATTTGAGGTCGATTTCGGTGGTCGATTTCGGTCTTAGGTCGATTTCGGTTGGTCCAGTCTCTTTGGGTACTTTAACGAACAAGATGGCTGCAAATATAGCAACATTGTTAGAATCATTATGTGTACATGGTTTAATCGAAAAGTTTTATGAACAAAAGATTGAATTGGATACTATTCTATCGCTTACTGCCACACAACTAATCAACATACGAGTTACGACTATTGGAGATCGTGTAAGAGTTAGGAACGGAGTTCGTGAGTTACTAACAAAAGTGGAACCACGAGGGGCAGATGAATTGAAGCACTGCATTTTGTCACATATAATGATCAAACCGGCACATGTATTAATGGTATCGTCGTATGTATTAATAAAAGTTTCACATGTTAAGATGAAACTACCACACGTAATGTTGACTCCACCTCATGGAATGACGATTCTGTCACACATAATGATGAAACCGTTACATGTATTAGAAATGTCGTCACATGTATGAATAAATGTGTCACATATCAAGGTGAAACTACCACATGGAATGACGATTATGTCACATATAATGATAAAATCGTCACATATATAATAATTGTCGTCACATGTATAAATAAAAAATCCACACATCAGGGTGAAACTATCCCACGTAAAGATTACTCCACCACACAAAATGACTTTTCAGTCATATATAATGATGAAACCGTCACATGTATTAGAAGTGTCGTCACATATCAAGGTAGAACTACCACTTGGAATGACAATTATGTCACATATAATAATAAAACCATCACATGTATAAATAAAAAAGCCACACATCAGGGTGAAACTATCCTACGTAAAGATTACTCCACCACACAAAATGACTTTTCTGTCACATGTAATGATAGTATCGATACATGTATTAAGAATGCGATCACACGTATAGAACATTTGGTCACACGTAAAGAACGTTTGGTCACACGTATAGAACGTTTGGTCACACGTATAGAACATGTGGTCACACGTATAGAACATGTGGTCACACGTATATAACATTTGGTCACACGTAAAGAACATTTGGTCACACGTAAAGAACATTTGGTCACACGTATAGAACGTTTCGTCACACGTAAATAACATTTCGTCACACGTATAGAACACTTGGTCACACGTATAGAACATTTCGTCACACGTATAGAACATTTGGTCACACGTTTGGTCACTCGTATAGAACATTTGGTCACACATATAGAACATTTGGTCACACGTAAAGAACATGTGGTCACACGTATAGAACATTTCGTCACACGTATAGAACATTTCGTCACACGTATAGAACATTTGGTCACACGTAAAGAACATTTCGTCACACGTATAGAACATTTGGTCACACGTATAGAACATTTGGTCACACGTAATGACAAGAGCATTACATAGAGCGTATACTGATAAAACCGTCACATGTATTAGAAATGTTGCCACACGCAATGTTGACTCCACCACACAAAATGATTATTCAGTCTTATGTAATTATAAAACAGGCACATGTATTAGAAATGTTGTCACATGGATGGATTAATGTGTCCCATATAAAGTTGAAATTGCCACACGTAATGTTGATTTCACCACACAAAATGGTTATTCAGTCTCATGTAATTATAAAACAGGCACATGTATTAGATTTGTCGTCGCATGTATATATAAAAGGGTCACATATCAAGGTGAAAGCGTCATATGTAATGATGTTGCAACTGAACATCAAGTTGTAACGTCAAATAAGGCAGTTAAGGCGTTCCATAGTTTTCCATATGGAATTGTATCTAACGCCGTTTTCAATATAATCATCAATTATATTAGTTATTTATGATCCCTGGGTAAACACACCAGTACAGATGATAATTATTTGTATCACTGTTATATCGAGATTAATTTTCAATCCATAATTTACGATTTGAGAAATAAAATAAGCAGGGATCAATACCAATGTACTGTTTACATAGTTACTCCATAGCTTGTTAGAAGCTTCAGTCAAATTTTGTAGATTATGATAGCTCTGAGCAGATGGAAAAGATGACCACAACTTACCAGGTTAGAAATGTCATTGAAAAATAATGAAAACAATCCAAAATATGGTCCACCCCCGAAATAGAAAAAACAATGGAGATAGAAGCAATAGCTGCTCGCTAAATGGCTTTATGTCGAAAGACAAGGGTAAGCAACCCCAAACCATCATAATTTCCTTCAACCCTAATCATTATGAGCAATTCCTCTGTTTGCCATAATATTTTCAATAGTCGTCTACCGCATACGTGTCAAAAAGTGCCTGTATGTGGGAAAGGGTTAACGCCTGTTTCATCATATTTTCAATCATATCTCATTGGCCTGTTCGAATGCCTATGTGTTTCCTGACTTTCTTTCACCAGTACTATACACAACAGTCCTTTTCTTTCAGCAACCGGCTGCTTTAACACATAAACAGACCTAGTTCATAGATCGAAAATGACGCTTGTCACATTGATTTGTGTACAACAACGGAAAGAATGTCGACTGGGCTGGGGTTCAAACTTGCAACCACTGGATTAACAGCGCGCGTCTAGTCTACCGGGGTTCAACATGACAACATACATATGTAATGTTTATTAAAGACTTGTACAACATCAGTTATCATTAACATATTGTATATAAAACAAATCATTATATAACATAATTAATTCATCCAATGGAGATCCTCCGCTGAAAGGGAAATTTGACAAATAACGCTTAGATCACCTTGTTTCTGCCCGTAATCTATTTTAATATATATGCACTGTATGGGATGCCGCTAGAGTGTCCACATGTTTTTTGTGGGTGTTTTTTTTTTCTTCAAAATCGTGAAAAATATCTAGTTTGTAAACCAATGTAACCTATTGAATATTTAAAAAAATATATTTTCCTTATGAAATTAATATAAATCGCAATAAAAACACAATGTTATTAAATATGTCAGCCATAGAACTTTTTCAGGATATTGCACAAAACTCAAACTATGTTGAGTCCATGTTTAAAGCAATAAACACGAAGATTGACATAGTTTGTGTTCTTATCCTGAAAAAGCCCTGAATATTCGTCGACAAAATATTGAAACCCAGTGTGTTATTATGATACAATGAAACCTAGTTTATAACTTAACAGTCTTCTGGTGGAAACAACTGTTCTGATGAATGTTCATGAAAATTGAATTAAAAAGTGGCCTCTTAAAGTTTGACCTAGTGACCTAGTCTTTGAGCCGACATGACCCAGTTTCGAACATGAACGAGAATTCAATTGAATATTGTTGTTGGCTTTTTATGAAGATTGTGTGACAACTGATGACTCTTGAGTATTCACAAGTTGTTTCTAAAAGTTGAGCTGTTGGCTGAAGCTTCAAACTTGATTAAGCTATGGTGAAGATAAAGGTTTTGATAAATATTTATAATGCATTAATGAAAAGTGCGGTACATCATTCACATGTTTTAAAATATAACTTGACCTAGTGACCTAGTTTTGACCCCAGATGACACAGTTTTGAACTTGACATGGCATTGACGGAGAAGATTGATTGATTGGAGCTTAATGCCGTTTTCATTTGTATCTGAGTTATTTCACGGCGGTTTATTCGCCTAACGTGAGTTTCCTGGCTTTCTCGCACCTGTACTACACATAAAGTATATGAGCTGTCTGGCGATAAAACCAACATTGTGGACCCTGCGTAACGTATCGACCCGGATCAGCCTAAGCGTGCCGCGCAGGCTAATCCGGGAAGACACTGTTCACCTAATGTGGATTTTCTGTTTCACGAATCATTACTTAATACCTCTATCTTACTGAGACGGAATGTGTCGGGCCGGATCAGTTTGCGCGTACTGCGCAGGCTGATCTGGATCGATAAATTACGCAGATGCCATACTGTTGGTTTTCTCGCACCGTCCAACATTGACTATCTAGCCTATAAGAGAGAGAGGATTGACGCTACTCGTCACTATTACTTTTGTCAATAATCGGAAAGAATAAATGTCCCAGCCGAGGTTCTAACTCGACCGCATGATTGATAGCCCTAGAAATTACCGACTGAGCTATCGTTAACATTTATTTATTTAACATCGATTTCGAGCTTATAAATCACGCTCGATGTCTGCTTCCTGGATACTTACCCAGTACTCACGCCGTTTGTGTGGACAAATATCAAAGCTTTTACTATAATTTAACCTTATAGGACCTACGTATTGACCCTACGTAACGTAGTTTTGAAATTGACAGCTTTTTGATAGAGATGAATGTTCCATTAATAATTCATAAAGATTGAATGTTAAACATGGCCCTTATAGTATTTACAAAGCAATTGCGATATAAAACATGAAACAGTGCATAATTAATACACTTTATTATGTTTAAGGTGACATAACTTTTAGTAGATGATGCCATTCGGCCATTTTCCTATGGTGGTTGCGATTCTTATAAAGTTTCAACCGAACCCCTCTAATAATGCCTTAATCCTTTCCCTCATATAGACGATTTATGACGCCTCTGCATCAGACGGCTTTTTGAAAACATAGTGACCAAAGAAGAAATTTATCAAAACGAGCAGTTTCTCCTTTTGCCACAATGATTTCAACTTTTAGTCAAAGGTTATCCATTCAATTATAGAGACTTTCCTTTTTTTTTTTTTTTGACAAAATATGTTCAAAGTCGTCTGCTGCAGAATTGTCGTATTAGGGAAAGAGTTAAATGTGGCTACACGTGGACGAACAACCCCAACAACCAATATCCCACCGCCTTTGGTAGGGGATACATAGAGGTAAATCTCTGAAAGTATCCGAATGTTAACAAAATATTTTAAGAAAAAAATATACGGAACTGATAAATATTTATTCAAATCTCAAGACCCGAACATACGCAGTTCGTAAGTCACGACACGTTCCAAAGAAGATATCTAAAAGGGGGTCTGTATCGCTCAAACAGTCATAAGATAGATATATCTTTAGTTGACAAGCACATAAGTACATAGTCATATATACATATTTATAATACATATGCAATCTAAAATGATCAAGTATCAAACATTCTGTTTCAATTATTGATTCTTAATGAAAATCAAACAAACAAAACCAAATGATGGAGATTACAAATACAGTATTCATACATTTTAGCGTAAACGGAATGTGAATGAACTAATTAACAATTCCATTAGTATAGTGAGAAAAAGATGTTCGTTCAATTAATGGGTATTTCAAGTAATTGCGAGCTGGTCTTTTTTATTTTGTGTGTTCACTGGTTGTACCAATTTTAGTATACTCGGTCTGACATAATAATAGTTTTTCACAAACTGGTGTCAAATGGTTAGTAATGAGGACATATTAAAAAAAATGAAATTCGTCCTCTACCTCTCCTGTATTGCATAAAATACAGATACAATCAATTATTGGTAATCTTTGACAATCAAATCTACAAGACTGTATCTTCAAAGAATATGAAGATGTTCGTATTCTACAGATACACATACGTAAATATATATACATAAGACACAACAACCTCTCCCTCATTGAAGGTCACACAAAGAATATTTACACATGAAAATATAAAAGAATCAGTTAGGAATTTTCTTAAAATTTACACTGCGGTATTTGTAATATATAAAACTAACGCAATATATTTAACAAATTGTATGGTGATGTCTTAACAGTAAATGTTCTAGTATATCAATTATATTAATTATCTAGACTTTTCGGTCGAGCACCAGTATCTCAGTCGGAAGCAATCCAGGGGTTGTGAGTTCGAACCCCAGTTCGGCCAAAATTCTTTCCGTTTTTACAAAAGTGATTCGTCTTTCACTAATGGTCTAACAGTCTATGTGGAAAACCAGCAAGTTGCTTGGAAAGTAAGTTGGTAAGTTGTAAGGATGTCATTTGAAGGAACTAGTCACTTGGACATGTTTTGATAAACAAAAGGCTTAAAAGCGCCGTAACATTCTAACATATCATCTGTTACCTATTATATGTCAAATCAAATTGATGAAACTGACAAAAGATAACTAAAAATAAAAGTGAAAATATTTCAAATTCAGATTCTAAAATTTAACAAATTTGACATAATAAGTAAAACTTTGACCAATCAACATGAGATAGAGGAATCTATCAGAGGACCGCATTTTCGTGTATAAAGGGTAAAACGTGCCTACCAACTGGCGCCCATGTTTTTTTAACCAATCAAAATGGCTTGAAGGTAATTGGTAGAGGGTCTCTATTAGATCGGTTAGTTCTACAAACTAATTTGATGATCTTAACAATACGTTCTGGAGAAAAACGTTATTCCTTTAGCCGCATTATGTATGACATTCCCGCCCCTTGACAACAATATTTTGACCAATGAACATGGCATGAAGCAGGGAGGAAAATACTTTTGTTTTTCGGTTGCCATGAAAACAAAGGCTAAACGCGGGGTGAACATATTTGCTCACATTTAGTCTCTTATTATTGTGAGATACAAAAGAAAGTGCACATTTACGTAAACAACAGAACATGTTAAGACCTACAGGCTCAATTTTACGAATTAAAACAATAAAAGCATATATAAATACCACCATATAACACAAAAGCCCCGCAAGTGAGTGACATCGGTCATCTTATTTATTTAATTTAAATGACAAAATTGCAATAATAAGATGAGAAGTCGACATATACGTCAGACAGTACCAAAACTCTAAAGTAAAGAGGCCATGATTTGCAATAATGCATAGTAGAGTTTTATCTGAGGAGTTCCAAATATTATTATTAAAAGTGCCATTCCGCGAGAAAACCAACGTTGTGGACTCTGCGTAAAGTATCGACCGGATCAGCCTAAACATGCCGTGCAGGGTAATCCGGACAGACACGTTTCGGATCCTGTGGATTTTCTTTTACTGGAATAATTACTCTATACCTCTATCCCCCTGAGACGGATTGTGTCGGCCCGAATTAACATGCGGACTGTGCAGGCAGATCTGGGTCGATACATTACGCAGAGACAACTATGTTAGTTTTATCACGAGATGGCTCAAATTATGAGCTTTGTCAATATACAATTGTAAATGACAGATAAAGAAACAGACAAAAGACAAAAATGTGGTGCTCCAGGACAACAAATCTTAGTTATGAATAACATAATCTGACTGCCAATCTATGATATATTCCATTAGAATAGTAAAAAAAGAAATCTTTCCATTGATATTTAAAGTAATTTGCTAGCTAGAAGAGTTCTTTTTTATTTTGTGTTTTCAATAGTTATACCAATTTTAGCATACTCGGTCTGACATAATAATAGCTTTTCACAAACTTGTGTCAAATGGTTATGAAATGAGGACATATTAAAATAAAAAGAAATTCGTCTTCTACCTCTCCTGTATTGCATAACAGACAGAAACGTTCAATTCTTGGCACTCTTTAACGATCAAATCTACAAGACTGTATCCTCAAAGAATATGAACATAATCGTATTCTACAGATAAACATACTAAAATATACATACATAAGGCACAACAACCTGTCCCTCTTGAAGGTCAGAAAATGAATATTTACACGTGAAAATATTAAAGAATCAGACAGGAATATTCTAAACTTTACACAGCGCTATTTGTAATATATATAAGTAACGCAACATATTTAACGAAATATATGGGGATGTCTTTACAGTTAAAAGTTCTAATATATAATTTATCTAAATTATCTAGACTTTTCGGTTGAGCTCCGGCATCTCATTTGGAAATGACGCGGGCTGTGAATCAAGGGGTTGTGAGTTCGAACCCCAGCTCGGCCAACATTCTTTCCGACGTTTTACAAAAGTCACCAATGGTCTAACAGTCTATATATGTGGAAAAGCAGTCAGTTGCTTAGAAAGTATGTTGAGTGGAGTACTGGTGTAAGAAAGCTAGGAAACACGTGAGTAGGTTAACTGGTCGCCGTGATATAATTTTAAAAAACGGCGTTAAGCCAAAATCAATCAATCACTTCAGACTTTTTGAACACTCATCGTGTATGACATAGTTTGGAATATGTTGGTCAAGATGTTGTTATAAGAACATTTTAAAACTTTCACCAAATAGTTAAAGGGGAAAACGACCTCCTCAACTCGCCCAATCAAAATAATTTGAAGGAAGTAGTCACTTAGACATGTTTTGATAAACAAGAGGCTTAACAGCGCCAGTAACATTCCAACATATCATCTGTTACCTATTATATGTCATGTCAAATTGATGAAATAAAGGGGTGTACAGTAATGATTCCTGAAATAGAAAATCCACAGGAGGCGAAACGTGTCTACCCGGGTAAGCCTGCGCGGCATGCTTAGGCTGAATCAGGTCGATACTTTACGCAGAGTCCACAATGTTGGTTTTCTCGCGGAACGGCTCATATTAAAGGAAACAGATGATATGTTGGAATGTTACTGGCCCTGTTAATTAAGCCTCTTGTTTATCAAAACATGTCTGAGTGACTAGTTCCTTCAAACTATTTTGATTGGACGAGTTACTGGCCCGTTTGATTGTAGGTAAGGGTAAGATGACCGACAGAGACGTTGTCTTAGAGAACGTTTACGAATATACCGAAATAGTAACCAGAACCGGAAGATTATTTCGTCATTGGAAGTAATCGTAACCGAACACCTCGTCTCTACTCAGTGCGTCTTCGTTTGAGTAGAAACAGTATTAGTCCTGACAACATATGTATTAACTCAAACAAGGTCAATACCGATGCCCCTATGTATAACCCTAAAGTGCCCCCAATATCTGACAAAAACCGAGGCAGAGGATATAAGGGTTTTTGCTTAAACTCTTTATAATGCTTTCCGACTACTCTCAAAACGTAAGAAGCATAATTTTTTGTCGCCCAATCAGTACAGTTGTAGCATGATGAATTAAAGAAATGATCATGTATTTTAGCGAACTGTTTACGATCCTTCTGCATCCCGTTCTCCTCCGTTTTGATAGAATAAACCGATTTTCGACACATTGGCTTACACTGACATTTCTTCGTTGAATGGTATGCTTTGAAGGAGCATTTCTTCTTCTTTTTAACGGCACACTTTCGGCTGTTAGATACTTCTGGACTCTTGAACCCATCCGGTAGATAGTGTAAGACGCGGTTACACCACATTTGAGAGTTTTTCAATCCGCATTCTTCCAGACACAAAGATTGCGTGTAAGCAAAGCCGGTTCTATTTTTAAATAGTTCTTCGTCGTCTTGACAACCACCATACATACCATTAAGTTTGCTAACTTCCTCTACTTGAAAAGTAGATTTAACTTCAGTGTACGGTTTTATTTGTATTGCATGTTGTGAATCTATTGGGTAAAGACCAACTTGAGCTAGCGAAACGTATCCCAAAACTGAGTCGTGATTGTCTAGTCTTTCATTCAAATTTAAATTAAAATCGACAGAGACACGCTTTGTCACATTAGGAGGAGTAAATGTATAACAGTTACCTCGGCTTCGATGATGAAACAAAGTTGGTTTGAGTGTGTAAGTCCCATTATCTGAAAAGAAGTGATTAAGTAGTTTAACGCCGTTTCAGCGCCATTTTATTTTCATTGCGTCATAGCCAGTTCACATAACGGGTTTGTTATGGTTTTCTCGCACCAGAACTCAGCACAAGGCAACTGGCTACCTTTATACATAAGCTATTTAGAATGAAGCTTGTCACAATAACGTTTGTCAATCATCGGAAAATGAGGACAGCCGAGCCAGTGTACCACAATGTTTGCAACTCTATTAAACAATATGGAGATTTGCCATATTTTCTGTTTTCACTATGATGTTTTGGTCTACTGCAGAGTCTTCGAACAATTAATGCAGGCATCTTCAGTGATTAATAAAAGCTGAAACCTTGTTTCGTTATCAATGCACAATTACGCTTTCCCACATACAACAAATGTATATAAATTGAGCCATTACAAAGATTGGGATTGAAATTCAAATTTACCGGGACAATGTTTATGTGGCTTTTACATTTGTGAAAAATATTTTTTTCAAATGTTATTTAGCACATGTTATCCAAACGGATCTTTTGCAAGTTGGTAGGCAGGTTAATGGTTGATTGATTGGGGTTAAACTACGTTTTCAACAATTGTTCAGTCACATCTCGGCGGCCAGTTCACCTATTCATGTGTTTCTTGGCTTTTTCACACCAGTTTTCCACATACCGTACTTTCCAAGCAACTGACTGCTTTTCAACTTAAACTATTGGCCCATTAGTAAAAGACGAATGACGCTTGTCACAGTGTCAAACGTCGAACAGAATGTCAGCCGGATTCGAACTGACAACCTCTGATTCATAGCCCGCGTCGCTACCGACTGAGCTAAGTAGTTTTAACTGATTTTATTACATTTCTGGAAAAAAAAAATGCAACGTATTTGAGTCAGCACTGTTTGATGCCTTGAGTAATTAACTCGTTTACCTGAAGTATATAGTCCCTTGACCATTTCTGAAGCTTCATAGCCCAGTTTGATCCTTTCTTCTTCCGGAAGGTCTTTAATATCTTTCTTTAATTTCTTTAATTGCTTAGCATTTCTGTAATTCCGTGAAACTGGGTGACGCATAACTGCGCTGGATTTGAATGGCTGACTCTTACATACTGTTATTTGAGGAAATCTCGGGTAATCGAAGTGAAAGCTGACGTCTATGTTCACAGGGTATTTATAATAATTATCTAATAGGTCAGCAATCTGCATTGTGGAGATCACAAGAGCTCCTGTATAAATAAATTATAAAAATAAATAGTAGATATATTACAGTTTACGAGATGATCTTGATCTACACAACTAACTGTCGGTATCATAAGCAAAATCAAAACAAGAAAATAAATAGTTTATATATAGACTATTTAAATGTAAATGGTTAATTCGAGAAGGTTATTTATGTGGTGTTTTGGTCTGATTTCATTAAAACTGGAAAAACTACCATAAGCCAACTACCACTGACGGTACGTCTGGTTTCGCCAGGCTTGGCTCACAATGTTTCGTGTGAGAAATATCGGGTATTTTGTACAGCGGGAATGGTTAAAATTATTTTTTTCTCCGATAAAAGCATGCTTTAAAATTCTACAATGCATAGTCAAACTATTGTTTGCTGAGAAATTATATATATGAGCCGTTCCACGAGAAAACCAACATTATGAGCTCTGCGTAATGTATCGGCCCAGATCAGCCTGCGCAGTCCGCGCAGGTTAATCCAGGCCGACACATTCTTTCTCAGGGGGATAGAGGGATAGAGTAATGATTCCTGAAACAGAAAATCCACAGAAGGCGAAAAGTGTCTGTCCGGGTTAGACTGCCTGGCATGCTTAGGCTGATCTGGTTCGATACTTTACGCAGAGTCCACACAGTTGGTTTTCTCGTCGGACGGCTCGTATGTATTCGTTTTTGACTCGGTACAGACTATTTTCACCACCGAAAATATTTATTCATATCTTTAACGATGGCAACAAGGAACACCGGGAATAATTATACATTAGCATTAACCCCTTTTAGCAATATGGGTCCTTAATAGATATGCGTACAGTTACGTCTCTAGTGAGTCTATATGAATCCGCCGTGGCCGTGTGGTTAGCGACGGGGATTTGGAACCGGGCCTCCCGGGTTTGATACCCAGTAGTGGCGCGGTGGTCATGGTGGACTGCTATTGGGCAAAGCACATTTCCTAGCTTAGTACTGGTTACTTTACCTAGGGAACATGAATAAGTGAACTTTCGCCGTGATATAACTAAAATATTGTTGAAAATGGCGTAAAATCCCAACTAAAACAATCTGGTGAGTCTTAGTATAATTAATTAGTCTAACTGAGTGTTGACTGTTCATCCGTCTTTATGTCAACCCTTTCGCAATTAAAAGAGTTTGCAAGAATGCGGATTCAGGTGTGGCACCTCGTAACGAGCTGTCCCTCCTGACATATGCATTGTTTGCCATTGAAACTACATTTTACCAAATGTCCTGTTGGACGAAAAATGGAGTGGTCCAATTTTCATCATGAAAGCGTCGACTCTGTGAAATTTGGCAGTGTAAGAATACAATAGACGTAATGCTTCTGCTAACAGAAACCAGGGGTATTTGTACGCTAGTTTATCTTTAACCATTTCCCTCATACAGGTCCCTTGTGAGGCCTTTGATGCAGACGACTATTGAAACCATTATGGCAAAAGGAGATATTGCCACACTGTTTTCAACATACTTATACCATTATACTATCAATAGTAGAGACTTTACAGATGTTTGACCTAATGATTTCATAACTATCTACTGCAGATTTGTTATATTGGGGGAAAGGGATAAGTACCAACACACAGGAGACGTAGTAAGAGCTTATAGCGCAAAACGCGGCTCATACACATATTGAAGCTTCTGGCACAAAATATCATTTCCCACAAACAACAAATCAACAAGAGACGACTTTGAAAACATCTAGGCAACAATTTAAGAATCTCTTTAAATGAATTGATTGGTTGGAATTTAACGCCGTTTTCAACAATTTTTAAGTGGCAGCAAGTTCACCTACTTATGTGTTTTTTAAATTTCTCTACCCAGTGCCCCACGCAAAACACTTTCCAAGCAATTGGCTGCTTTTCCAAATATATACACATGGGTACTTGAACTGGGCCTCGTGATATGACCGAAACAATGATGCAAACGACATAAAAACCCGATTAATTAATAAAAGCATGTGGATGACCTACCTAATAAGAGTATGCTCCAGAATATCCTCCATATCCAGCCCTTCGCCGCCAGTCTTGGTAGGCCATGGATAGTGCTTGATTCAGCAAAACCCTTGATGAAATCACAAACGCTATTTTTCGCTTTGTTTTCCTTTTGAACTTCTGTTAGTTCGTCATCTATTCTATCAATACGTGTTGTTAACCTATCACTTACCTCTCTTTCTATCCGTCGGTTATTGTCAGTGATTTGTTGCTTGATAGATTCAGTTTCATCGTCAAACCTTGTTGTTAACATATCATTGATCTCTCTTTCTATCCTTTTGTTATTGTCAGTGATTTGTTTCTTCATCGATTCAGTTTCATCGTCTCTTCTCGCCTGCTGAACGTTAAGCCTTGTAATTGAATCCGTTAATTGTTGTATTACTTTAGTAAGTTCATGTATTTTGGTATTTGTATCCTCGTTATAACACCTGCCCGAACTTGTTTCGTTTGATCTTTGGTCACCACCTAGTACAATATCACTTTCCCTATCGTTTGATTTCAAATCATCCGTTTTCAGCTCGACCACGGGTTTTTTCTCTTTGTTTAGGTTACTGGTAGGATGGGTTGTCGATGCCGTTTGTCCGTCACTCCTTGCTTGTAGAACTGTTTCTTCGGGCATTGAACTTGAATTATTTACTTGTTGTTTATTAACCTCACCCTTTTCGGCCATTGTATCCATGTTTATCGTTTTTCAAAGTGTGTTCTATTGCCTTGCGTGAGAGTGATTCACGATTTTCCTAAATAATGTTCTCAGAACAGCACTTTTTTCTTGGTCCCGTTTTCAGCGCATCACTTTAATTATTGGTCCCGTTTTCAATCAGCGCATCACTTTAATTATTTCTCAACAGTGAAGGTTCAGATCATATGGTCCACCTGCTCACTCTGATCAGAATCGACACGAATTGACAGATTCTTTAAACAAGGTTGTATTTATCAATCTGTAAACAATGAAGATCTTGATTAGACTGTGGAGGAGCAATCTTGATATATGAGCCGTTCCGCGAGAAAACCAACACGGTGGGCTCTACGTAGAGTATCGATCCAGATCAGCCTAAGCATGCAACGCAGGCTTAACCGGATAGACACATTTGGCCTTCTGTGGATTTTCTGCTTCAGGAATCCTTACTCTATACGTCTATCCTCATGAGATGGAATGTTTCGGACCGGATCAGTCTGCGCGGACCTCGCAGGCTGATCTGGGTCGATACTTTACGAAGAGGCCATAATAATGGGTTTTTTCCCTGGACTTAATCATCATATTATTACTTATTCAATAAGTCTATACATGCATTTAACAAGGAACACAACGAGATATCAATTGAAAAATAAACCTTTAAATTACTGATCTTCTCAAACAGATATAACACGTTCTAGAAAAAATGCCAATATAGATAAATACTCGTTTGAGAAAAGGGTTTTCTTTAACTGTTAAAAATGAGTAAATTGTTAGTTGAATATGACACAATCGTACACAACTTCCAGATAGAACACGTCAATGCAATTGTTCGGAATCCATAACAAGAACTCAGAAACAAATAAATGAAAGCGCTCCGACTGGTTTAGAATTGAATGATAACAAAAGTAATATTACAATCAACTACTACTGATTTGACATCTATTAAATAATTTAAGATTTCGATGTGCTTCATTAAATGCATAATATAACACTCAAAACTCTTTTTACTCTGGTAAGGAGAGAATATATTAGAGACTAAATAAGCATCATCAAAGGAATCGTTGGTCTAGTCAGGGACGTAGATAAGAGGGCTTATCTACGTCCCTGGTCTAGTGTATCACATTTGCGGTAGATGACTTGGGGATTAACGCCGTTTTCAACAACGTTTTCAACAATGGTTCAGTCATATTACGTCGGCCAATTCACCTACTCATGTGTTTTCTGGCTTTCCCAAACAAGTACTCATTACAACATAATTTCCAATCAACTTGCTGCTTTTCCACATGGACAGATATTTATGAAAATGATCAAATGACAATTTTGCCGGGTCGGAAACAAAATCGTATTGCCGTGATGTAAAAACATTTGACCGCGGACTCGTTTCACATCATTCTACCTATTTTTCGAGTGGTGTGAATCGAAAAATGTATGCGTTTCATTAACCATGAATATGTTACCCTGACCTCTGTATTTGATGATGAATTAAAGTAAGAGGTCCAGAAAAGGAGGGGTATACAGATTACCCACACCATAGGTTAATAGGGTCAAATAAGGAGTTTAGAACATGTATTCAGAACGCCCCTTATCTAGAGGTCTGAATTAAAGTAGTTCAGCAGCGTTTAGTTGAGGAAATGATTATTTGTGCCTTAACTATCAATCAAGTTTATGAATAAAGCGGAACCTGTGAATAACGACCACACATTGGAACACACACATATGGTCTTTGTTCACAGATTGTCTTTAATTGCGTGGTAATTGATGCAGAAAGTGAGTAATCGGGAAAATTAAAGTATAGACAAGGAATCGCTATTCCAAGGTGGTCTTTTACACAGGTTTGACTGTATATTTTTATATGTTTTCATACATTGTGTCCCTGTAAAGAAAATTGGAAACACTTAAACTATGAGCTATGTTCAGCGCCAATGGCAATATTGAGGATTTTGCAAACAATACAGATTTAGGTGAATCAGTTTATAACGAGCTTCCTCACTTGAAATCAGCATTATTTGCCTTTTTGTTATCCACATATTCCAAAACCTTTGAAAAATGGAGTCGCCAGATTTTTATCTTGGAAGAGTCTACTCTAAGAAATGAACAAGGACGACAGCAACGTCAAAACCGGCTGACTAAACTAGTGTGAACAGCATTCATATGAGCCGTTCGACGAGAAAACCAACATTAAAGACTCTGCGTGATGTATCAACCCAGATAGAGGCATAGAGTATAGTGATGATTCTTGAAACAGAAAATCCACAGGAGGCGAAAAGAGTCTGTCCCGGGTTAGCCTGTGCGGTATGCTTATGCTGATCCGGGTCGATACATTACGCAGAGTCCAGAATGTTGGTTTTCTCGTAGAACGACTCATAAGATAATGTTGGTGTTGTTTGTTTGAACGCCGCCGTGTTGTAATGTTTGCAGAGCTGTAGTACCGGTAAAATACCCAGGAAATGCCGTGTTATGATTGAAATCATGTTGAAATATGCGTAAAATGACATACAAACAAAGCATGATAAATTGTGTAATTCTTGCAAAGCGTTAGCCGACATTAATAAAGCACTGTTTGAATAAATGGCAATTCTGATAAAAAATAAATGCTTTTTATATCAATGATTGGTAATAATGCATTTTATCAATACGTGACAGAAAGGTTTTCGGGTTTTTTTCAATGGATGTTTACGCCGCCTTTAACACGACATTTCCGAGGTAAATTATTAGTACGTATCCTGGCATCGATGCATCAGTCGTAAAGCTATCCCCGTATCGCAACCCTGATCTCTATGAAGAATAGCCATTAATTCCATGTCTTAAGACTTTAGTATGAACCGATCGGTGAGCGGACCCTACTGATTTTCTGTTATATCACAGCGTTCCCCTAGAACTACCGGTATCCTTTATCCTGACAACCTATACGTCACTCGTAACGCTATCACCGCAACGCACCCTTAAACTCCAAGTAGGGAAGGCATTACTACCAGTTTTAAAGTCTTTGGTATGAACCGATCGGGGAGCGAACCCGGGTGTTCCGCTCCCAAGGCGGACACTTTAACCACCACACTACGGAGGGGGTAGGCAGAAAGGAACATTTATTATCAGAATGCAATGAGGTTGAGGATTATGGATATGAGCTGTTTCGTATTACTCCATTTGTCACCGCTTGCCACGAAGGACATTTGCATAAAACCTGAATAGTTAACAGTAGTAATATACAACTAGCTTTTATTTATGAAGTAAGGCGAATAGCGTTCTTGTGTCATGTCAGACCAGTGAATGGTCAGTCAAACATATACATCTTATTCCTAACAGTCGTTATGTTCCAAATACATTGAAGTCAGGCTAAAATACTTCGTAAATTCAAGCTGACGACACCGCATAAAATATTATATCGAATTGAGCCTATACATTTAATTATAGTATACAATCGGAACACTCGTCAATCACCGGTTCTCTATTCCCAATTTCACTGAAGTCACACTAAAATACTTCGTAAATTCAAGCTGACGACAGTGCATAAAATGTTATATCGAATTTAGCCTATAAATTTAATTATACTATAAAATCGGAACATTCGTCAATCACCGCTCCTCTATTCCCAATTTCACTGAAGACACACCAAGTTACTTCGTAAATTCAAGCTGACGACACCGCATGAAATGTTATATCGAATTTAGCCTATACATTTAATTATACTGTACAATCGGAACACTCGTCAATCACCGCTCCTCTATTTCACTGAAGTCACACCAAATTAATTCGCTGTGCATTTATTCGATCCGACATCACCGCTATAAAAGGTCATCTCGAATTGACTATATACATTTATATATTCTTTACAATTGGAACACTCATCAATCACCGCTTCTCTATCTTGCTGATGTTCGGGAAAATGGTGAGTTTGTCTTTCTGATTTGTAATAGGCAGTCATGTGATCTATACAAGTGTTTGCTACTGCAGCGAAGTTAGGTATGTGAAGTTGGCACATCGATATTCAAAACCGATATAAATTTTGAGCAGAAACGAATATAGAGCAAGCACCAGATTCGTGAACTCCGTTACCTTCATTGCTTTGTAGGACGAATATCGATATGAATATGGATCTGAGTGTCGATATTCGGGAAAAATGGTGCTGTCGTCTTTTTGATCATGTAGAAGTGCGATTACCGATTTAAAATCGATTTAAATATAGAGCCAGGTTGTTATTCGGGAAAAAGGTTTTATCTTCATTCTGATCACATAGAAGCTCGAATACCGATTTGAATATCGATTTGAATATGAAGCCAGGTCGATATTCAGTAAAATGGATATTTCTCAATGTGATCGTATAATAGATCGAATATCCATGTGAATATTGAATTTAATATGGAGGCAGGTCGATCATCTGGAAAATGGTGCCATCGTCTTTCTGATAATGTAGTAGCGCGAATACCAATTTGTATATCGATTTGAATATGAAGCCAGGTCGATATTCAGGAAAATGGTTATTTCCTCATTGTGATCGTATAATAGCTCGAATACCACTTTGAATATTAATTTAAATATGAAGCCAGGTCGAAAATGGTGCTATCGTCTTTCTGACCATGTAGAAGCGCGAATACCGATTTGAATATCGATTTGAATATGGAGCCGGATCGGTATTTGTGAATTTTGTAATTTTCTTTTTATGTTCGTATAATAGTTCGGATATCGATTGGAAAATTGATTTGAATATGGAGCCAGGTCGATATTCGGGAAAATGATGATTTCGTTTGTCTGATTATGTAGAAGCGCTAATTTATATTTGCCAATTTCAACATCAAATATTAAACGTTCACCAATTCGAATGTCTGAAACCTAAATTAAAATTAAAACATTCGTAAATACTTTCAAAAATGCGAGTATTAAAATACCAATTTAACCATTTAGCATTCGATTAAATATACGCCAATTCGAATGACTAAATTCCTAACTAGAACTTTTAACATTCGCTTGAACTTTCCAAAATCATCCCAATGTTTAAATGTCAATCGTATTAGTTATAGAAGGTTTCAAGAAACATATGAAAAGCAGTATCCATTTTGGATCCTTTACTGACACCACTATTCCCCTGCATGTAATCATAACGTTAAGGTTTGTTTCCCGGTAGCATTACTGAATTAGAGGTCTTCCTGCACATCCATGTGATCTGATTCAAATAGTGTTAAACCAGATAAAACATTTTTCGAGTATTCAATAAAATCATATTAATAACCTGTCGAAGGGTGTGCTTATTTTATTTGAGCCGAGCCCCGGTAGCTCAGTCGGTAATGGTGCAGGGCTGTCAATCAAGGAGTCGTGGGTTCGAAGCCCACCTCGACCAACAATCTTTCCGACGTTAAACAAATATCAATACTAATAGCGCCATTCGTCTTCCACCAAAGGGCTTACACATTGGTAGGTGAATTGGACTACGTGATATGACTGAAATATTAAACCCCGATCAATAAAATACAATATTTGATGTTATAATATAATTATTTAGAATGGTATCATGGGACATAGGCCTTCTAAAATGTAATTATCTAAATATGCCTGCTTTATCGTTTGCAAATGCTGTATAACAAGATTGCACATTATCAATTATGTATTTGTAGTGAAAATGGCGTTAAAGACAAGTTAAGCTAAAACATACTTGTATCGTCAGTGTTTCGGTCACTGTGCTTCTCACGATGGTCTATTAGTTCAAGTTTTCTATTTGTTGCGGCTCAGCGCTAAACAGTTGTAACTATTTTTTAAATAACATACAGTTACAAACGTTTAACGCTAAGCCATCGATTTGTGAACAAAGATATTCATCCCCTGACGATGTGTTCACATTAGCAGCATGCATAACGGATGTTAATTTTAGACACAATCTATTATCTGTTGTTATCTTCGTATCTCGTTTAATATTAATTGGCAAAACAAAATAAATGAGACAAATTGCTTTAGCCTTTCCCTCATGCGACAAATCTGCAGCAGATGACTTAAAAAACAGGTATACAAAAATAATGTTTCTATTGAAAGTGTAAGTATTTATTTGTTAAAGTTGAAAAGTATGAGCAATTTCTCCATATGTCACAATGTTTTTAAAGTCTGCTGCTGCAGATGCGTCACAAAACGTCTGTATATGGGAAAGGGTTAAACAATACAATAGTTATACAACACAATAGGTATACAATACAATAGTTATACAATACAATAGTCCTGGTCTGGTATATATAGTAAGGCAGCAGGTCCACTATAATACATACAAGTGTAAACATAATAAATCGACGAAATAGTCAGCTTGAATAGAAACAAAACTAGTATCTATGGCTTCATTTAAATCCCAAATCCGTCTTCTGGAAAATACAAAAAAATAACAGCAATAGATCTTCATATAGTAAGGTATGCAGTTCTCTTTATGTATCATTATATAACAATTAGGGACCCTATCACGTGATAGTAAAGTACACCTAAATATGAGCCGTCCCGCGAGAAAACCAATAATATGGCCTCTGCGTAATGTGTCGGCCCAGATCAGCTTTCGCAGTCCGGGAAGATTAATCCGGGCCGACACATTCCGTCTCAAGGGAATAATGATTCCTAAAACAGAAAATCCACAGGAGACGAAACGTGTCTATTGTAAAGATGTAATTAAATAGCTTTCTCTGTGACACGGTTAGCTTTCTCTAACTGCACAGTACATTTTGACAGGCGCAATTAACCTGTCCATAAAGTTGAACATCTACCCAATAATTAATGGACTAACTTCCCTAAGGCAGTTATACATTTAGTATTTATAGCCACTGAAATCTTAGGAGAGTAGTCACTTCTGTGACCGTGTAGCTGGAGACATGTTCTTATGAGAGCCACTGTCTGGCCGATTTTGGGACATGTGCATCTCGTAAATAACAAGTTGAAATGGATTATTATGAGTTGTTACTTTGTTACATAACCCATGTATGTGTCGCCGATGACCTAGGACCTGGAAGAATTACTACACTATACATTATGAAGGCACAGAGTGAATCATTTTTACACTTTGAAGATTTGTTTCAGACTGACATATGGCAGGTTGTGAATTGGCATTATCTATTCGAAAGTTAACAGAACAACTAACAAATTATAGTTTAAATGAATTGTCAAATGATATACCAGTTTTCGGTGGGGATATATCAAAATTTAAAAATTGGATTAAATCTATTGAAAAATGCGCGTTAATAAATAACTTAAATGAAACTAAGAAACCACTTTTGGCATTCAGATATAGTACAGGTCACGTTTCTGATTACATTTTGCGACTTTTGACTATACCTCCTGTACCAAATTGGCAGCAATTAAAGACAGCACTATTTGAACGTTTTTCAGAGATAACAGACAGTCATATTCAGCTTTCAAGGTTAAGCAATATTACGCAATTCGAATCGGAAAACATCCAAGCATTTGCAGAAAGGATTTTGAGACAGTGTGAAGAGTCTTACAAGGGTTTTGAACAACATACTACTTTAATTGATCACCAAATTGTAGGTATTTTTATTAATGGGTTATATAATGATAATTTGAGACAGACTTTGATCAGAGCCAATCCAATTAAATTTCAGCCAGCTGTAGAATTAGCTACATACAAAATATCAATTCAAAAACGGTGTGAACTTAGAAATAGGGATTTTCAGTCTTCGCGTTATTCTAATAATGAACATGAAAATGTGGAAATTGACCAATTACGCCGCTGAAGTTTTTGCACTTTTTGTAAGATTTCAGGACATGAATATAATCATTGTAGGAAAAGGTGTGGACAAATAAATTCAGTCAAGTACAAATTTGATAGGCAACATTCTAATTTGAACTATAAAAGACAAAACACACAGATTCAGTGCTGGTTTTGTAGGCGTTTCGGTCACATACGTGCAAGATGTCTCAAATATTTATGGTTAAACCCTTTACAACCTATTGTTTTAAAATATCGGAAACCTCGTGTTCGTCTCGGAGCTTCAGATACAAGAAAAATAGGAAATAATGCATTTAATTCTCATTTAGATAACGCATTTTTAAATCCTTAAAGCCGTCAGTTAACTTAGACAAATCTTCCATTTCATTACAATCTGCCTCTGGCGATTCAATAAAGGTGTTAGATACGGCTAATTTAGATGTCAAAAATAATTTCTTATCCGCAAATTCCGCATTAAAATTAAAGATACTTATGTCTCTATGCAAGATGATCGTCGTATAGCCTCTATTGTGCGACTAACCAAAACAGTGCAATTAAAACCTATTACTACATACAAATTGACAGGAAAACTAAAACAAAATCCCAGTATTTCTAATGAAGGAAACTATGAAATTTCAAGTATAGAGAATTGCTACCTTAATACAGAACCCCATCTAAAGCTTTCAAATGCTTTAGTGACACTTTTTAATTACCGTAGAGTACAAATCATAATATCAAACCTGTCAAACAAAACTGTATCACTTCATCGCGGGTGTGTTATGGGTAAATTACATCAAATAGATAAAGAATATGACATTTCATTGATTGATCGGTCGCAAGTAGTATCACAGAGTTCATCGCAAAGTATCTCTTCAGTCGAGTCCGTCAATGAAAATGTTAATGTTCCAAATATACATAAAGACAGGTTAAATACATTAATTTCAAGTTATAATGATGTATTTTCAAAAGATGAATTTGATCTAGGAAGGTATCTTTATGCCTCTGTAGCTATAGAGACCAAAACAGATCAAGTGATTAGGCAAAAACCTTATCGAATTCCATTCAGCGAAAGAGAAAATTTTCAACAAAAAATTAATAATATGCTCAAAGCAAATATCATAAGTCATTCACACTCAGAATTCAATAATCCGTGTATTCTGGTGAACAAAAAAGATGGCACCAAGCGTTTAGTAATCGATTTCAGAAAAACAAGCACAATTATTAAGATTACAGCTTATCCACTGCCTCGTATCGAAGACATTTTAGCTTCCTTAAGTGGAACAAAATATTTTACTTGTCTAGATCTTTCAAATTCATACCACTAAATACCAATCAAAGAAGAAGATCAGGAAAAAACTGCATTTTCCACTCCATTTGGATTTTTTGAGTGAACAGTTCTACCGCAAGGCTTAAATATTTCAGCGGGAAAGTTCCAATCAATCATGTCCTCTGTTATAAAAGAATGTGAAGAATTTTCGGTTGTTTATTTAGACGATTTCCTTATATACTCTAAGCCTCTAGAATAACATTTTAGTTATATAGAAGAAATATTTAGGCGACTGAGAGCTAATTGTCTTAAGCTAAAACTATAAAAGTGTGAATTCATTAAAGATAAAAACCAATTACCTTGGACATGAAATATCAGCAGAAGGTATTCGGCCTAAGGCTGATAAAATTAAAGCTCTTAGACAAATTAAAACTCCACATAATGTTAAGGATGTAAGATCATTTTTAGGTTTTGTTGGATTTTATAAGAAATTCATTCAAAACTTTGCTGAAATTAGCCTCCCATTGGTAAGATTAACTAAAAAGAATGTTAAATTCGAATGGTCTATTGAATGTCAAAACAGTTTTGAGGATTTGATCACTCAATTAGAACAATTACCACTGTTACGTCCCCCAGACATAAATAAACCTTACATATGTTATACAGACGCAAGTGATTATGCCATAGTCTGGATGCAAAATTTAACAGGTAAAAAGGTAGACGAACTACCAATATCTTTTCTTAGTTATGTCCTATCTACAACTCAAAAGAAATATTCAACAATTCTTAAAGATACTCTAGCAATCACCTATAGCTTAAAACGACTTGACTGTTACTTGCAGGGATCAAAATTCGTAATTAAAACAGACCACAAACCTCTAACTTATTTGTTATCTTCAAATTTCGTTAATAAACTTCTACAAATATCTGCATTAGGAATTTCATGTTATGACTGTTGAATTGAATACGTACCAAGAAAAACAAACCTAGTAGCTGACTTTTTATCCAGACAAGTTAAAGGATCGACTTATGATTCAGACACTGATATTATGAGTGAACATAATAAAGGAACTACGATTAATGTTATTAATAGCCAAGCAATTAATCATGATGAATTAACAATATCATATGAAGCACCACAAACTATACCAGTTACTACCCCAGAAAATGTAATCTCTATAGATATGAAAAAAAAGAACAGGAATTAAAATTAAATCCAAAACGTAAGGTTAAAATGCCAATGTAATTAACAAACATAGGATAAATAAGTTACAAGCACGTCTTATGTGTTTAGAATACGAGCGTATTTACGGTAAAGACGGACAAAATGAGAGTGATATGTCTGTTCTTAGTGAGCAAACTAGCCAATTAAATAATCAATTGTCTACGTTTGATGACAAGTACCTGTCAGCTCCGTCAAGCAATATTGAGATTGTCAGATGTTGAATTAAAATTTTAGCAAGATTTAGGTTTAAACCTATTAGTTATGGTAAATCAGTTACCTAATTAGAAGTTAATATAATAAGCGTACTAGCTAATTATATAATATTGTGATGGTTATTCACTGGAGATTGAAATATGTTAAATTAAGATATTAAGCAAGATATAGGTGTATACCTATTAATTAAGGTAAAGCAGTTACCTAATTAGAAGATAAATATTATAAGCGTATTAGCTATATTTAATATTGTGATGGTTATTCACAAGTGAAATGGAAACGCCTTTTATAACTAGACTAAACGTTACACTTATGCGTAAATAACAGTTAAATAATAAATGTATTCTTGCCTGTAATGGTTCCAAGAAAATTGTTGTGTATTAAATGTTATTGTAAGAATTCTACCTAATCTAGCATATGGAAGAAAATTCCAAACGTCTCTAGTACGAGAGGGAATCGAATTACAATTATAATGTAGGAAAAGTATACCTGTATATAATATAATGGCCATTTGTTATCGTTTTTCAAGTTCGTTATTGGTTTAAGCGTGTTATTATTGATATATCACATTTAATGGTATCCGTTATAATGTCTATGACAAATTGCTTACTACTAGTATCAATTGACACTCTTTTTTATATTTATTTATTTATTTATTCTTTTGCACATTGCTGAGGTATCACTATTAATTCATTCTGTTAATTCAAGAATAAGACATGCTATTACACCTTGCTAAGAGTCAGCTAAAATCATTGATTCAAGTGTAAGATTCACTGCCTGCTCGCAGAAGGCCGATGAAGCAGCCATTAAGATTGTTCCGGAGAAATTCCTCGGTTGTCGGAAGTGTACCTATTAGACTGTTATTACTACTAATCTACGGGATGAACAACAACACTTCAATCAACTATATGATAAACATTGTGTGTACTTTGTCATAAAAGGACTATAACTACAACTGTTTCTGATACTATTACTACTACAACTACTGATGCTACTACTTCTACTGACGATTCGCCGTGAATAACTATAATTCCACATGAGTTCAAATTACTATCGATATTAATCATCGTACTGTTTGGAGAAATATTTATATTGTTACCTTGTTGTATTGCAAATATTCAATTCACTTGGATTTGTGAATGACTACTGTTTTCAAGTTCTATACATGTTTGATAAAATTATTATTTATCAACATAAACATTTATTAATCCCAAATACATGTGTATATGTTCTTATTAAGGATTGGTCGTCACTGCAATGTCTTATATCTTTCTAAAGAATATCTTTGTATAATTCTTTATATAAATAACATGGAAAGGTGTAAAGATGTAATCAAATAGCTTTCTCTGTGACACGGTTAGCTTTCTCTAACTTCCTTGTACATTTTGACAGGCGCAATTAACCTGTCCATAAAGTTGCACATCTGACCAATAATTAATGGACCAACTTCCCTAAGGCAGTTATACATTTAGTATTTATAGCCACTGAAATCTTAGGAGAGTAGTCACTTCTGTGACCGTGTAGCTGGAGACATGTTCTTATGAGAGCCACTGTCTACTTTACGCAGAGTCCACACTGTTGGTTTTCTCGTAATTCGGTTCATATAGCCAACATATATATATATATAATTGTGTGCATTATGACTGACTCGCTGGTGTTAAGATAACTGCACTGTATGACTATGTCTGGGATCGAACGCATTACACCTACGAGGCGGTAAGACACATTTTCGACTTTAACCCTTTCCCACTTTCAGACGCTTTCTGACGCTTCTGCAGCTAGCGAATTATAAGAACATTGCAGTAAAATAAGACACTGCTCATAAAAAGTAATTTCTCCTTTTGCTACACTGTTTTCAAACTGTATTTAATGATTATATATTCATGTTAAGAGATTTCGCATATTTTTTGCTACGATGTTTTCAGAATCGTATGCTGCAGATTTGATATATATGGGAAAGGGTTAGAACGCTGACAATCAAATATTCCATCAATGGGCTTATAGTCGATGTGGAAAAGTAGCCAGTTCAATCACCAGATTCGTGACGATGTGAATGTCGAGCCAGGTCTATATTCGGGAAAACTGTACTATCTAATTTCTGACCATGTACATTAGAAGAGCGAATAACGATTTGAATAAAGATGTGAATAAAGAGCCAGGTCGATATTCGGGAAAATGATGCTATCGTATTTTTGACCATGTAGAAGATCGAATACCGATTTGAATATCGAGTGAAATATAGAGCCAGGTCGATATTCGGGAAAATGGTCCTATCGTATTTCTGATCATGAAGAAGCGCGAATAACGATTTGAATATAGAGCCAGGTCGATATTCGGGGAAATTGTGCTATCGTATATCTGATCATGAAGAAGCGCGAACACCGATTTGAATATAGAGCCAGGTCCATATTAAGAAAAATGGTGCTATCGTATATCTGATCATAAAGAAGCGCGAACATCGATTTGATTATAGAGCCAGGTCGATATTAAGGAAAATGGTGCTATCGTATATCTGATCATAACGAAGCGCGATTACCGATTTGAATATAGAGCCAGGTCGATATTCCGGAAAATGATGCTATCGTATTTCTGATCATGAAGAAGCGCGAATACTGATTGGAATATCGAGCTGAATATAGAGCAAGGTCGATATAAGGTAAAATGGTGCTATCGTATATCTTATCATGAAGAAGCGCGAATACCGATTTGAATATCGAGCCAGGTCGATATTCCGGAAAACGATGCTTTCGTATTTCTGATCATGAAAAAGCGCGAATACCGATTGGAATATCGAGTTGAATATAGAGATAGGTCGATATTCGGGGAAATTGTGCTTTCGTCTTTCTGATCATGTAGAAGAGCGAATACCGATTTGAATATCGAGTTGAATATAGAGCCAGGTCGATATTCGGGGAAATTGTGCTATCGTTTATCTGATCATGTAGAAGAGCGAATACCGATTTGAATACAGAGCCTGTTCGTTAATCGGGATAAGGTTTCATCTTCATTCTTATCACGTCGAAGCGCGAATACCGATTTGAATATAGAGCCAGGTCGATATTCGGGAAAATGGTGTTATCGTATTTCTGATCACGAAGAAGATATTCAGATCGTTATTAAAATCGATATTTGCTCTTTTACCTGATCAGATAAACGAAATCACCATTTAATCGAATATCGACCTGGCTCGATATTCAGATTTTTAATCAAATCGGTTTTAACTCTAATACATAAGCAGAAAGACGCAATCACTATTGTATCGAATATCGACCTGTCTTGATATTCAGATCTATATTCAAATCGGTATTCTCTCTTATGCATGATCAGCTTGACGAAATCCAATTTTCTCGAATATTGACCTGGTTCGAAATTCAGATCTATATTTAAATCGGTATTCGCTCTAATACATGATCAGAAAGACAAACTCCCCAGTTTCCCGAATATCGACCTGGCTCGAAATTCAGATCTATATAAAAATCTTTATTCGTTCTTATACATGATCTGAATGACGAAATCACCATGTTCTCGAATATCGACCTGGCTCGAAATTTATATCTATATTCATGCGTTTACCTGATCCGAAAAACGAAATCAGCATTTTCCCGAATATCGACCTAGCTTGAAAATCAGATTTGTGTTCGTGCCAACTTCACATACCTGTGTGAAAGCCAGGAGACACATGAGTAGGTGAACTGGCTGCCGTAATATGACGGATTCTGAGCGTAACAGTTATTTCCAGACGCTTATTGTTTAACGAGATAATTAGATCGAGATTTTTCAGAGGCTTATTGTTAAACGAGATAGTTAGATCGAGATTTTTTTTTCAAAGGCTTATTGTTTAACGAGGTAGTTAGATCGAGATTATTCAGAGGCTTATTGTTAAACGAGATAGTTAGATCGAGATTTTTCAGAGGCTTATTGTTTAACGAGATAGTTAGATCGAGATTATTCAGAGGCTTGTTGTTAAACGAGATAGTTAGATCGAGAATTTTCAAAGGCTTATTGTTAAACGAGATAGTTAGATCGAGATTATTCAGAGGCTTATTGTTAAACGACATAGTTAGATCGAGATTATTCAGAGGCTTATTGATAAACGAGGTAGTTAGATCGAGATTATTCAGAGGCGTATTGTTAAACGAGATATTTAGATCGAGATTATTCAGAGGCTTATTGTTAAACGAGGTAGTTAGATCGAGATTATTCAGAGGCTTATTGTTAAACGAGATATTTAAATCCAGATTTTTCAAAGGCTTATTGTTAAACGAGGTAGTTAGATCGAGATTTCTCAGAGGCTTATTGTTAAACGAGGTATTTAGATCAAGATCTGACGGTGTGGAAGTACAGACTGATCCGAAGCTTCGCGAATCGCAAGAAACCCGAAGGTCGGTTTTCGTACGACGTGGCTTAAATGGCATTCTCTCCTTCTCTGAAACAAAAATGCAAAATTGTGAAATTATAGATAATGGTTATAATTATATGAGTTATTGAATGAGAAAATGTACTAATGAAATTCCTTGTTGCAATAAACCCGATTACCCCTCATGCAAATTATACCCAATATATTTATTTTAACCACATATAAATATCTTATTGAACGTAAATATTTTTTTACATGCAATTTATACTTTCACTTCATAAATACTTTTTTATGAATAAATATATTTCTTATAGAACAATTTTTTTTTTTCAGTCTACAATTATTTTTTTATTGAACAATTTTTTTTTTCCGTGCATGATTATTTTTTATTGAATAAATATATTGAAATTATAGAACACATATTTTGTTTTTAGTTCATATATTTTCTTTATTGAATGAATATATTTGACATAGAATATTGCAACGTTTGTCACGCCAAATTACATTGATATCATGGCATAGGTTATGTTCTTTAGTACCCGTTTGCTTATATGTTAAAAGTTACGTAATGGTTCAAGCATCTTCTGATAAAAACCTAAAAGCATTGCCCCAATAGTGTCATTAAACTGTACGTGGGAATGAGATCAACGTGTCATGACAGTGTACGAATGAATGATGTCAAAGTGTCATGACAATTTACGAGTGAATGATGTCAAAGTGTCATGACAATGTTAGTGTGAATGATGTCAAAGTGTCATAGTAATGTACGTGTGAATTATATCAAAGTGTCATAACAATGTACGAGTGAATATTGTTAAAGTGTCATGACAATGTACGAGTGAATGATGTCAAAGTGTCATGAAAATTTACGAGTGAATGATATCAAAGTGTCATGACAACATACGTGTGAATGATATAAAAGTGTCATGACAACATACGTGGGAATGAGGTCAACGTGTCATGACAATGTACGAATGAATGATGTCAAAGTGTCATGAAAATTTATGAGAGAATGATGTCAAAGTGTCATGACATTGTACGAGTGAATGATGTCAAAGTGTCATGACAATGTACGTGTGAATGATGTCAAAGTGTCATGACAATTAACGAGTGAATGATATCAAAGTGTCATGACAACATACTTGTGAATGATATCAAAGTGTCATGACAACATTCGTGTGAATGATATAAAAGTGTCATGACAACATTCGTGTGAATGATATAAAATTGTCATGCCAATGTACTTGTAAATGATGTCAAAGTGTCATGACAATTAACAAGTGAACAATATCAAAGTGTCATGACAACATACGTGTGAATGATATCAAAGTGTCATGACAACTTACTTGTGAATGAGGTCAAAGTGTCATGACAATGCACGAATGAATGAGGTCAAAGTGTCATAACAATGTACGTGTGAATGATGTCATGACATGATACGAGTGAATGATGTCAAAGTGTCGTGACAATGTACGAGTGAATGATGTCAAGGTGTCATTACAATGCATGAGTTAATGATGTCAAAGAGGCATGACAATGTACGAGTGAATGAGGTCCAAGTGCCATGACAATGTACAAGTAAATGATGTCAAAGTGTCATGACAATGTACGAGTGAATGATGTCAAAGTGTCAGAACAATGTACGAGTGAATGATGTCAAAGTGTCATGACAATGTACGTGTGAATGATGTCGAAGTATCATGAAAATGTACGAGTGAATTATGTCAAAGTGTCATGACAATGTACGAGTGAATGAGGTCAAAGTATCATGACAATGCGCGAGTAAATGATGTCAAAGTGTCATGACAATGTACGAGTGAATGATGTCAAAGTGTCATGACAATGTACGAGTGATTGATGTCAAAGTGTCATGACAATGTACGTGTGAATGATGTCGAAGTATCATGAAAATGTACGAGTGAATTATGTCAAAGTGTCATGACAATGTACGAGTGAATGAGATCAAAGTATCATGACAATGCGCGAGTGAATGATGTCAAAGTGGCATGACAACGTACGTGTAAATGATGTCAAAGTGTAATGTCAATGTACAAGTGAATTATGTCAAAGTGTCGTAACAATGTACGTGTAAATAATGTCGAAGTGTCATGACAATGTACGTGTAAATGTTGTCAAAGTGTCATGACAATGTACAAGTGATATATGTCAAAGTGTCATGACAATGTACGAGTGAATGATGTCAACGCATCATGACAATGTATGTGTGAATGATGTCAAAGTGTCATGACAATGTACGAGTGAATGATGTCAAAGTGTCATAACAATGTACGAGTGAATGATGTCAAAGTGTCATTCACACAGAAATCGCTTGGCATGGCTCATATATATGTGTGACACTCTTACCGCTACACGACTTAAATTAATTTAATCAAAGAAGATATGAGTATCCGCCGCCGCCGATCAAAGGGATGTAATTATGAGAAATCATGGACAATTTCAACAGGGGAGTGCGGATTATGTCCCCTGACCCACACTGCAGAAAGAGGAAAACAAGTTTGATTCGATGATAAGTAACTGTATAGTTATACTTAACAAAATGAACCCGATCCTGACATTTGTGAAAAGACATATACATCTATATATGTTACACTGTAAAAAAAAAAGACATATGAGCCGTCCGACGAGAAAACCAACATGATAGATTCTGCGGAATGTATCGACCAATATCAGCCTGCACAGTCCGCGCAGGCTAATCCAGGACGACACGTTCCGTCACAGGGGGATAGAGGTATAAAGTATTGATTCCTGATACAGAAAATCCACAGGAGGTGAAAAGTGTCGGTCAAAGTTTGCTTGCGTGACATGCTTAGGCTGATCCGGGTCAATACTTTACGCTGAGTCCACACTGTTGGTTTTCTCGTAATTTGGCTCAGATACATCTGTATATGTCTTTATCTGTGTACACGATTAAGGTCTTATAAAAAGAGAGGTGTGCCACAAAAACAATTCTTGATTCATACCGTAACCACTTTAAAAACTTATTATGTTGTTTGAAATCAATGGGTGGACCACCTACGGGGTCAACCGTAGGGGCATCCGTCCGTCTGTCCGTTATTTAGACTGTGTGTCCGTATGTCCGTTAGTTAGTCTGTGGGCCGTCTGTTCGTTAGTTAGTCTGTGTGTCCGTCTGTCCGTTAGTTAGTCTGTGTGTCCGTCTGTCTGTTAGTTAATCTGTGTGTCCGTCTGTCCGTTAGTTAGTCTGTGTGTCCGTCTGTCCGTTAGTTAGTCTGTGTGTCCTACTGTCCGTTAGTTAGTGTCCGTTAGTTAGTCTTGTGTGTCCGTCTGTCAATAAGTTATTCTCTTTGTCCGTCTCTCCGTTAGTTAGTCTGTACATAACGTGTTTCTTAACTGACCCCTTAACTGTCTCTTCGAACACGCTTGTGGACATAACATACATCTAAATATTGCAGTGAAAGGTGACATTTGGTGTCAAAACGCATCTGAATGTGGGAAAGGATCAACCTATCTCGAATAAATCATTTGAGCGATCCCGCAAAAAAACAACATTGTGGACTCTGCGTAAAGTATTGCCCCGGATCTGCCTAAGCATGCCGCGCAGGCTTACCCGGATAGACACCATTCGCCTCTTGTATATTTTCTGTACCAGGAATCATTACTCTATACCTCTATCGGTAGAAAACGCTCGTATATAGTGTTGACGACTGCCTAAGTTCATGTCCTCTCAGATTGTCCTTTGCGTCAGCAAATAAAATTGTCTATACACTTGTTAAGTATCAACAAGGGAGTTGACCAATAAATTAGGGATGCTGGGATGCGTTGGTTGTATCGTGGGATTTCACTGGACAGAGAAAAAAATGAGAACCTGCTCATGAATTATTACATATAAAGGGACAAGTCGTGACGACCTTTTATGTGGTGTCGTCAGATCCTGTTTACGTTCAGCGTAGTATTTGTTAAAATATTAATGAGATGGGTTAAAAGATGTCTGATTGAGTTTACGTACAGCGTAGTATTTGGTAAAATATCAATGAGATGGGTTAAAAGATGTCTGATTGAGTTTACGTAAAGCGTAGTATTTGGTAAAATATCAATGAGATGGGTTAAAATATGTCTGATTGAGTCTACGTACAGCGTAGTATTTGGTAAAATTTCAATGAGATGGGTTAAAATATGTATGATTGAGTTTACGTACAGCGTAGTATTTGGTAAAAATTCAATGAGATGGGTTAAAATATGTCTGATTGAGTTTACGTACAGCGTAGTATTTGGTAAAATATCAATGAGATGGGTTGAAATATGTCTGATTGAGTTTACGTACAGCGTAGTATTTGGTCAAATTTCAATGAGATCCGTTAAAATATGTCTGATTGAGTTTACGTACAGCGTAGTATTTGGTAAAATATCAATGAGATGGGTTAAAAGATGTCTGATTGAGATTACGTACAGCGTAGTATTTGGTAAAATTTCAATGAGATGGGTTAAAAGGTGTCTGATTGAGTTTACGTACAGCGTAGTATTTGGTAAAATATCAATGAGATGGGTTAAAAGATGTCTGATTGAGATTACGTACAACGTAGTATTTGGTAAAATTTCAATGAGATGGGTTAAAAGGTGTCTGATTGAGTTTACGTACAGCATACTATTTGGTAAAATTTCAATGAGATGGGTTAAAAGGTGTCTGATTGAGTTTACGTACAGCGTAGTATTTGGTAAAACTTCAATGAGATGGGTTAAAAGATGTCTGATTGATTCTCTCGAATTTATGAATTTGGTTCGCATTAATGTTCATGAAGCGCATTATCTATATTACACCAAGTGTTATATCTAAGTTATACAGCATGTTTATCTTTGTATGGTTAATGGCGTTTTCGACAGTATTTCATTTATAGCACGGCAGTAATTTCACCTCACCATGTTTCTAGGCCCGCTCGTACCATAACTCCCCTAAACATTCTACCAAAGCAACTGGTAACCGCCCAACATTGATGGAAGACAAACGAGGAAAGTCACAATGCCAAGTATTAATCTTCTGAAAGATGGAACTGTCAATCCGGGGATCAAACTCACGGGCCCTTGGTCTATATTCCCCGTCGCTCAAGACTATCGTGACTCGAGGATCAAGTGTACACATACATAAACACATTCCCGTATACAAACGCATGTTGACACATCTGCATAAGACGACCTGGTTTTAGATCGGAATTTGGATATTTAATACCCATTACCAAGACAGCCACATTTCGTTTGATTGATTATGGTTAAATACCGATTTCAACAATTGTTTAGTCATATCACTGACTCCTTTTCTACATAGACAGTTAGCCCTTTGGTGGAAGCAGAATGATTGATTGACTGGTTGTTTGGAGTTTTACGCCAATTACAACAATTAATTAACGCTCACGCTATTTCCTGTATAAGTTATCCGTACTACTGGTCCATTTATCCTGACATCAGCCAGTAAGTCATACTATTTACCCCGCAAACGAGATATTCTGAATGTGGCTGCACTGGTAATAGTCCATCCCATATGGGTATTTAAAAACTAGTCGCGTCAGTCAAATTAGGGTATTGTTGCATCCCCGTTTTAGTTATACATGTCCGTCATACAGAAGCACTTTGAATTTGTTTGTTCATTAGGTGTAAGACAAGGGGAAAGCCTATCTCCGTTCCTAGTTTCTATGTATCTTAATGATATTGAAGAATATTTCATTATAAAGGGGTTTGATGGCATTGCTATTGGAATGTTGAAATTATTTTTACTGTTATATGCAGATGATATCGTTTTACTTTCTGGAAGTGAAACTGGGTAAAAAAAAAGGTTTGGATATACTGGCTGGAAGAATATTGTGATAGATGGAAACTACAAGTTAACGTGAATAAAACTAAAGTATTAATTTTCAGAAAGAGTAAAATAAGGCAAAATATGAAGTTCAAATATAAAGAAGAATGTCTTGATATAGTTGATAATTTCAGGTATATTGGGGTTATTTGTACAGTAAGGGGATCCTATGATACTTCATTTGAGGCATTGTATGGCCAATCATTGCAGTTTGTTTGTATGCTTCAATTATATATGGTAAATTACCCTAGTATGACTATTTCCCATGAATTTGAATTGTTTGATAAACTTATATAACCAATATTATCTTATGGCTGTGAGGTATGGGGTATGAATAAGGCAGCTAGATTAGAAAGGATTCATTTACAATTCTGCAAACAAGTACTTGGGTTAAGTCACAAACTCAAAATACTTTTGTTTATGGAGAACTTGGTAGATATCGATCCTACAATTAGATCTCTTGTATTGGTAAAGATCTTTAAGCTTACGAGAGTAATAAGAGTAGTAGAATATTGGTTTAAAATAACTAGGTCTAGAAATGGAAAATATATTAAACATGTGTATGACATGATGTTGAATGATCTGCAATTGTTTCCAGACAAGCACTCTTGGGCCAAGTCAATTAAAAATATTTTAGAAAGCTTAGGTTTTAATATTGTATTGCTAAAACAAGGTGTCGAAAATGTGAAATTATTTCTGTCTGTTTTTTAACAAAGACTTGCTGATTTACAATCATCTTCAAGAGCTAGAACATATAGGCTTTTTTTCTGATTTCGTTTACCAACCATATTTACATTCAATTAAAATAGATTAATTTAGAATAGCTCTTACAATACTTCGCGTTGCTGCACATAGATTAGAAATTGAAGCTGAAAGATGACACAAACCAAACACAATACATTAAAATGAAAGAAAATGTAAATTATATAAAACTATCGAAGATGGAATGCACTTTATGTTAGAATATCCAATGTTTTTTTATTCACTTTCTAAGTGTTTTCTTATCTCATTTGACTGATATACATATAATATTAATCCTAGTAATTTGTTATAACTACACTAGATTTTGTAAAGCCGTTTGTCATTCAAACGGGGGAAGTAATTTTTTGTTCTAGAATATTTCCAAACATTTATTTTTGTTAGTCTGTCATTTGACTTTGTTAAAACAAAAGTGTAATATGTATGTGGTATGTGGGCAAATTGCCCTTTTTCCTGAATAAAATCTATCTATCTATCATTGCGTAGAGCGACGTCATACCTGATCACCCCTCGTCGCTTGAAGTCCTAAATCGAAAGACGCGGTTAAAAGGCAACGATATATTTTCTATCATTTTACTAGTATGAAGCTCAAACGTATGATAATTGATTGATTGATTTATTGAATTCACCCCCGTTTTCAACGTAATTTTCCTTGCTGACAAATGACGCTTGTAACAATGACTTTTGTTAATCATCGGAAAAAAGGAACGACTGATTCGAGGTTTCAACTTACGACCCCTTGATTGATAGCCCTCGTCGTTACCGACTGATTTTTAGCAAATCGACAAACATTCACGAAGTAATGCGACGAGCAGGCATATATTAATGAGATACGGCAAGAAAGGTAATGCTTACCGATGGAGTATTTGAACAATTTAAAGAAACTGACCTCATTTCATTTCTTCCTTACTATACGGATTAACTTTCCTAAACAACAGCAATTGTATATTTTGTAAAACATGAGGCGAATATACAGAATATATATATATATGGATTTTTTTTTTTTCAATATACAACTTTATTTCCCACGTGCATTGGTATTGGTAGGTCATCCTCCCTCATACCTTAAAATGAATATGTTATTAGTAGTATATAGAAATGTGTTAGTAAATGTGAATTGTTTCATGCGTATTGATATACAAGTAATATATTTCTAAGGTTTTCTATGGAACGCCGTAACTGCCTTATTTGGCGTTACAACTTGATGTTCAGTTGCAACATCATTACATATGACGCTTTCACCTTGATATGTGACCCTTTTATATATACATGCGATAACAAATCTAATACATGTGCCTGTTTTATAATAACATGAGACTGAATAATCATTTTGTGTGGTGAAATCAACATTGCGTGTGGCAATTTCACCTTTATATGGGACACATTAATCCATACATGTGACGAAATGTTCTATACGTTTGACGAAATGTTCTATACGTCTGACGAAATGTTCTTTACGTGTGACCAAATGTTCTTTACGTGTGACCAAATGTTCTATACGTTTGACGAAATGTTCTATACGTGTGACGAAATGTTCTATACGTGTGACAAAATATTCTTTATGTGTGACCAAATGTTCTATACGTGTGGCGGTTCGATCTATATATGGGCGAGTTCAGATGGGCTTCTCTAGGATAGAGAAATGACGTCATGTCTAAATATAAATTCAGAAAAATATGCACACTAATGGAACTCTCGGGTAATTCCGTAATCCTTCATCATCCATTGATGAAGCATTCATCACCGAGATATTCCGAATGAGTAGTAAACATCGATGGTCGCCATTTTGAAATCAAAATGACGTCTCTAAGGTTAAAAGTATCACCGTTCAAATGGATTCCGAGTGCACTTGGGCTGTTCTCGGATCCCATATGAACTCGCCCTATGTGAACACCTTTCCGTTGAGTCCCTGGACTCTCCGAAATCGACCTTAGACCGAAATCGACCTAAGACGACCGAAATCGACCTCCGAAATCGACCCTGAGACCGAAATCGACCTGAAATTCACCTTAATCGACATTTATTAATTATTTTTTCGATATATTATAAACAATTATGTAGTTATGATATACTTTAGTCAATGAAATATATATATAAAAAAAATAGTTTGTTCTCAACGAAATCGACTTTTCACTCTTCGAAATCGTCTCGTGACCGAAATCGACATATATTATTTATTTGGTATATAATAAATAAGTATGTAGATATACTTTAGTCAATAAAATATATAAGAAAAATACTTTGTTTTTAACGCAATCGACCTTTCACTCTCCGAAATCGACCTGAGACCGAGATCGACCTGAGACCGAATTCGACATGAGACCGAAATCGACCTCAAATTTACCTAAATCGAAAAATATTTTTTAATTCTTTGATATATTATAAACAATATATTTGTTATCCTTAATCAATAGAATATATAGAAAAATACTTTTCGGTCTCGGTGTCGTCGATTTCGGAGGTTGATTTCTGTCTCGGAGAATGAAAAGTCGATTTCGTTGAGAACAAAGTATTTTTTTATGTATTGTATTGACTAAAGTATATCATAACTACATAATTGTTTATAATACATCGAAACAATAAAAAAAGATGTCAATTAAGTTGAATTTGAGGTCGATTTCGGTGGTCGATTTCGGTCTTAGGTCGATTTCGGTTGGTCCAGTCTCTTTGGGTACTTTAACAAACAAGATGGCTGCAAATATAGCAACATTGTTAGAATCATTATGTGTACATGGTTTAATCGAAAAGTTTTATGAACAGAAGATTGAATTGGATACTATTCTATCGCTTACTGCCACACAACTAATCAACATACGAGTTACGACTATTGGAGATCGTGTAAGAGTTAGGAACGGAGTTCGTGAGTTACTAACAAAAGTGGAACCACGAGGGGCAGATGAATTAAAGCACTGCATTTTGTCACATATAATGATCAAACCGGCACATGTATTAATGGTATCGTCGTATGTATTAATAAAAGTTTCACATGTCAAGATGAAACTACCACACGTAATGTTGACTCCACCTCATGGAATGACGATTCTGTCACACATAATGATGAAACCGTTACATGTATTAGAAATGTCGTCACATGTATGAATAAATGTGTCACATATCAAGGTGAAACTACCACATGGAATGACGATTATGTCACATATAATGATAAAATCGTCACATATATAATAATTGTCGTCACATGTATAAATAAAAAATCCACACATCAGGGTGAAACTATCCCACGTAAAGATTACTCCACCACACAAAATGACTTTTCAGTCATATGTAATGATGAAACCGTCACATGTATTAGAAGTGTCGTCACATATCAAGGTAGAACTACCACTTGGAATGACAATTATGTCACATATAATAATAAAACCATCACATGTATAAATAAAAAAGCCACACATCAGGGTGAAACTATCCTACGTAAAGATTACTCCACCACACAAAATGACTTTTCTGTCACATGTAATGATAGTATCGACACATGTATTAAGAATGCGATCACACGTATAGAACATTTGGTCACACGTAAAGAACGTTTGGTCACACGTATAGAACGTTTGGTCACACGTATAGAACATGTGGTCACACGTATATAACATTTGGTCACACGTAAAGAACATTTGGTCACACGTAAAGAACATTTGGTCACACGTATAGAACGTTTCGTCACACGTAAATAACATTTCGTCACAAGTATAGAACACTTGGTCACACGTATAGAACATTTCGTCACACGTATAGAACATTTGGTCACACGTATAGAACGTTTGGTCACACGTATAGAACATTTGGTCACACGTATAGAACATTTCGTCACACGTATAGAACATTTCGTCACACGTATAGAACATTTGGTCACACGTATAGAACATTTCGTCACACGTATAGAACATTTCGTCACACGTATAGAACATTTGGTCACACATAATGACAAGAGCATTACATAGAGCGTATACTGATAAAACCGTCACATGTATTAGAAATTATGCCACACGCAATGTTGACTCCACCACACAAAATGATTATTCAGTCTTATGTAATTATAAAACAGGCACATGTATTAGAAATGTTGTCACATGGATGGATTAATGTGTCCCATATAAAGGTGAAATTGCCACACGCAATGTTGATTTCACCACACAAAATGATTATTCAGTCTCATGTAATTATAAAACAGGCACATGTATTAGATTTGTCGTCGCATGTATATATAAAAGGGTCACATATCAAGGTGAAAGCGTCATATGTAATGATGTTGCAACTGAACATCAAGTTGTAACGTCAAATAAGGCAGTTAAGGCGTTCCATAGTTTTCCATATGGAATTGTATCTAACGCCGTTTTCAATATAATCATCAATTATATTAGTTATTTATGATCCCTGGGTAAACACACCAGTACAGATGATAATTATTTGTATCACTGTTATATCGAGATTAATTTTCAATCCATAATTTACGATTTGAGAAATAAAATAAGCAGGGATCAATACCAATGTACTGTTTACATAGTTACTCCATAGCTTGTTAGAAGCTTCAGTCAACTTTTGTAGATTATGATAGCTTTGAGCAGATGGAAAAGATGACCACAACTTACCAGGTAAGAAATGTCATTGAAAAATAATGAAAACAATCCAAAATATGGTCCACCCCCGAAATAGAACAAACAATGGAGATAGAAGCAATAGCTGCTCGCTAAATGGCTTTATGTCGAAAGACGAGGGTAAACAACCCCAAACCATCATAATTTCCTTCAACCCTAATCATTATGAGCAATTCCTCTGTTTGCCATAATATTTTCAATAGTCGTCTACCGCATACGTGTCAAAAAGTGCCTGTATGTGGGAAATGGTTAACGCCTGTTTCATCATATTTTCAATCATATCTCATTGGCCTGTTCGAATGCCTATGTGTTTCCTGACTTTCTTTCACCAGTACTATACACAACAGTCCTTTTCTTTCAGCAACCGGCTGCTTTAACACATAAACAGACCTAGTTCATAGATCGACTTGCAACCACTGGATTAACAGCGCGCGTCTAGTCTACCGGGGTTCAACATGACAACATACATATGTAATGTTTATTAAAGACTTGTACAACATCAGTTATCATTAACATATTGTATATAAAACAAATCATTATATAACATAATTAATTCATCCAATGGAGATCCTCCGCTGAAAGGGAAATTTGACAAATAACGCTTAGATCACCTTGTTTCTGCCCGTAATCTATTTTAATATATATGCACTGTATGGGATGCCGCTAGAGTGTCCACATGTTTTTTGTGGGTGTTTTTTTTCTTCAAAATCGTGAAAAATATCTAGTTTGTAAACCAATGTAACCTATTGAATATTTAAAAAAATATATTTTCCTTATGAAATTAATATAAATCGCAATAAAAACACAATGTTATTAAATATGTCAGCCATAGAACTTTTTCAGGATATTGCACAAAACTCAAACTATGTTGAGTCCATGTTTAAAGCAATAAACACGAAGATTGACATAGTTTGTGTTCTTATCCTGAAAAAGCCCTGAATATTCGTCGACAAAATATTGAAACCCAGTGTGTTATTATGATACAATGAAACCTAGTTTATAACTTAACAGTCTTCTGGTGGAAACAACTGTTCTGATGAATGTTCATGAAAATTGAATTAAAAAGTGGCCTCTTAAAGTTTGACCTAGTGACCTAGTCTTTGAGCCGACATGACCCAGTTTCGAACATGAACGAGAATTCAATTGAATATTGTTGTTGGCTTTTTATGAAGATTGTGTGACAACTGATGACTCTTGAGTATTCACAAGTTGTTTCTAAAAGTTGAGCTGTTGGCTGAAGCTTCAAACTTGATTAAGCTATGGTGAAGATAAACGTTTTGATAAATATTTATAATGCATTAATGAAAAGTGCGGTACATCATTCACATGTTTTAAAATATAACTTGACCTAGTGACCTAGTTTTGACCCCAGATGACACAGTTTTGAACTTGACATGGCATTGACGGAGAAGATTGATTGATTGGAGCTTAATGCCGTTTTCATTTGTATCTGAGTTATTTCACGGCGGTTTATTCGCCTAACGTGAGTTTCCTGGCTTTCTCGCACCTGTACTACACATAAAATATATGAGCCGTCTGGCGATAAAACCAACATTGTGGACCCTGCGTAACGTATCGACCCGGATCAGCCTAAGCGTGCCGCGCAGGCTAATCCGGGAAGACACTTTTCACCTAATGTGGATTTTCTGTTTCACGAATCATTACTTAATACCTCTATCTTACTGAGACGGAATGTGTCGGGCCGGATCAGTTTGCGCGTACTGCGCAGGCTGATCTGGATCGATAGATTACGCAGATGCCATACTGTTGGTTTTCTCGCGCCGTCCAACATTGACTATCTAGCCTATAAGAGAAAGAGGATTGACGCTACTCGTCACTATTACTTTTGTCAATAATCGGAAAGAATAAATGTCCCAGCCGAGGTTCTAACTCACGACCGCATGATTGATAGCCCTAGAAATTACCGACTGAGCTATCGTTAACATTCATTTATTTAACATCGATTTCGAGCTTATAAATCACGCTCGATGTCTGCTTCCTGAATACTTACCCAGTACTCACGCCGTTTGTGTGGACAAATATCAAAGCTTTTACTACAATTTAACCTTATAGGACCTACGTATTGACCCTACGTAACGTAGTTTTGAACTTGACAGCTTTTTGATAGAGATGAATGTTCCATTAATAATTCATAAAGATTGAATGTTAAACATGGCCCTTATAGTATTTACAAAGCAATTGCGATATAAAACATGAAACAGTGCATACATAATACACTTTATTATGTTTAAGGTGACATAACTTTTAGTAGATGATGCCATTCGGCCATTTTCCTATGGTGGTTGCGATTCTTATAAAGTTTCAACCGAACCCCTCTAATGATGCCTTAATCCTTTCCCTCATATAGACGATTTATGACGCCTCTGCATCAGACGGCTTTTTGAAAACATAGTGACCAAAGAAGAAATTTATCAAAACGAGCAGTTTCTCCTTTTGCCACAATGATTTCAACTTTTAGTCAAAGGTTATCCATTCAATTATAGAGACTTTCCTTTTTTTTTTGACAAAATATGTTCAAAGTCGTCTGCTGCAGAATTGTCGTATTAGGGAAAGAGTTAAATGTGGCTACACGTGGACGAACAACCCCAACAACCAATATCCCACCGCCTTTGGTAGGGGATACATAGAGGTAAATCTCTGAAAGTATCCGAATGTTAACAAAATATTTTAAGAAAAAAATATACGGAACTGATAAATATTTATTCAAATCTCAAGACCCGAACATACGCAGTTCGTAAGTCACGACACGTTCCAAAGAAGATATCTAAAAGGGGGTCTGTATCGCTCAAACAGTCATAAGATAGATATATCTTTAGTTGACAAGCACATAAGTACATAGTCATATATACATATTTATAATACATATGCAATCTAAAATGATCAAGTATCAAACATTCTGTTTCAATTATTGATTCTTATTGAAAATCAAACAAACAAAACCAAAAGATGGAGATTACAAATACAGTATTCATACATTTTAGCGTAAACGGAATGTGAATGAACTAATTAACAATTCCATTAGTATAGTGAGAAAAAGATGTTCGTTCAATTAATGGGTATTTCAAGTAATTGCGAGCTGGTCTTTTTTATTTTGTGTGTTCACTGGTTGTACCAATTTTAGTATACTCGGTCTGACATAATAATAGTTTTTTCACAAACTGGTGTCAAATGGTTAGTAATGAGGACATGAAAAAAAAATGAAATTCGTCCTCTACCTCTCCTGTATTGCATAAAAGACAGATACAATCAATTATTGGTAATCTTTGACAATCAAATCTACAAGACTGTATCTTCAAAGAATATGAAGATGTTCGTATTCTACAGATACACATACGTAAATATATATACATAAGACACAACAACCTCTCCCTCATTGAAGGTCACACAAAGAATATTTACACATGAAAATATAAAAGAATCAGTTAGGAATTTTCTTAAAATTTACACTGCGGTATTTGTAATATATAAAACTAACGCAATATATTTAACAAATTATATGGTGATGTCTTAACAGTAAATGTTCTAGTATATCAATTATATTAATTATCTAGACTTTTCGGTCGAGCACCAGTATCTCAGTCGGAAGCAATCCAGTGGTTGTGAGTTCGAACCCCAGTTCGGCCAAAATTCTTTCCGTTTTTACAAAAGTGATTCGTCTTTCACTAATGGTCTAACAGTCTATGTGGAAAACCAGCAAGTTGCTTGGAAAGTAAGTTGGTAAGTTGTAAGGATGTCATGCTTTCAACCGAGCAACATAGTTTGAAGGAACTAGTCACTTGGACATGTTTTGATAAACAAAAGGCTTAAAAGCGCCGTAACATTCTAACATATAATCTGTTACCTATTATATGTCAAATCAAATTGATGAAACTGACAAAAGATAACTAAAAATAAAAGTGAAAATATTTCAAATTCAGATTCTAAAATTTAACAAATTTGACATAATAAGTAAAACTTTGACCAATCAACATGAGATAGAGGAATCTACCAGAGGACAGCATTTTCGTGTATAAAGGGTAAAAAGTGCCTACCAACTGGCGCCCATGTTTGTTTAACCAATCAAAATGGCTTGAAGGTTATTGGTAGAGGGTCTCTATTAGATCGGTTAGTTCTACAAACTAATTTGATGATCTTAACAATACGTTCTGGAGAAAAACGTTATTCCTTTAGCCGCATTATGTATGACATTCCCGCCCCTTGACAACAATATTTTGACCAATGAACATGGCATGAAGCAGGGAGGAAAATACTTTTGTTTTCCGGTTGCCATGAGAACAAAGGCTAAACGCGGGGTGAACATATTTGCTCACATTTAGTCTCTTATTATTGTGAGATACAAAAGAAAGTGCACATTTACGTAAACAACAGAACATGTTAAGACCTACAGGCTCAATTTTACGAATTAAAACAATAAAAGCATATATAAATACCACCATACAACACAAAAGCCCCGCAAGTGAGTGACATCGGTCATCTTATTTAATTAATTTAAATGACAAAATTGCAATAATAAGATGAGAAGTCGACATATACGTAAGACAGTACCAAAACTCTAAAGTAAAGAGGCCATAATTTGATCAAAATGCATAGTAAAGTTTTATCTGAGGAGTTCCAAATATTATTATTAAAAGTGCCATTCCGCGAGAAAACCAACGTTGTGGACTCTGCGTAAAGTATCGACCGGATCAGCCTAAACATGCCGTGCAGGGTAATCCGGACAGACACGTTTCGGATCCTGCGGATTTTCTTTTACTGGAATAATTACTCTATACCTCTATCCCCCTGAGACGGATTGTGTCGGCCCGAATTAACATGCGGACTGCGCAGGCAGATCTGGGTCGATACATTACGCAGAGACAACTATGTTAGTTTTATCACGAGATGGCTCAAATTATGAGCTTTGTCAATATACAATTGTAAATGACAGATAAAGAAACAGACAAAAGACAAAAATGTGGTGCTCCAGGACAACCAACCTTAGTTATGAATAACAAAATCTGACTGCCAATCTATGATATATTCCATTAGTATAGTAAAAAAAGAAATCTTTCCATTGATATTTAAAGTAATTTGCTAGCTAGAAGAGTTCTTTTTTATTTTGTGTTTTCAATAGTTATACCAATGTTAGCATACTCGGTCTGACATAATAATAGCTTTTCACAAACTTGTGTCAAATGGTTATGAAATGAGGACATATTAAAATAAAAAGAAATTCGTCTTCTACCTCTCCTGTATTGCATAACAGACAGAAACGTTCAATTCTTGGCACTCTTTAACGATCAAATCTACAAGACTGTATCCTCAAAGAATATGAACATAATGGTATTCTACAGATAAACATACTAAAATATACATACATAAGGCACAACAACCTGTCCCTCTTGAAGGTCAGAAAATGAATATTTACACGTGAAAATATTAAAGAATCAGACAGGAATATTCTAAACTTTACACAGCGCTATTTGTAATATATATAAGTAACGCAACATATTTAACGAAATATATGGGGATGTCTTTACAGTTAAAAGTTCTAATATATAATTTATCTAAATTATCTAGACTTTTCGATTGAGCTCCGGCATCTCATTTGGAAATGACGTGGGCTGTGAATCAAGGGGTTGTGAGTTCGAACACCAGCTCGGCCAACATTCTTTCCGACGTTTTACAAAAGTCACCAATGGTCTAACAGTCTATATATGTGGAAAAGCAGTCCGTTGCTTGGAAAGTATGTTGAGTGGAGTACTGGTGTAAGAGAGCTAGGAAACACGTGAGTAGGTTAACTGGTCGCCGTGATAAGACTGAATAATTTTTAAAAACGGCGTTAAGCCAAAATCAATCAATCACTTCAGACTTTTTGAACACTCGTCGTGTATGACATAGTTTGGAATATGTTGGTCAAGATGTTGTTATAAGAACATTTTAAAACTTTCACCAAATAGTTAAAGGGGAAAACGACCTCCTCAACTCGCCCAATCAAAATAGTTTGAAGGAAGTAGTCACTTAGACATGTTTTGATAAACAAGAGGCTTAACAGCGCCAGTAACATTCCAACATATCATCTGTTACCTATTATATGTTATGTCAAATTGATGAAATATAGGGGTGTACAGTAATGATTCCTGAAATAGAAAATCCACCGGAGGCGAAACGTGTCTACCCGGGTAAGCCTGCGCGGCATGCTTAGGCTGAATCAGGTCGATACTTTACGCAGAGTCCACAATGTTGGTTTTCTCGCGGGACGGCTCATAGTAAAGGAAACAGATGATATGTTGGAATGTTACTGGCCCTGTTAATTAAGCCTCTTGTTTATCAAAACATGTCTGAGTGACTAGTTCCTTCAAACTATTTTGATTGGACGAGTTACTGGCCCGTTTGATTGTAGGTAAGGGTAAGATGACCGACAGAGACGTTGTCTTAGAGAACGTTTACGAATATACCGAAATAGTAACCAGAACCGGAAGATTATTTCGTCATTGGAAGTAATCGTAACCGAACACCTCGTCTCTACTCAGTGCGTCTTCGTTTGAGTAGAAACAGTATTAGTCCTGACAACATATGTATTAACTCAAACAAGCTCAATGCCGATGCCCCTATGTATAACCCTAAAGTGCCCCCAATATCTGACAAAAACCGAGGCAGAGGATATAAGGGTTTTTGCTTAAACTCTTTATAATGCTTTCCGACTACTCTCAAAACGAAAGAAGCATAATTTTTTTTCGCCCAATCATAACAGTTGTAGCATGATGAATTAAAGAAAATATCATGTATTTTAGCGAACTGTTTAGGATCCTGCTGCATCCTGTCCTGCTCCGTTTTGATAGAATAAACCGATTTTCGACACATTGGCTTACACTGACATTTCTTCGTTGAACGGTATGCTTGGGAGGAGCATTTCTTCTCTTTAACGGCACACTTTCGGCTGTTAGATACTTCTGGACTCTTGAACCCAGGCAGTAGATAGTGTGAGACGCAGTTACACCTCATTTGAGAGTTTTTCAATCCGCATTCTTCCAGACACAAAGATTGCGTGTAAGCAAAGCCGGTTCTATTTTTAAATATTTCTTCGTCGTCTTGACAACCACCATACATACCATTAAGTTTGCTAACTTCCTCTACTTGAAAAGTAGATTTAACTTCAGTGTACGGTTTTATTTGTATTGCATGTTGTGAATCTATTGGGTAAAGACCAACTTGAGCTAGCGAAACGTATCCCAAAACTGAGTCGCGATTGTCTAGGCTTTCATTCAAATTTAAGTTAAAATCGACAGAGACACGCTTTGTCCCATTAGGAGGAGTAAATGTATAACAGTTACCCCGGCTTCGATGATGAAATAAAGTTGGTTTGAGTGTGTAAATCCCATGATCTGAAAAGTAGTGATTAAGTAGTTTAACGCCGTTTCAGCGCCATTTTATTTTCATTGCGTCATAGCCAGTTCACATAACGGGTTTGTTATGGTTTTCTCGCACCAGAACTCAGCACAAGGCAACTGGCTACCTTTATACATAAGCTATTTAGAATGAAGCTTGTCACAATAACGTTTGTCAATCATCGGAAAATGAGAACAGCCGAGCCAGTGTACCACAATGTTTGCAACTCTATTAAACAATATGGAGATTTGCCATATGTTCTGTTTTCACTATGATGTTTTGGTCTACTGCAGAGTCTTCGAACAATTAATGCAGGCATCTGCAGTGATTAATAAAAGCTGAAACCTTGTTTCGTTATCAATGCACAATTACGCTTTCCCACATACAACAAATGTATATAAATTGAGCCATTACAAAGATTGGGATTGAAATTCAAATTTACCGGGACAATGTTTATGTGGCTTTTACATTTGTGAAAAATATTGTTTTCAAATGTTATTTAGCACATGTTATCCAAACGGATCTTTTGCAAGTTGGTAAGCATGTTAATGGTTGATTGATTGGGGTTAAACTATGTTTTCAACAATTGTTCAGTCACATCACGGCGGCCAGTTCACCTATTCATGTGTTTCTTGGCTTTTACACACCAGTTTTCCACATACCGTAAGCAACTGGCTGCTTTTCAACTTAAACTATTGGCCCATTAGTAAAAGACGAATGACGCTTGTCACAGTGAATTTTGTCAAACGTCGAACAGAATGTCAGCCGGATTTGAACTGACAACCTCTGACTCATAGCCCGCGTCGCTACCGACTGAGCTAAGTAGTTTTAACTGATTTTATTACATTTCTGGAAAAAAAAATGCAACGTATTTGAGTCAGCACTGTTTGATGCCTTGAGTAATTAACTCGTTTACCTGAAGTATATAGTCCCTTGACCATTTCTGAAGCTTCATAGCCCAGTTTGATCCTTTCTTCTTCCGGAAGGTCTTTAATATCTTTCTTTAATTTCTTTAATTGCTTAGCATTTCTGTAATTCCGTGAAACTGGGTGACGCATAACTGCGCTGGATTTGAATGGCTTACTCTTACATACTGTTATTTGAGGAAATCTCGGGTAATCGAAGTGAAAGCTGACGTCTACGTTCACAGGGTATTTATAGTAATTATCTAATAGGTCAGCAATCTGCATTGTGGAGATCACAAGAGCTCCTGTATAAATAAATTATAAAAATAAATAGTAGATATATTACAGTTTACGAGATGATCTTGATCTACACAACTAACTGTCGGTATCATAAGCAAAATCAAAACAAGAAAATAAATAGTTTATATATAGACTTTTTAAATGTAAATGGTTAATTCGAGAAGGTTATTTATGTGGTGTTTTGGTCTGATTTCATTAAAACTGGAAAAACTACCACAAGCCAACTACCACTGACGGTACGTCTGGTTTCGCCAGGCTTGGCTCACAATGTTTCGTGTGTGAAATATCGGGTATTTTGTACAGAGGGAATGTTTAAAATTATTTTTTTCTCCGATAAAAGCATGCTTTTAAATTCTAAAATGCATAGTCAAACTATTGTTTGCTGAGAAATTATATATATGAGCCGTTCCACGAGAAAACCAACATTATGAGCTTCGCGTAATGTATCGGCCCGGATCAGCCTGCGCAATCCGCGCATGCTAATCCAGGCCGACACATTCTTTCTCAGGGGGATAGAGGGATAGAGTAATGATTCCTGAAACAGAAAATCCACAGAAGGCGAAAAGCGTCTGTCCGGGTTAGACTGCCTGGCATGCTTAGGCTGATCTGGGTCGATACTTTACGCAGAGTCCACACAGTTGGTTTTCTCGTCGGACGGCTCATATGTATTCGTTTTTGACTCGGTACAGACTATTTTCACCACCGAAAATATTTATTCATATCTTTAACGATGGCAACAAGGCACACCGGGAATAATTATACATTAGCATTAACCCCTTTTAGCAATATGGGTCCTTAATAGATATGCGTACAGTTACGTCTCTAGTGAGTCTATATGAATCCGCCGTGGCCGTGTGGTTAGCGACGGGGATTTGGAACCGGGCCTCCCGGATTTGATACCCAGTAGTGGCGCGGTGGTCATGGTGGACTGCTATTGGGCAAAGCACATTTCCTAGCTTAGTACTGGTTACTTTACCTAGGAAACATGAATAAGTGAACTTTCGCCAAGATATAACTAAAATATTGTTGAAAATGGCGTAAAACCCCAACTAAAACAAACTGGTGCGTCTTAGTATAATTAAAGTCTAACTGAGTGTTGACTGTTCATCCGTCTTTATGTCAACCCTTTCGCAATTAAAAGAGTTTGCAAGAATGCGGATTCAGGTGTGGCACCTCGTAACGAGCTGTCCCTCCTGACATATGCATTGTTTGCCATTGAAACTACATTTTACCAAATGTCCTGTTGGACGAAAAATGGAGTGGTCCAATTTTCATCATGAAAGCGTCGACTCTGTGAAATTTGGCAGTGTAAGAATACAATAGACATAATGCTTCTGCTAACAGAAACCAGGGGTATTTGTACGCTAGTTTATCTTTAACCATTTCCCTCATACAGGTCCCTTGTGAGGCCTTTGATGCAGACGACTATTGAAAACATTATGGCAAAAGGAGATATTGCCACACTGTTTTCAACATACTTATACCATTATACTATCAATAGTAGAGACTTTACAGATGTTTGACCTAATGATTTCATAACTACCTACTGCAGATTTGTTATATTGGGGGAAAGGGATAAGTACCAACACACAGGAGACGTAGTAAGAGCTTATAGCGCAAAACGCGGCTCATACACATATTGAAGCTTCTGGCAAAAAATATCATTTCCCACAAACAACAAATCAACAAGAGACGACTTTGAAAACATCTAGGCAACAATTTAAGAATCTCTTTAAATGAATTGATTGGTTGGAATTTAACGCCGTTTTCAAAAACAATTAAGTGGCAGCAAGTTCACCTACTTATGTGTTTTTAAATTTCTCTACCCAGTGCTCCACGCAAAACACTTTCCAAGCAATTGGCTGCTTTTCCAAATATATACACATGGGAACTTGAACTGGGCCTCGTGATATGACCGAAACAATGTTGCAAACGGCATAAAAACCCGATTAATTAATGAAAGCATGTGGATGACCTACCTAATAAGAGTATGCTCCAGAATATCCTCCATATCCAGCCCTTCGCCGCCAGTCTTGGTAGGCCATGGATAGTGCTTGATTCAGCAAAACCCTTGATGAAATCACAAACGCTATTTTTCGCTTTGTTTTCCTTTTGAACTTCTGTTAGTTCGTCATCTATTCTATCAAACCTTGTTGTTAACCTATCACTTACCTCTCTTTCTATCCGTCGGTTATTGTCAGTGATTTGTTGCTTGATAGATTCAGTTTCATCGTCAAACCTTGTTGTTAACATATCATTTATCTCTCTTTCTATCCTTTTGTTATTGTCAGTGATTTGTTTCTTCATCGATTCAGTTTCATCGTCTCTTCTCGCCTGCTGAACGTTAAGCCTTGTAATTGAATCCGTTAATTGTTGTATTACTTTAGTAAGTTCATGTATTTTGGTATTTGTATCCTCGTTATAACACTTGCCCGAACTTGTTTCGTTTGATCTTTGCTCACCACCTAGTACAATATCACTTTCCCTATCGTTTGATTTCAAATCATCCGTTTTCAGCTCGACCACGGGTTTTTTCTCTTTGTTTAAGTTACTGGTAGGATGGGTTGTCGATGCCGTTTGTCCGTCACTCCTTGCTTGTAGAACTGTTTCTTCGGGCATTGAACTTGAATTATTTACTTGTTGTTTATTAACCTCACCCTTTTCGGCCATTGTATCCATGTTTATCGTTTTTCAAAGTGTGTTCTATTGCCTTGCGTGAGAGTGATTCACGATTTTCCTAAATAATGTTCTCAGAACAGCACTTTTTTCTTGGTCCCGTTTTCAGCGCATCACTTTAATTATTGGTCCCGTGTTCAATCAGCGCATCACTTTAATTATTTCTCAACAGTGAAGGTTCAGATCATATGGTCCACCTGCTCACTCTGATCAGAATCGACACGAATTGACAGATTCTTTAAACAAGGTTGTATTTATCAATCTGTAAACAGTGAAGATCTTGATTAGACTGTGGAGGAGCAATCTTGATATATGAGCCGTTCCGCGAGAAAACCAACACGGTGGGCTCTACGTAGAGTATCGATCCAGATCAGCCTAAGCATGCCACGCAGGCTTAACCGGATAGACACATTTGGCCTTCTGTGGATTTTCTGCTTCAGGAATCCTTACTCTATACGTCTATCCTCATGAGATGGAATGTTTCGGACCGGATCAGTCTGCGCGGACCTCGCAGGCTGATCTGGGTCGATACTTTACGAAGAGGCCATAATAATGGGTTTTTTCCCTGGACTTAATCATCATATTATTACTTATTCAATAAGTCTATACATGCATTTAACAAGGAACACAACGAGATATCAATTGAAAAATAAACCTTTAAATTACTGATCTTCTCAAACAGATATAACACGTTCTAGAAAAAATGCCAATATAGATAAATACTCGTTTGAGAAAAAGGTTTTCTTTAACTGTTAAAAATGAGTAAATTGTTAATTGAATATGACACAATCGTACACAACTTCCAGATAGAACACGTCAATGCAATTGTTCGGAATCCATAACAAGAACTCAGAAACAAATAAATGAAAGCGCTCCGACTGGTTTAGAAATGAATGATAACAAAAGTAATATTACAATCAACTACTACTGATTTGACATCTATTAAATAATTTAAGATTTCGATGTGCTTCATTAAATGCATAATATAACACTCAAAACTCTTTTTACTCTGGTAAGGAGAGAATATATTAAAGACTAAATAAGCATCATCAAAGGAATCGTTGGTCTAGTCAGGGACGTAGATAAGAGGGCTTATCTACGTCCCTGGTCTAGTGTATTACATTTGCGGTAGATGACTTTTAAACATTGAGTAAAGGTTAATTGCAAGGGGATTAACGCCGTTTTCAACAACGTTTTCAACAATGGTTCAGTCATATTACGTCGGCCAATTCACCTACTCATGTGTTTTCTGGCTTTCCCAAACAAGTACTCATTACAACATAATTTCCAATCAACTTGCTGCTTTTCCACATGGACAGATATTTATGAAAATGATCAAATGACAATTTTGCCGGGTCGGAAACAAAATCGTATTGCCGTGATGTAAAAACATTTGACCGCGGACTCGTTTCACATCATTCTACCTATTTTTCGAGTGGTGTGAATCGAAAAATGTATGCGTTTCATTAACCATGAATATGTTACCCTGACCTCTGTATTTGATGATGAATTAAAGTAAGAGGTCCAGAAAAGGAGGGGTATACAGATTACCCACACCATAGGTTAATAGGGTCAAATAAGGATTTTAGAACATGTATTCAGAACGCCCCTTATCTAGAGGTCTGAATTAAAGTAGTTCAGCAGCGTTTAGTTGAGGAAATGATTATTTGTGCCTTAACTATCAATCAAGTTTATGAATAAAGCGGAACCTGTGTATAACGACCACACATTGGAACACACAAATATGGTCTTTGTTCACAGATGGTCTTTGTTCACAGATGGTCTTTGTTCACAGATGGTCTTTAGTTGCATGGTCATTGATGCAGAAAGTGAGTAATAGGGAAACTTAAACTATAGACAATAAATCGCTATTCCAAGGTGGTCTTTTGCACAGGTTTGACTGTATATTTTTATATGTGTTCATACATTGTGTCCCTGTAAAGAAAATTGGAAACATTAAAACTATGAGCTATGTTCAGCGCCAATAGCAATATTGAGGATTTTACAAACAATACAGATTTAGGTGAATCAGTTTATAACGAGCTTCCTCACTTGAAATTATTTGCCTTTTTGTTATCCACATATTCCAAAACCTTTGAAAAATGGAGTCGCCAGATTTTTATCTTGGGAGAGTCTACTCTAAGAAATGAACAAGGACGACAGCAACGTCAAAACCGGCTGACTAAACTAGTGTGAACAGCATTCATATTCAGCGTTCGACGAGAAAACCAACATTAAAGACTCTGCGTGATGTATCAACCCAGATAGAGGTATAGAGTATAGTGATTCTTGAAACAGAAAATCCACAGGAGGCGAAAAGAGTCTGTCCCGGGTTGGCCTGTGCGGCATGCTTATGCTGATCCGGGTCGATACATTACGCAGAGTCCAGAATGTTGGTTTTCTCGTAGAACGACTCATAAGATAATGTTGGTGTTGTTTGTTTGAACGCCTCCGTGTTGTAATGTTTGCAAAGCTGTAGTACCGGTAAAATACCCAGGAAATGCCGTGTTATGACTGAAATCATGTTGAAATATGCGTAAAATGACATACAAACAAAGCATGATAAATTGTGTAATTCTCGCAAAGCGTTAGCCGACATTAATAAAGCACTGTTTGAATAAATGACAATTCTGATAAAAAATAAATGCTTTTAATATCAATGATTGGTAATAATGCATTTTATCAATACGTGACAGAAAGGTTTTCGTTTTTTTTTCAATGGATGTTTACGCCGCCTTTAACACGACATTTCCGAGGTAAATTATTAGTACGTATCCTGGCATCGATGCATCAGTCGTAAAGCTATCCCCGTATCGCAACCCTGATCTCTATGAAGAATAGCCATTAATTCCATGTCTTAAGACTTTAGTATGAACCGATCGGTGAGCGGACCCTACTGATTTTCTGTTATATCACAGCGTTCCCCTAGAACTACCGGTATCATTTATCCTGACAACCTATACGTCACTCGTAACGCTATCACCGCAACGCACCCTTAAACTCCAAGTAGGGAAGGCATTACTACCAGTTTTAAAGTCTTTGGTATGAACCGATCGGGGAGCGAACGCGGGTGTTCCGCTCCCAAGGCGGACACTTTAACCACCACACTACGGAGGGGGTAGGCAGAAAGGAACATTTATTATCAGAATGCAATGAGGTTGAGGATTATGGATATGAGCTGTTTCGTATTACTCCATTTGTCACCGCTTGCCACGAAGGACATTTGCATAAAACCTGAATAGTTAACAGTAGTAATATACAACTAGCTTTTATTTATGAAGTAAGGCGAATAGCGTTCTTGTGTCATGTCAGACCAGTGAATGATCAGTCAAACATGTACATCTTATTCCTAACAGTCGTTATGTTCCAAATACATTGAAGTCAGGCTAAAATACTTCGTAAATTCAAGCTGACGACACCGCATAAAATGTCATGTCGAAATGAGCCTATACATTTAATTATACTATACAATCGGAACACCCCTCCATCATCGCTTCTCTATTCCCAATTCCACTAAAGTCACACCAAATTACTTCGTAAAGTGAAGCTGACGACACCGCATAAAATATTATATCGAATGAAGCCTATACATTTAATTATACTATACAATCGGAACACACGTCAATCACCGGTTCTCTATTCCCAATTTCACTGAAGTCACACTAAAATACTTCGTAAATTCAAGCTGACGACAGTGCATAAAATGTTATATCGAATTTAGCCTATACATTTAATTATACTATAAAATCGGAACATTCGTCAATCACCGCTCCTCTATTCCCAATTTCACTGAAGACACACCAAGTTACTTCGTAAATTCAAGCTGACGACACCGCATGAAATGTTATATCGAATTTAGCCTATACATTTAAGTATACTGTACAATCGGAACACTCGTCAATGACCGCTCCTCTATTTCACTGAAGTCACACCAAATTAATTCGCTGTGCATTTATTCGATCCGACATCACCGCTATAAAAGGTCATCTCGAATTGACTATATACATTTATATATTCTTTACAATTGGAACATTCATCAATCACCGCTTCTCTATCTTGCTGATGTTCGGGAAAATGGTGAGTTTGTCTTTCTGATTTGTAATAGGCAGTCATGTGATCTATACAAGTGTTTGCTACTGCAGCGAAGTTAGGTATGTGAAGTTGGCACATCGATATTCAAAACCGATATAAATTTTGAGCAGAAACGAATATAGAGCAAGCACCAGATTCGTGAACTCCGTTACCTTCATTGCTTTGTAGGACGAATATCGATATGAATATGGATCTGAGTGTCGATATTCGGGAAAAATGGTGCTGTCGTCTTTTTGATCATGTAGAAGTGCGATTACCGATTTAAAATCGATTTAAATATAGAGCCAGGTTGTTATTCGGGAAAAAGGTTTTATCTTCATTCTGATCACATAGAGCTCGAATACCGATTTGAATATCGATTTGAATATGAAGCCAGGTCGATATTCAGTAAAATGGATATTTCTCAATGTGATCGTATAATAGATCGAATATCCATGTGAATATTGAATTTAATATGGAGGCAGGTCGATCATCTGGAAAATGGTGCCATCGTCTTTCTGATAATGTAGAAGCGCGAATACCAATTTGTATATCGATTTGAATATGAAGCCAGGTCGATATTCAGGAAAATGATTATTTCCTCATTGTGATCGTATAATAGCTCGAATACCACTTTGAATATTAATTTAAATATGAAGCCAGGTCGAAAATGGTGCTATCGTCTTTCTGACCATGTAGAAGCGCGAATACCGATTTGAATATCGATTTGAATATGGAGCCGGATCGGTATTTGTGAATTTTGTAATTTTCTTTTTATATTCGTATAATAGTTCGGTATGTGAAGTTGGCACATCGATATTCAAAACCGATATAAATTTTGAGCAGAAACGAATATAGAGCAAGCACCAGATTCGTGAACTCCGTTACCTTCATTGCTTTGTAGGACGAATATCGATATGAATATGGATCTGAGTGTCGATATTCGGGAAAAATGGTGCTGTCGTCTTTTTGATCATGTAGAAGTGCGATTACCGATTTAAAATCGATTTAAATATAGAGCCAGGTTGTTATTCAGGAAAAAGGTTTTATCTTCATTCTGATCACATAGAGCTCGAATACCGATTTGAATATCGATTTGAATATGAAGCCAGGTCGATATTCAGTAAAATGGATATTTCTCAATGTGATCGTATAATAGATCGAATATCCATGTGAATATTGAATTTAATATGGAGGCAGGTCGATCATCTGGAAAATGGTGCCATCGTCTTTCTGATAATGTAGAAGCGCGAATACCAATTTGTATATCGATTTGAATATGAAGCCAGGTCGATATTCAGGAAAATGGTTATTTCCTCATTGTGATCGTATAATAGCTCGAATACCACTTTGAATATTAATTTAAATATGAAGCCAGGTCGAAAATGGTGCTATCGTCTTTCTGACCATGTAGAAGCGCGAATACCGATTTGAATATCGATTTGAATATGGAGCCGGATCGGTATTTGTGAATTTTGTAATTTTCTTTTTATGTTCGTATAATAGTTCGGATATCGATTGGAAAATTGATTTGAATATGGAGCCAGGTCGATATTCGGGAAAATGATGATTTCGTTTGTCTGATTATGTAGAAGCGCTAATTTATATTTGCCAATTTCAACATCAAATATTAAACGTTCACCAATTCGAATGTCTGAAACCTAAATTAAAATTAAAACATTCGTAAATACTTTCAAAAATGCGAGTATTAAAATACCAATTTAACCATTTAGCATTCGATTAAATATACGCCAATTCGAATGACTAAATTCCTAACTAGAACTTTTAACATTCGCTTGAACTTTCCAAAATCATCCCAATGTTTAAATGTCAATCGTATTAGTTATAGAAGGTTTCAAGAAACATATGAAAAGCAGTATCCATTTTGGATCCTTTACTGACACCACTATTCCCCTGCATGTAATCATAACGTTAAGGTTTGTTTCCCGGTAGCATTACTGAATTAGAGGTCTTCCTGCACATCCATGTGATCTGATTCAAATAGTGTTAAACCAGATAAAACATTTTTCGAGTATTCAATAAAATCATATTAATAACCTGTCGAAGGGTGTGCTTATTTTATATGAGCCGCGCCCCGGTAGCTCAGTCGGTAATGGTGCAGGGCTGTCAATCAAGGAGTCGTGGGTTCGAAGCCCACCTCGACCAACAATCTTTCCGACGTTAAACAAATATCAATACTAATAGCGCCATTCGTCTTCCACCAAAAGGCTTACACATTGGTAGGTGAATTGGACTACGTGATATGACTGAAATATTAAACCCCGATCAATAAAATACAATATTTGATGTTATAATATAATTATTTAGAATGGTATCATGGGACATAGGCCTTCTAAAATTTAATTATCTAAATATGCCTGCTTTATCGTTTGCAAATGCTGTATAACAAGATTGCACATTATCAATTATGTATTTGTAGTGAAAATGGCGTTAAAGACAAGTTAAGCTAAAACATACTTGTATCGTCAGTGTTTCGGTCACTGTGCTTCTCACGATGGTCTATTAGTTCAAGTTTTCTATTTGTTGCGGCTCAGCGCTAAACAGTTGTAACTATTTCTTAAATAACATACAGTTACAACCGTTTAACGCTAAGCCATCGATTTGTGAACAAAGATATTCATCCCCTGACGATGTGTTCACATTAGCAACATGCATAACGGATGAATTAATTTTAGACACAATCTATTATCTGTTGTTATCTTCGTATCTCGTTTAATATTAATTGGCAAAACAAAATAAATGAGACAAATTGCTTTAGCCTTTCCCTCATGCGACAAATCTGCAGCAGATGACTTAAAAAACAGGTATACAAAAATAATGTTTCTATTGAAAGTGTAAGTATTTATTTGTTAAAGTTGAAAAGTATGAGCAATTTCTCCATATGTCACAATGTTTTTAAAGTCTGCTGCTGCAGAGGCGTCACAAAACGTCTGTATATGGGAAAGGGTTAAACAATACAATAGTTATACAACACAATAGGTATACAATACAATAGTTATACAATACAATAGTCCTGGTCTGGTATATATAGTAAGGCAGCAGGTCCACTATAATACATACAAGTGTAAACATAATAAATCGACGAAATAGTCAGCTTGAATAGAAACAAAACTAGTATCTATGGCTTCATTTAAATCCCAAATCCGTCTTTTGGAAAATACAAAAAAATAACATAAAGATAATGGCTATTAACAGCAATAGATCTTCATATAGTAAGGTATGCAGTTCTCTTTATGTATCATTATATAACAATTAGGGACCCTATCACGTGATAGTAAAGTACACCTAAATATGAGCCGTCCCGCGAGAAAACCAATAATATGGCCTCTGCGTAATGTGTCGGCCCAGATCAGCTTTCGAAGTCCGGGAAGATTAATCCGGGCCGACACATTCCGTCTCAAGGGAATAATGATTCCTAAAACAGAAAATCCACAGGAGACGAAACGTGTCTATTGTAAAGATGTAATTAAATAGCTTTCTCTGTGACACGGTTAGCTTTCTCTAACTGCACTGTACATTTTGACAGGCGCAATTAACCTGTCCATAAAGTTGAACATCTACCCAATAATTAATGGACTAACTTCCCTAAGGCAGTTATACATTTAGTATTTATAGCCACTGAAATCTTAGGAGAGTAGTCACTTCTGTGACCGTGTAGCTGGAGACATGTTCTTATGAGAGCCACTGTCTGGCCGATTTTGGGACATGTGCATCTCGTAAATAACAAGTTGAAATGAATTATGAGTTGTTACTTTGTTACATAACCCATGTATGTGTCGCCGATGACCTAGGACCTGGAAGAATTACTACACTATACATTATGAAGGCACAGAGTGAATCATTTTTACACTTTGAAGATTTGTTTCAGACTGACATATGGCAGGTTGTGAATTGGCATTATCTATTCGAAAGTTAACAGAACACACTAACAAATTATAGTTTAAATGAATTGTCAAATGATATACCAGTTTTCGGTGGGGATATATCAAAATTTAAAAATTGGATTAAATCTATTGAAAAATGCGCGTTAATAAATAACTTAAATGAAACTAAGAAACCACTTTTGGCATTCAGATATAGTACAGGTCACGTTTCTGATTACATTTTGCGACTTATGACTATACCTCCTGTACCAAATTGGCAGCAATTAAAGACAGCACTATTTGAACGTTTTTCAGAGATAACAGACAGTCATATTCAGCTTTCAAGGTTAAGCAATATTACGCAATTCGAATCGGAAAACATCCAAGCATTTGCAGAAAGGATTTTGAGTCAGTGTGAAGAGTCTTACAAGGGTTTTGAACAACATACTACTTTAATTGATCACCAAATTGTAGGTATTTTTATTAATGGGTTATATAATGATAATTTGAGACAGACTTTGATCAGAGCCAATCCAATTAAATTTCAGCAAGCTGTAGAATTAGCTACATACAAAATATCAATTCAAAAACGGTCCGAACTTAGAAATAGGGATTTTCAGTCTTCGCGTTATTCTAATAATGAACATGAAAATGTGGAAATTGACCAATTACGCCGCTGAAGTTTGTGCACTTTTTGTAAGATTTCAGGACATGAATATACTCATTGTAGGAAAAGGTGTGGACAAATAAATTCAGTCAAGTACAAATTTGATAGGCAACATTCTAATTTGAACTATAAAAGACAAAACACACAGATTCAGTGCTGGTTTTGTAGGCGTTTCGGTCACATACGTGCAAGATGTCTCAAATATTTACGGTTAAACCCTTTACAACCTATTGTTTTAAAATATCGGAAACCTCGTGTTCGTCTCGGAGCTTCAGATACAAGAAAAATAGGAAATAATGCATTTAATTCTCATTTAGATAACGCATTTTTAAATCCTTAAAGCCGTCAGTTAACTTAGACAAATCTTCCATTTCATTACAATCTGCCTCTGGCGATTCAATAAAGGTGTTAGATACGGCTAATTTAGATGTCAAAAATAATTTCTTATCCGCAAATTCCGCATTAAAATTAAAGATACTTATGTCTCTATGCAAGATGATCGTCGTATAGCCTCTATTGTGCGACTTACCAAAACAGTACAATTAAAACCTATTACTACATACAAATTGCCAGGAAAACTAAAACAAAATCCCAGTATTTCTAATGAAGGAAACTATGAAATTTCAAGTATAGAGAATTGCTACCTTAATACCGAACCCCATCTAAAGCTTTCAAATGCTTTAGTGACACTTTTTAATTACCGTAGAGTACCAATCATAATATCAAACCTGTCAAACAAAACTGTATCACTTCATCGCGGGTGTGTTATGGGTAAATTACATCAAATAGATAAAGAATATGACATTTCATTGATTGATCGGTCGCAAGTAGTACCGCAGAGTTCATCGTAAAGTATCTCTTCAGTCGAGTCCGTCAATGAAAATGTTAATGTTCCAAATATACATAAAGACAGGTTAAATACATTAATTTCAAGTTATAATGATGTATTTTCAAAAGATGAATTTGATCTAGGAAGGTATCTTTATGCCTCTGTAGCTATAGAGACCAAAACAGATCAAGTGATTAGGCAAAAACCTTATCGAATTCCATTCAGCGAAAGAGAAATTTTTCAACAAAAAATTAATAATATGCTCAAAGCAAATATCATACGTCATTCACACTCAGAATTCAATAATCCGTGTATTCTGGTGAACAAAAAAGATGGCACCAAGCGTTTAGTAATCGATTTCAGAAAAACAAGCACAATTATTAAGATTACAGCTTATCCACTGCCTCGTATCGAAGACATTTTAGCTTCCTTAAATGGAACAAAATATTTCACTTGTCTAGATCTTTCAAATTCATACCACTAAATACCAATCAAAGAAGAAGATCAGGAAAAAACTGCATTTTCCACTCCATTTGGATTTTTTGAGTGAACAGTTCTACCGCAAGGCTTAAATATTTCAGCGGGAAAGTTCCAATCAATCATGTCCTCTGTTATAAAAGAATGTGAAGAATTTTCGGTTGTTTATTTAGACGATTTCCTTATATACTCTAAGCCTCTAGAATAACATTTTAGTTATATAGAAGAAATATATAGGCGACTGAGAGCTAATTGTCTTAAGCTAAAACTATAAAAGTGTGAATTCATTAAAGATAAAAACCAATTACCTTGGACATGAAATATCAGCAGAAGGTATTCGGCCTAAGGCTGATAAAATTAAAGCTCTTAGACAAATTAAAACTCCACATAATGTTAAGGATGTAAGATCATTTTTAGGTTTTGTTGGATTTTATAAGAAATTCATTCAAAACTTTGCTGAAATTAGCATCCCATTGGTAAGATTAACTAAAAAGAATGTTAAATTCGAATGGTCTATTGAATGTCAAAACAGTTTTGAGGATTTGATCACTCAATTAGAAAAATTACCACTGTTACGTCCCCCAGACATAAATAAACCTTACATATGTTATACAGACGCAAGTGATTATGCCATAGTCTGGATGCAAAATTTAACAGGTAAAAAGGTAGATGAACTACCAATATCTTTTCTTAGTTATGTCCTATCTACAACTCAAAAGAAATATTCAACAATTCTTAAAGATACTCTAGCAATCACCTATAGCTTAAAACGACTTGACTGTTACTTGCAGGGATCAAAATTCGTAATTAAAACAGACCACAAACCTCTAACTTATTTGTTATCTTCAAATTTCGTTAATAAACTTCTACAAATATCTGCATTAGGAATTTCATGTTATGACTGTTGAATTGAATACGTACCAAGAAAAACAAACGTAGTAGCTGACTTTTTATCCAGACAAGTTAAAGGATCGACTTATGATTCAGACACTGATATTATGAGTGAACATAATAAAGGAACTACGATTAATGTTATTAATAGCCAAGCAATTAATCATGATGAATTAACAATATCATATGAAGCACCACAAACTATACCAGTTACTACCCCAGAAAATGTAATCTCTATAGATATGAAAAAAAAGAACAGGAATTAAAATTAAATCCAAAACGTAAGGTTAAAATGCCAATGTAATTAACAAACATAGGATAAATAAGTTACAAGCACGTCTTATGTGTTTAGAATACGAGCGTATTTACGGTAAAGACGGACAAAATGAGAGTGATATGTCTGTTCTTAGTGAGCAAACTAGCCAATTAAATAATCAATTGTCTACGTTTGATGACAAGTACCTGTCAGCTCCGTCAAGCAATATTGAGATTGTCAGATGTTGAATTAAAATTTTAGCAAGATTTAGGTTTAAACCTATTAGTTATGGTAAATCAGTTACCTAATTAGAAGTTAATATAATAAGCGTACTAGCTAATTATATAATATTGTGATGGTTATTCACTGGAGATTGAAATATGTTAAATTAAGATATTAAGCAAGATATAGGTGTATACCTATTAATTAAGGTAAAGCAGTTACCTAATTAGAAGATAAATATTATAAGCGTATTAGCTATATTTAATATTGTGATGGTTATTCACAAGTGAAATGGAAACGCCTTTTATAACTAGACTAAACGTTACACTTATGCGTAAATAACAGTTAAATAATAAATGTATTCTTGCCTGTAATGGTTCCAAGAAAATTGTTGTGTATTAAATGTTATTGTAAGAATTCTACCTAATCTAGCATATGGAAGAAAATTCCAAACGTCTCTAGTACGAGAGGGAATCGAATTACAATTATAATGTAGGAAAAGTATACCTGTATATAATATAATGGCCATTTGTTATCGTTTTTCAAGTTCGTTATTGGTTTAAGCGTGTTATTATTGATATATCACATTTAATGGTATCCGTTATAATGTCTATGACAAATTGCTTACTACTAGTATCAATTGACACTCTTTTTTATATTTATTTATTTATTTATTCTTTTGCACATTGCTGAGGTATCACTATTAATTCATTCTGTTAATTCAAGAATAAGACATGCTATTACACCTTGCTAAGAGTCAGCTAAAAGCATTGATTCAAGTGTAAGATTCACTGCCTGCTCGCAGAAGGCCGATGAAGCAGCCATTAAGATTGTTCCGGAGAAATTCCTCTGTTGTCGGAAGTGTACCTATTAGACTGTTATTACTACTAATCTACGGGATGAACAACAACACTTCAATCAACTATATGATAAACATTGTGTGTACTTTGTCATAAAAGGACTATAACTACAACTGTTTCTGATACTATTACTACTACAACTACTGATGCTACTACTTCTACTGACGATTCGCCGTGAATAACTATAATTCCACATGAGTTCAAATTACTATCGATATTAATCATCGTACTGTTTGGAGAACTATTTATATTGTTACCTTGTTGTATTGCAAATATTCAATTCACTTGGATTTGTGAATGACTACTGTTTTCAAGTTCTATACATGTTTGATAAAATTATTATTTATCAACATAAACATTTATTAATCCCAAATACATGTGTTTATGTTCTTATTACGGATTGGTCGTCACTGCAATGTCTTATATCTTTCTAAAGAATATCTTTGTATAATTCTTTATATAAATAACATGGAAAGGTGTAAAGATGTAATCAAATAGCTTTCTCTGTGACACGGTTAGCTTTCTCTAACTTCCTTGTACATTTTGACAGGCGCAATTAACCTGTCCATAAAGTTGCACATCTGACCAATAATTAATGGACCAACTTCCCTAAGGCAGTTATACATTTAGTATTTATAGCCACTGAAATCTTAGGAGAGTAGTCACTTCTGTTACCGTGTAGCTGGAGACATGTTCTTATGAGAGCCACTGTCTGGCGGGTTTTGGGACATGTGCATCTCGTAATAAACAAGATGAAATGTATTATGAGTTGTTACTTTGTTACACTATCCGGGTTAGCCTGCGCTGCATGCATTTGGATGCTCCGGGTCGATACTTTACGCAGAGTCCACACTGTTGGTTTTCTCATATAGCCAACATATATATATATATAATTGTGTGCATTATGACTGACTCGCTGGTGTTAAGATAACTGCACTGTATGACTATGTCTGGGATCGAACGCATTACACCTACGAGGCGGTAAGACACATTTTCGACTTTAACCCTTTCCCACTTTCAGACGCTTTCTGACGCTTCTGCAGCTAGCGAATTATAAGAACATTGCAGTAAAATAAGACACTGCTCATAAAAAGTAATTTCTCCTTTTGCTACACTGTTTTCAAACTGTATTTAATGATTATATATTCATGTTAAGAGATTTCGCATATTTTTTGCTACGATGTTTTCAGAATCGTATGCTGCAGATTTGATATATATGGGAAAGGGTTAGAACGCTGACAATCAAATATTCCATCAATGGGCTTATAGTCGATGTGGAAAAGTAGCCAGTTCCATCACCAGATTCGTGACGATGTGAATGTCGAGCCAGGTCTATATTCGGGAAAACTGTACTATCTAATTTCTGACCATGTACATTAGAAGAGCGAATAACGATTTGAATAAAGATGTGAATAAAGAGCCAGGTCGATATTCGGGAAAATGATGCTATCGTATTTTTGACCATGTAGAAGAGCGAATACCGATTTGAATATCGAGTGAAATATAGAGCCAGGTCGATATTCGGGAAAATGGTCCTATCGTATTTCTGATCATGAAGAAGCGCGAATAACGATTTGAATATAGAGCCAGGTCGATATTCGGGGAAATTGTGCTATCGTATATCTGATCATGAAGAAGCGCAAAAACCGATTTGAATATAGAGCCAGGTCCATATTAAGGAAAATGGTGCTATCGTATATCTGATCATAAAGAAGCGCGAACATCGATTTGAATATAGAGCCAGGTCGATATTAAGGAAAATGGTGCTATCGTATATCTGATCATAACGAAGCGCGATTACCGATTTGAATATAGAGCCAGGTCGATATTCCGGAAAATGATGCTATCGTATTTCTGATCATGAAGAAGCGCGAATACTGATTGGAATATCGAGCTGAATATAGAGCAAGGTCGATATTAGGTAAAATGGTGCTATCGTATATCTTATCATGAAGAAGCGCGAATACCGATTTGAATATCGAGCCAGGTCGATATTCCAGAAAACGATGCTATCGTATTTCTGATCATGAAAAAGCGCGAATACCGATTGGAATATCGAGTTGAATATAGAGATAGGTCGATATTCGGGGAAATTGTGCTTTCGTCTTTCTGATCATGTAGAAGAGCGAATACCGATTTGAATATCGAGTTGAATATAGAGATAGGTCGATATTCGGGAAAATGGTGCTATCGTCTTTCTGATCATGTAGAAGAGCGAATACCGATTTGAATACAGAGCCAGGTCAGGTCGATATTCGGGGAAATTGTGCTATCGTTTATCTGATCATGTAGAAGAGCGAATACCGATTTGAATACAGAGCCTGTTCGTTAATCGGGATAAGGTTTCATCTTCATTCTTATCACGTCGAAGCGCGAATACCGATTTGAATATAGAGCCAGGTCGATATTCGGGAAAATGGTGTTATCGTATTTCTGATCACGAAGAAGATATTCAGATCGTTATTAAAATCGATATTTGCTCTTTTACCTGATCAGATAAACGAAATCACCATTTAATCGAATATCGACCTGGCTCGATATTCAGATTTTTAATCAAATCGGTTTTCACTCTAATACATAAGCAGAAAGACGCAATCACTATTGTATCGAATATCGACCTGTCTTGATATTCAGATCTATATTCAAATCGGTATTCTCTCTTATGCATGATCAGCTTGACGAAATCCAATTTTCTCGAATATTGACCTGGTTCGAAATTCAGATCTATATTTAAATCGGTATTCGCTCTAATACATGATCAGAAAGACAAACTCCCCAGTTTCTCGAATATCGACCTGGCTCGAAATTCAGATCTATATAAAAATCTTTATTCGTTCTTATACATGATCTGAATGACGAAATCACCATGTTCTCGAATATCGACCTGGCTCGAAATTTATATCTATATTCATGCGTTTACCTGATCCGAAAAACGAAATCAGCATTTTCCCGAATATCGACCTAGCTTGAAAATCAGATTTGTGTTCGTGCCAACTTCACATACCTGTGAGAAAGCCAGGAGACACATGAGTAGGTGAACTGGCTGCCGTAATATGACGGATTCTGAGCGTAACAGTTATTTCCAGACGCTTATTGTTTAACGAGATAATTAGATCGAGATTTTTCAGAGGCTTATTGTTAAACGAGATAGTTAGATCGAGATTTTTTTTTCAGAGGCTTATTGTTTAACGAGGTAGTTAGATCGAGATTATTCAGAGGCTTATTGTTAAACGAGATAGTTAGATCGAGATTTTTCAGAGGCTTATTGTTTAACGAGGTAGTTAGATCGAGATTATTCAGAGGCTTGTTGTTAAACGAGATAGTTAGATCGAGATTTTTCAAAGGCTTATTGTTAAACGAGATAGTTAGATCGAGATTATTTTGAGGCTTATTGTTAAACGAGATAGTTAGATCGAGATTATTCAGAGGCTTATTGTTAAACGAGGTAGTTAGATCGAGATTATTCAGAGGCTTATTGTTAAACGAGATATTTAGATCGAGATTATTCAGAGGCTTATTGTTAAACGAGGTAGTTAGATCGAGATTATTCAGAGGCTTATTGTTAAACGAGATATTTAAATCCAGATTTTTCAAAGGCTTATTGTTAAACGAGGTAGTTAGATCGAGATTTCTCAGAGGCTTATTGTTAAACGAGGTATTTAGATCAAGATCTGACGGTGTGGAAGTACAGACTGATCCGAAGCTTCGCGAATCGCAAGAAACCCGAAGGTCGGTTTTCGTACGACGTGGCTTAAATGGCATTCTCTCCTTCTCTGAAACAAAAATGCAAAATTGTGAAATTATAGATAATGGTTATAATTATATGAGTTATTGAATGAGAAAATGTACTAATGAAATTCCTTGTTGCAATAAACCCGATTACCCCTCATGCAAATTATACCCAATATATTTATTTTAACCACATATAAATATCTTATTGAACGTAAATATTTTTTTACATGCAATTTATACTTTCACTTCATTAGTCGCCGGGCAGAAGCCCGCGACTTCTATTTTTAATAGGTTTTCTGAAATCACATGGGAGGGGGGATTATTATTAGAAAGAAACACATTTAGATGTCTTGAACATATTACAATTGTATTTGTTTAAAAACACTAAGTAATGACACATCTAAAATGAAATAAATATTCCGATGTTTTAGGTATTTTCAGTTTCTTTATTTTGACTCGCATTTATGTTTTTTTGTTTTGTTTACGAAGACAAAACAGTCCCTATTAGCTAGACTGGTAGACTTTATTTTACACTATATACTTCATGTAATCAAAAGGCGATAACTACAAACCTTTACGTCGCAGTCTAATTTGTTTACTTACGCGCACCTGCGTGACTCGCGAATACCAACTGCGTAGATCAATCTCCTTTGCAGAGAGCCGCTCTTTACACTCACTTACAAATAGTAAATTATAGGTGATTTAAAATGTTTATTTGGTTCGAAACAAATGAAGAAAAGAACAAACCGAGATGAAACTGGTTTTAATGGAAAAATGACTTTGAACGAACATTCTCTGCCTATAAAGAGAGTTTCAAGAACGACACCTCTGCGAATAAGAAAGAATCGGGTCTTTCGTACAAAATTAGTTCGTCCTTGACAATTTTAAATGTGTCATTTAATTCCCTAAAGGCATATTGCTTCCGATCTGCATATTGTTATGCATCATTGACACAAGGGCGCTCATCATAATATAATTTTAAAACATGAGTAGTTTGTTATTCTCATTATAAAAAAGGAAGGAAAGAATTAAAATAAATTAACATGTTGTAGGGCTCAGTTTATGTTCGAAACAATTTCAATGAGATTTAACTGTTTAGTTGATATTATATTTCGAAGGTGGTCTAATTTATAAATATTGGACTACATTTCAATATTTGTTATAGTATGATATAATTAATAATTAGGATGCCAAGCTAATGTCATTTTGAGAAAAGGAGAAAAATCATGTCTTCAGCGATTTAACCCTTATCTCATTGTTTTAAAAGTAGATTGCTGCAAAGTTGTCCACTGTTGACTTTAATAGAGGAAAGGTAAAATGACGTGCTATTGCATGCAAATCCTAAATTGTCTGTTTTGTGGTTTTATTGAAAAATAATACAATTCAAATATTCTGACAAATATCTTGAAAAGTGTATGTGGAATTCACAAATCTTATAATTATTCCTTAATGAAAGCACTGTATACATACTGAGACTGATGATTGGCAAGATTACTCATTTGCATTACTGTTTATGATCAATAGCTAGTTGGTTGTGTGTATGGTCAACCTACTTTGGAATGGAGATTGATCATAAACAATGAAAGGCTTCAATTATCATTCACTTCGTTGACAAAACAATGCAAGTTATGATACATTTTCACTTGACCCCACCCCTGATGTTCCAATATGCCCCTCAGTTGATAACTGTTTGTTCAACTACTATAATGTTCTTGTTATGCATAACTGCGCTATGGATATCCGGCGACATTGATGCGTTGCATCAACTTTCTCTTGTAAATACTTTTTTATGAATAAATATATTTCTTATAGAACAATTTTTTTTTTTCAGTCCACAATTATTTTTTTATTGAACAATTCTTTTTTTCCGTGCATGAATATTTTTTATTGAATAAATATATTGAAATTATAGAACACATATTTTGTTTTTAGTTCATATATTTTCTTTATTGAATGAATATATTTGACATAGAATATTGCAACGTTTGTCACGCCAAATTACATTGATATCATGGCATAGGTTATGTTCTTCAGTACCCGTTTGCTTATATGTTAAAAGTTACGTAATGGTTCAAGCATCTTCTGATAAAAACCTAAAAGCATTGCCCCAATAGTGTCATTAAACTCTACGTGGGAATGAGATATACGTGTCATGACAGTGTACGAATGAATGATGTCAAAGTGTCATGACAATTTACGAGTGAATGATGTCAAAGTGTCATGACAATGTAAGTGTGAATGATGTCAAAGTGTCATAGTAATGTACGTGTGAATTATATCAAAGTGTCATAATAAGGTACGAGTGAATGATGTCAAAGTGTCATGACAATGTACGATTGAATGATGTCAAAGTGTCATAACAATGTACGAGTGAATATTGTCAAAGTGTCATGACAATGTACGAGTGAATGATGTCAAAGTGTCATGAAAATTTACGAGTGAATGATATCAAAGTGTCATGACAACATACGTGTGAATGATATCAAAGTGTCATGACAACATACGTGGGAATGAGGTCAACGTGTCATGACAAGTACGAATGAATGATGTCAAAGTGTCATGAAAATTTATGAGAGAATGATGTCAAAGTGTCATGACAATGTACGAGTGAATGATGTCAAAGTGTCATGACAATGTACGTGTGAATGATGTCAAAGTGTCATGACAATTAACTAGTGGATGATATCAAAGTGTCATGACAACATACTTGTGAATGATATCAAAGTGTCATGACAACATTCGTGTGAATGATATAAAAGTGTCATGACAACATTCGTGTGAATGATATAAAATTGTCATGCCAATGTACTTGTAAATGATGTCAAAGTGTCATGAAAATTAACGAGTGAACAATATCAAAGTGTCATGACAACATACGTGTGAATGATATCAAAGTGTCATGACAACTTACTTGTGAATGAGGTCAAAGTGTCATGACAATGCACGAATGAATGAGGTCAAAGTGTCATAACAATGTACGAGTGAATGATGTCAAAGTGTCATGACAATGTACGTATGAATGATGTCATGACATGATACGAGTGAATGATGTCAAAGTGTCGTGACAATGTACGAGTGAATGATGTCAAGGTGTCATTACAATGCATGAGTTAATGATGTCAAAGAGGCATGACAATGTACGAGTGAATGAGGTCCAAGTGTCATGACAATGTACAAGTAAATGATGTCAAAGTGTCATGACAATGTACGAGTGAATTATGTCAAAGTGTCATGACAATGTACGAGTGAATGATGTCAAAGTGTCATGACAATGTACGTGTGAATGATGTCGAAGTATCATGAAAATGTACGAGTGAATTATGTCAAAGTGTCATGACAATGTACGAGTGAATGAGGTCAAAGTATCATGACAATGCGCGAGTAAATGATGTCAAAGTGTCATGACAATGTACGAGTGAATGATGTCAAAGTTTCATGACAATGTACGAGTGATTGATGTCAAAGTGTCATGACAATGTACGTGTGAATGATGTCGAAGTATCATGAAAATGTACGAGTGAATGATGTCAAAGTGTCATGACAATGTACGAGTGAATGAGGTCAAAGTATCATGACAATGCGCGAGTGAATGATGTCAAAGTGGCATGACAACGTACGTGTAAATGATGTCAAAGTGTAATGTCAATGTACAAGTGAATTATGTCAAAGTGTCATAACAATGTACGTGTAAATAATGTCGAAGTGTCATGACAATGTACGTGTAAATGTTGTCAAAGTGTCATGACAATGTACAAGTGATATATGTCAAAGTGTCATGATAATGTACGAGTGAATGATGTCAACGCATCATGACAATGTATGTGTGAATGATGTCAAAGTGTCATGACAATGTACGAGTGAATGATGTCAAAGTGTCATAACAATGTACGAGTGAATGATGTCAAAGTGTCATTCACACAGAAATCGCTTGGCATGGCTCATATATATGTGTGACACTCTTACCGCTACACGACTTAAATTAATTTAATCAAAGAAGATATGAGTATCCGCCGCCGCCGATCAAAGGGAGGTAATTATGAGAAATCATGGACAATTTCAACAGGGGAGTGCGGATTATGTCCCCTGACCCACACTGCAGAAAGAGGAAAACAAGTTTGATTCGATGATAAGTAACTGTTTGGTAAAATTTCAATGAGATGGGTTAAAATATGTATGATTGAGTTTACGTACAGCGTAGTATTTGGTAAAAATTCAATGAGATGGGTTAAAATATGTCTGATTGAGTTTACGTACAGCGTAGTATTTGGTAAAATATCAATGAGATGGGTTGAAATATGTCTTATTGAGTTTACGTACAGCGTAGTATTTGGTCAAATTTCAATGAGATCCGTTAAAATATGTCTGATTGAGTTTACGTACAGCGTAGTATTTGGTAAAATTTCAATGAGATGGGTTTAAAGATGTCTGATTGAGATTACGTACAGCGTAGTATTTGGTAAAATATCAATGAGATGGGTTAAAAGATGTCTGATTGAGATTGCGTACAGCGTAGTATTTGGTAAAATTTCAATGAGATGGGTTAAAAGGTGTCTTATTGAGTTTACGTACAGCGTAATATTTGGTAAAATTTCAATGAGATGGGTTAAAAGGTGTCTGATTGAGTTTACGTACAGCGTAGTATTTGGTAAAACTTCAATGAGATAGGTTAAAAGATGTCTGATTGATTCTCTCGAATTTATGAATTTGGTTCGCATTAATGTTCATGAAGCGCATTATCTATATTACACCAAGTGTTATATCTAAGTTATACAGCATGTTTATCTTTGTATGGTTAATGGCGTTTTCGACAGTATTTCATTTATAGCACGGCAGTAATTTCACCTCACCATGTTTCTAGGCCCGCTCGTACCATAACTCCCCTAAACATTCTACCAAAGCAACTGGTAACCGCCCAACATTGATGGAAGACAAACGAGGAAAGTCACAATGCCAAGTATTAATCTTCTGAAAGATGGAACTGTCAATCCGGGGATCAAACTCACGGGTCCTTGGTCTATATTCCCCGTCGCTCAAGACTATCGTGACTCGAGGATCAAGTGTACACATACATAAACACATTCCCGTATACAAACGCATGTTGACACATCTGCATAAGACGACCTGGTTTTAGATCGGAATTTGGATATTTAATACCCATTACCAAGACAGCCACATTTCGTTTGATTGATTATGGTTAAATACCGATTTCAACAATTGTTTAGTCGTATCACTGACTCCTTTTCTACATAGACAGTTAGCCCTTTGGTGGAAGCAGAATGATTGATTGACTGGTTGTTTGGAATTTTACGCCAATTACAACAATTAATTAACGCTCACGCTATTTCCTGTATAAGTTATCCGTACTACTGGTCCATTTATCCTGACATCAGCCAGTAAGTCATACTATTTACCCCGCAAACATGAGCACAAAGGAGGGCAACACAACTTTGTGTAACAAAAATTGTGAATTTATAACGATACTCCCAATTAATAAACATTCTCAGATTAGGAAATATTAATATTATAGATGAAATAATAAATTTATAACATAGCCAGGTAACCACCATCAAATACATTTCTTACATTGCGAATGCGCACCGGAAATGTAGCACCCGTAATTAGGACATAACTTCGCACTATCTGGATATATCTATTGCATAGAAGCATCATGTTTTGCAAAACTGTATCACCATTATTCTCATATTGTGTTTATAATATGGATATTATGAAACAGCTCCTTTAAGAGTTTTCAACTTACCTCAGCTGTGTGCATTGTACCACATTGTGATAATCGGAGATATTCTGAATGTGGCTGCACTGGTAACAGTCCATCCCATATGGGTATTTAAAAACTAGTCGCGTCAGTCAAATTAGGGTATTGTTGCATCCCCGTTTTAGTTATACATGCCCGTCATACAGAAGCACTTTGAATTAAGTGAATGTTTTGTTTGTTCATTAGGTGTAAGACAAGGGGAAAGCCTATCTCCGTTCCTAGTTTCTATGTATCATAATGATATTGAAGAATATTTCATTATAAAGGGGTTTGATGGCATTGCTATTGGAATGTTGAAATTATTTTTACTGTTATATGCAGATGATATCGTTTTACTTTCTGGAAGTGAAACTGGGTAAAAAAAAAAGGTTTGGATATACTGGCTGGAAGAATATTGTGATAGATGGAAACTACAAGTTAACGTGAATAAAACTAAAGTATTAATTTTCAGAAAGAGTAGAATAAGGCAAAATATGAAGTTCAAATATAAAGAAGAATGTCTTGATATAGTTGATAATTTCAGGTATATTGGGGTTATTTGTACAGTAAGGGGATCCTATAATACTTCATTTGAGGCATTGTATGGCCAATCATTGCAGTTTGTTTGTATGCTTCAATTATATATGGTGAAATACCCTAGTATGACTATTTCCCATGAATTTGAATTGTTTGATAAACTTATATAACCAATATTATCTTATGGCTGTGAGGTATGGGGTATGAATAAGGCAGCTAGATTAGAAAGGATTCATTTACAATTCTGCAAACAAGTTCTTGGGTTGAGGTCATAAACTCAAAATACTTGTGTTTATGGAGAACTTGGTAGATATCGATCCTACAATTGGATCTCTTGTATTGGTAAAGATCTTTAAGCTTACGAGAGTAATAAGATTGGTAGAATATTGGTTTAAAATAACTAGGTCTACAAATGGAAAATATATTAAACATGTGTATGACATGATGTTGAATGATCTGCAATTGTTTCCAGACAAGCACTCTTGGGCCAAGTCAATTAAAAATATTTTAGAAAGCTTAGGTTTTAATATTGTATTGCTAAAACAAGGTGTCGAAAATGTTAAATTATTTCTGTCTGTTTTTGAACAAAGACTTGCTGATTTACAATCATCTTCAAGAGCTAGAACATATAGGCTTTTTTTCTGATTTCGTTTACCAACCATATTTACATTCAATTAAAATAGATTAATTTAGAATAGCTCTTACAATACTTCGCGTTGCTGCACATAGATTAGAAATTGAAGCTGAAAGATGACACAAACCAAACACAATACATTAAAATGAAAGAAAATGTAAATTATACAAAACTATCGAAGATGGAATGCACTTTATGTTAGAATAATACATATAATATTAATCCTAGTAATTTGTTATAACTACACTATATTTTGTAAAGCTGTTTGTCATTCAAACGGGGGAAGTAATTTTTTGTTCTAGAATATTTCCAAACATTTATTTTTGTTAGTCTGCCATTTGACTTTGTTAAAACAAAAGTGTAATATGTATGTGGTATGTGGGCAAATTGCCCTTTTTCCTGAATAAAATCTATCTATCTATCATTGCGTAGAGCGACGTCATACCTGATCACCCCTCGTCGCTTGAAGTCCTAAATCGAAAGACGCGGCTAAATTGCAACGATATATTTTCTATCATTTTACTAGTATGAAGCTCAAACGTATGATGATTGATTGATTGATTTATTGAATTCACCCCCGTTTTCAACGTAATTTTCCTTGCTGACAAATGACGCTTGTAACAATGACTTTTGTTAATCATCGGAAAAAAGGAACGACTGATTCGAGGTTTCAACTTACGACCCCTTGATTGATAGCCCTCGTCGTTACCGACTGAGCTTTAGCAAATCGACAAACATTCACGAAGTAATGCGACGAGTAGGCATATATTAATGAGATACGGCAAGAAAGGTAATGCTTACCGATGGAGTATTTGAAAAATTTAAAGAAACTGACCTCATTTCATTTCTTCCTTACTATACGGATTAACTTTCCTAAACAACAGCAATTGTATATTTTGTAAAACATGAGGCGAATATACAGAATATATATATATATGGATTTTTTTTTTTTCAATATACAACTTTATTTCCCACGTGCATTGGTATTGGTAGGTCATCCTCCCTCATACCTTAAAATGAATATGTTATTAATAGTATATAGAAATGTGTTAGTAAATGTGAATTGTTTCATGCGTATTGATATACAAGTAATAGATATAAACTTTCTAAGGTTTTCTATGGAACGCCGTAACTGCCTTATTTGACGTTACAACTTGATGTTCAGTTGCAACATCATTACATATGACGCTTTCACCTTGATATGTGACCCTTTTATATATACATGCGATAACAAATATAATACATGTGCCTGTTTTATAATTACATGAGACTGAATAATCATTTTGTGTGGTGAAATCAACATTGCGTGTGGCAATTTCACCTTTATATGAGACACATTAATCCATACATGTGACGAAATGTTCTATACGTTTGACGAAATGTTCTATACGTCTGACGAAATGTTCTTTACGTGTGACCAAATGTTCTTTACGTGTGACCAAATGTTCTATACGTTTGACCAAATGTTCTATACGTGTGACGAAATGTTCTATACGTGTGACGAAATATTCTTTACGTGTGACCAAATGTTCTATACGTGTGGCGGTTCGATCTATATATGGGCGAGTTCAGATGGGCTTCTCTAGGATAGAGAAATGACGTCATGTCTAAATATAAATTCAGAAAAATATGCGCACTAATGCTTCCATCTGAACGGTGTTTCCTCGGCTTAGTAGTAAACCATTCGGAACTCTCGGGTAATTCCGTAATCCTTCATCATCTATTGATGAAGCATTCATCACCGAGATATTCCGAATGAGTAGTAAACATCGATGGTCGCCATTTTGAAATCAAAATGACGTCTCTAAGGTTAAAAGTATCACCGTTCAAATGGATTCCGAGTGCACTTGGGCTGTTCTCGGATCCCATATGAACTCGCCCTATGTGAACACCTTTCCGTTGAGTCCCTGGACTCTCCGAAATCGACCTTAGACCGAAATCGACCTAAGACGACCGAAATCGACCTCCGAAATCGACCCTGAGACCGAAATCGACCTGAAATTCACCTTAATCGACATTTATTAATTATTTTTTCGATATATTATAAACAATTATGTAGTTATGATATACTTTAGTCAATGAAATATATATACAAAAAATAGTTTGTTCTCAACGAAATCGACTTTTCACTCTTCGAAATCGTCTCGTGACCGAAATCGACATATATTATTTATTTGGTATATAATAAATAAGTATGTAGATATACTTTAGTCAATAAAATATATAAGAAAAATACTTTGTTTTTAACGCAATCGCCCTTTCACTCTCCGAAATCGACCTGAGACCGAGATCGACCTGAGACCGAATTCGACATGAGACCGAAATCGACCTCAAATTTACCTAAATCGAAAAATATTTTTTAATTCTTTGATATATTATAAACAATATATTTGTTATGATATACCTTAATCAATAGAATATATAGAAAAATACTTTTCGGTCTCGGTGTCGTCGATTTCGGAGGTTGATTTCTGTCTCGGAGAATGAAAAGTCGATTTCATTGAGAACAAAGTATTTTTTTATGTATTGTATTGACTAAAGTATATCATAACTACATAATTGTTTATAATACATCGAAACAATAAAAAATATGTCAATTAAGTTGAATTTGAGGTCGATTTCGGTGGTCGATTTCGGTCTTAGGTCGATTTCGGTTGGTCCAGTCTCTTTGGGTACTTTAACGAACAAGATGGCCGCAAATATAGCAACATTGTTAGAATCATTATGTGTACATGGTTTAATCGAAAAGTTTTATGAACAAAAGATTGAATTGGATACTATTCTATCGCTTACTGCCACACAACTAATCAACATACGAGTTACGACTATTGGAGATCGTGTAAGAGTTAGGAACGGAGTTCGTGAGTTACTAACAAAAGTGGAACCACGAGGGGCAGATGAATTGAAGCACTGCATTTTGTCACATATAATGATCAAACCGGCACATGTATTAATGGTATCGTCGTATGTATTAATAAAAGTTTCACATGTTAAGATGAAACTACCACACGTAATGTTGACTCCACCTCATGGAATGACGATTCTGTCACACATAATGATGAAACCGTTACATGTATTAGAAATGTCGTCACATGTATGAATAAATGTGTCACATATCAAGGTGAAACTACCACATGGAATGACGATTATGTCACATATAATGATAAAATCGTCACATATATAATAATTGTCGTCACATGTATAAATAAAAAAGCCACACATCAGGGTGAAACTATCCCACGTAAAGATTACTCCACAACACAAAATGACTTTTCAGTCATATGTAATGATGAAACCGTCACATGTATTAGAAGTGTCGTCACATATCAAGGTAGAACTACCACTTGGAATGACAATTATGTCACATATAATAATAAAACCATCACATGTATAAATAAAAAAGCCACACATCAGGGTGAAACTATCCTACGTAAAGATTACTCCACCACACAAAATGACTTTTCTGTCACATGTAATGATAGTATCGACACATGTATTAAGAATGCGATCACACGTATAGAACATTTGGTCACACGTAAAGAACGTTTGGTCACACGTATAGAACGTTTGGTCACACGTATAGAACATGTGGTCACACGTATAGAACATGTGGTCACACGTATATAACATTTGGTCACACGTAAAGAACATTTGGTCACACGTAAAGAACATTTGGTCATACGTATAGAACGTTTCGTCACACGTAAATAACATTTCGTCACACGTATAGAACACTTGGTCACACGTATAGAACATTTCGTCACACGTATAGAACATTTGGTCACACGTATAGAACGTTTGGTCACACGTATAGAACATTTGGTCACACGTATAGAACATTTGGTCACACGTAAAGAACATGTGGTCACACGTATAGAACATTTCGTCACACGTATAGAACATTTCGTCACACGTATAGAACATTTCGTCACACGTAAAGAACATTTCGTCACACGTATAGAACATTTGGTCACACGTATAGAACATTTGGTCACACGTAATGACAAGAGCATTACATAGAGCGTATACTGATAAAACCGTCACATGTATTAGAAATGTTGCCACACGCAATGTTGACTCCACCACACAAAATGATTATTCAGTCTTATGTAATTATAAAACAGGCACATGTATTAGAAATGTTGTCACATGGATGGATTAATGTGTCCCATATAAAGGTGAAATTGCCACACGCAATGTTGATTTCACCACACAAAATGATTATTCAGTCTCATGTAATTATAAAACAGACACATGTATTAGATTTGTCGTCGCATGTATATATAAAAGGGTCACATATCAAGGTGAAAGCGTCATATGTAATGATGTTGCAACTAAACATCAAGTTGTAACGTCAAATAAGGCAGTTAAGGCGTTCCATAGTTTTCCATATGGAATTGTATCTAACGCCGTTTTCAATATAATCATCAATTATATTAGTTATTTATGATCCCTGGGTAAACACACCAGTACAGATGATAATTATTTGTATCACTGTTATATCGAGATTAATTTTCAATCCATAATTTACGATTTGAGAAATAAAATAAGCAGGGATCAATACCAATGTACTGTTTACATAGTTACTCCATAGCTTGTTAGAAGCTTCAGTCAACTTTTGTAGATTATGATAGCTCTGAGCAGATGGAAAAGATGACCACAACTTACCAGGTTAGAAATGTCATTGAAAAATAATGAAAACAATCCAAAATATGGTCCACCCCCGAAATAGAACAAACAATGGAGATAGAAGCAATAGCTGCTCGCTAAATGGCTTTATGTCGAAAGACGAGGGTAAACAACCCCAAACCATCATAATTTCCTTCAACCCTAATCATTATGAGCAATTCCTCTGTTTGCCATAATATTTTCAATAGTCGTCTACCGCATACGTGTCAAAAAGTGCCTGTATGTGGGAAAGGGTTAACGCCTGTTTCATCATATTTTCAATCATATCTCATTGGCCTGTTCGAATGCCTATGTGTTTCCTGACTTTCTTTCACCAGTACTATACACAACAGTCCTTTTCTTTCAGCAACCGGCTGCTTTAACACATAAACAGACCTAGTTCATAGATCGAAAATGACGCTTGTCACATTGATTTGTGTACAACAACGGAAAGAATGTCGACTGGGCTGGGGTTCAAACTTGCAACCACTGGATTAACAGCGCGCGTCTAGTCTACCGGGGTTCAACATGACAACATACATATGTAATGTTTATTAAAGACTTGTACAACATCAGTTATCATTAACATATTGTATATAAAACAAATCATTATATAACATAATTAATTCATCCAATGGAGATCCTCCGCTGAAAGGGAAATTTGACAAATAACGCTTAGATCACCTTGTTTCTGCCCGTAATCTATTTTAATATATATGCACTGTATGGGATGCCGCTAGAGTGTCCACATGTTTTTTGTGGGTGTTAATTTTCTTCAAAATCGTGAAAAATATCTAGTTTGTAAACCAATGTAACCTATTGAATATTTAAAAAAATATATTTTCCTTATGAAATTAATATAAATCGCAATAAAAACACAATGTTATTAAATATGTCAGCCATAGAACTTTTTCAGGATATTGCACAAAACTCAAACTATGTTGAGTCCATGTTTAAAGCAATAAACACGAAGATTGACATAGTTTGTGTTCTTATCCTGAAAAAGCCCTGAATATTTGTCGACAAAATATTGAAACCCAGTGTGTTATTATGATACAATGAAACCTAGTTTATAACTTAACAGTCTTCTGGTATAAACAACTGTTCTGATGAATGTTCATGAAAATTGAATTAAAAAGTGGCCTCTTAAAGTTTGACCTAGTGACCTAGTCTTTGAGCCGACATGACCCAGTTTCGAACATGAACGAGAATTCAATTGAATATTGTTGTTGGCTTTTTATGAAGATTGTGTGACAACTGATGACTCTTGAGTATTCACAAGTTGTTTCTAAAAGTTGAGCTGTTGGCTGAAGCTTCAAACTTGATTAAGCTATGGTGAAGATAAACGTTTTGATAAATATTTATAATGCATTAATGAAAAGTGCGGTACATCATTCACATGTTTTAAAATATAACTTGACCTAGTGACCCAGTTTTGACCCCAGATGACACAGTTTTGAACTTGACATGGCATTGACGGAGAAGATTGATTGATTGGAGCTTAATGCCGTTTTCATTTGTATCTGAGTTATTTCACGGCGGTTTATTCGCCTAACGTGAGTTTCCTGGCTTTCTCGCACCTGTACTACACATAAAATATATGAGCTGTCTGGCGATAAAACCAACATTGTGGACCCTGCGTAACGTATCGACCCGGATCAGCCTAAGCGTGCCGCGCAGGCTAATCCGGGAAGACACTTTTCACCTAATGTGGATTTTCTGTTTCACGAATCATTACTTAATACCTCTATCTTACTGAGACGGAATGTGTCGGGCCGGATCAGTTTGCGCGTACTGCGCAGGCTGATCTGGATCGATAGATTACGCAGATGCCATACTGTTGGTTTTCTCACGCCGTCCAACATTGACTATCTAGCCTATAAGAGAAAGAGGATTGACGCTACTCGTCCCTATTACTTTTGTCAATAATCGGAAAGAATAAATGTCCCAGCCGAGGTTCTAACTCACGACCGCATGATTGATAGCCCTAGAAATTACCGACTGAGCTATCGTTAACATTTATTTATTTAACATCGATTTCGAGCTTATAAATCACGCTCGATGTCTGCTTCCTGGATACTTACCCAGTACTCACGCCGTTTGTGTGGACAAATATCAAAGCTTTTACTACAATTTAACCTTATAGGACCTACGTATTGACCCTACGTAACGTAGTTTTGAACTTGACAGCTTTTTGATAGAGATGAATGTTCCATTAATAATTCATAAAGATTGAATGTTAAACATGGCCCTTATAGTATTTACAAAGCAATTGCGATATAAAACATGAAACAGTGCATACATAATACACTTTATTATGTTTAAGGTGACATAACTTTTAGTAGATGATGCCATTCGGCCATTTTCCTATGGTGGTTGCGATTCTTATAAAGTTTCAACCGAACCCCTCTAATAATGCCTTAATCCTTTCCCTCATATAGACGATTTATGACGCCTCTGCATCAGACGGCTTTTTGAAAACATTGTGACCAAAGAAGAAATTTATCAAAACGAGCAGTTTCTCCTTTTGCCACAATGATTTCAACTTTTAGTCAAAGGTTATCCATTCAATTATAGAGACTTTCCTTCTCTGCTGCAGAATTGTCGTATTAGGGAAAGAGTTAAATGTGGCTACACGTGGACGAACAACCCCAACAACCAATATCTCACCGCCTTTGGTAGGGGATACATAGAGGTAAATCTCTGAAAGTATCCGAATGTTAACAAAATATTTTAAGAAAAAAATATACGGAACTGATAAATATTTATTCAAATCTCAAGACCCGAACATACGTAGTTCGTAAGTCACGACACGTTCCAAAGAAGATATCTAAAAGGGGGTCTGTATCGCTCAAACAGTCATAAGATAGATATATCTTTAGTTGACAAGCACATAAGTACATAGTCATATATACATATTTATAATACATATGCAATCTAAAATGATCAAGTATCAAACATTCTGTTTCAATTATTGATTCTTATTGAAAATCAAACAAACAAAACCAAAAGATGGAGATTACAAATACAGTATTCATACATTTTAGCGTAAACGGAATGTGAATGAACTAATTAACAATTCCATTAGTATAGTGAGAAAAAGATGTTCGTTCAATTAATGGGTATTTCAAGTAATTGCGAGCTGGTCTTTTTTATTTTGTGTGTTCACTGGTTGTACCAATTTTAGTATACTCGGTCTGACATAATAATAGTTTTTTCACAAACTGGTGTCAAATGGTTAGTAATGAGGACATATTAAAAAAAAATGAAATTCGTCCTCTACCTCTCCTGTATTGCATAAAAGACAGATACAATCAATTATTGGTAATCTTTGACAATCAAATCTACAAGACTGTATCTTCAAAGAATATGAAGATGTTCGTATTTTACAGATACACATACGTAAATATATATACATAAGACACAACAACCTCTCCCTCATTGAAGGTCACACAAAGAATATTTACACATGAAAATATAAAAGAATCAGTAAGTTGGTAAGTTGTAAGGATGTCATGCTTTCAACCAAGCAACATAGTTTGAAGGAACTAGTCACTTGGACATGTTTTGATAAACAAAAGGCTTAAAAGCGCCGTAACATTCTAACATATCATCTGTTACCTATTATATGTCAAATCAAATTGATGAAACTGACAAAAGATAACTAAAAATAAAAGTGAAAATATTTCAAATTCAGATTCTAAAATTTAACAAATTTGACATAATAAGTAAAACTTTGACCAATCAACATGAGATAGAGGAATCTATCAGAGGACCGCATTTTCGTGTATAAAGGGTAAAACGTGCCTACCAACTGGCGCCCATGTTTTTTTAACCAATCAAAATGGCTTGAAGGTAATTGGTAGAGGGTCTCTATTAGATCGGTTAGTTCTACAAACTAATTTGATGATCTTAACAATACGTTCTGGAGAAAAACGTTATTCCTTTAGCCGCATTATGTATGACATTCCCGCCCCTTGACAACAATATTTTGACCAATGAACATGGCATGAAGCAGGGAGGAAAATACTTTTGTTTTCCGGTTGCCATGAGAACAAAGGCTAAACGCGGGGTGAACATATTTGCTCACATTTAGTCTCTTATTATTGTGAGATACAAAAGAAAGTGCACATTTACGTAAACAACAGAACATGTTAAGACCTACAGGCTCAATTTTACGAATTAAAACAATAAAAGCATATATAAATACCACCATACAACACAAAAGCCCCGCAAGTGAGTGACATCGGTCATCTTATTTAATTAATTTAAATGACAAAATTGCAATAATAAGATGAGAAGTCGACATATACGTAAGACAGTACCAAAACTCTAAAGTAAAGAGGCCATAATTTGATCAAAATGCATAGTAAAGTTTTATCTGAGGAGTTCCAAATATTATTATTAAAAGTGCCATTCCGCGAGAAAACCAACGTTGTGGACTCTGCGTAAAGTATCGACCGGATCAGCCTAAACATGCCGTGCAGGGTAATCCGGACAGACACGTTTCGGATCCTGCGGATTTTCTTTTACTGGAATAATTACTCTATACCTCTATCCCCCTGAGACGGATTGTGTCGGCCCGAATTAACATGCGGACTGCGCAGGCAGATCTGGGTCGATACATTACGCAGAGACAACTATGTTAGTTTTATCACGAGATGGCTCAAATTATGAGCTTGCTTTGTCAATATACAATTGTAAATGACAGATAAAGAAACAGACAAAAGACAAAAATGTGGTGCTCCAGGACAACCAACCTTAGTTATGAATAACAAAATCTGACTGCCAATCTATGATATATTCCATTAGTATAGTAAAAAAAGAAATCTTTCCATTGATATTTAAAGTAATTTGCTAGCTAGAAGAGTTCTTTTTTATTTTGTGTTTTCAATAGTTATACCAATTTTAGCATACTCGGTCTGACATAATAATAGCTTTTCACAAACTTGTGTCAAATGGTTATGAAATGAGGACATATTAAAATAAAAAGAAATTCGTCTTCTACCTCTCCTGTATTGCATAACAGACAGAAACGTTCAATTATTGGCACTCTTTAACGATCAAATCTACAAGACTGTATCCTCAAAGAATATGAACATAATCGTATTCTACAGATAAACATACTAAAATATACATACATAAGGCACAACAACCTGTCCCTCTTGAAGGTCAGAAAATGAATATTTACACGTGAAAATATTAAAGAATCAGACAGGAATATTCTAAACTTTACACAGCGCTATTTGTAATATATATAAGTAACGCAACATATTTAACGAAATATATGGGGATGTCTTTACAGTTAAAAGTTCTAATATATAATTTATCTAAATTATCTAGACTTTTCGATTGAGCTCCGGCATCTCATTTGGAAATGACGCGGGCTGTGAATCAAGGGGTTGTGAGTTCGAACACCAGCTCGGCCAACATTCTTTCCGACGTTTTACAAAAGTCACCAATGGTCTAACAGTCTATATATGTGGAAAAGCAGTCCGTTGCTTGGAAAGTATGTTGAGTGGAGTACTGGTGTAAGAGAGCTAGGAAACACGTGAGTAGGTTAACTGGTCGCCGTGATAAGACTGAATAATTTTTAAAAACGGCGTTAAGCCAAAATCAATCAATCACTTCAGACTTTTTGAACACTCATCGTGTATGACATAGTTTGGAATATGTTGGTCAAGATGTTGTTATAAGAACATTTTAAAACTTTCACCAAATAGTTAAAGGGGAAAACGACCTCCTCAACTCGCCCAATCAAAATAGTTTGAAGGAAGTAGTCACTTAGACATGTTTTGATAAACAAGAGGCTTAACAGCGCCAGTAACATTCCAACATATCATCTGTTACCTATTATATGTTATGTCAAATTGATGAAATATAGGGGTGTACAGTAATGATTCCTGAAATAGAAAATCCACCGGAGGCGAAACGTGTCTACCCGGGTAAGCCTGCGCGGCATGCTTAGGCTGAATCAGGTCGATACTTTACGCAGAGTCCACAATGTTGGTTTTCTCGCGGGACGGCTCATAGTAAAGGAAACAGATGATATGTTGGAATGTTACTGGCCCTGTTAATTAAGCCTCTTGTTTATCAAAACATGTCTGAGTGACTAGTTCCTTCAAACTATTTTGATTGGACGAGTTACTGGCCCGTTTGATTGTAGGTAAGGGTAAGATGACCGACAGAGACGTTGTCTTAGAGAACGTTTACGAATATACCGAAATAGTAACCAGAACCGGAAGATTATTTCGTCATTGGAAGTAATCGTAACCGAACACCTCGTCTCTACTCAGTGCGTCTTCGTTTGAGTAGAAACAGTATTAGTCCTGACAACATATGTATTAACTCAAACAAGCTCAATGCCGATGCCCCTATGTATAACCCTAAAGTGCCCCCAATATCTGACAAAAACCGAGGAAGAGGATATAAGGGTTTTTGCTTAAACTCTTTATAATGCTTTCCGACTACTCTCAAAACGAAAGAAGCATAATTTTTTTTCGCCCAATCATAACAGTTGTAGCATGATGAATTAAAGAAAATATCATGTATTTTAGCGAACTGTTTAGGATCCTGCTGCATCCTGTCCTGCTCCGTTTTGATAGAATAAACCGATTTTCGACACATTGGCTTACACTGACATTTCTTCGTTGAACGGTATGCTTGGAAGGAGCATTTCTTCTCTTTAACGGCACACTTTCGGCTGTTAGATACTTCTGGACTCTTGAACCCAGGCAGTAGATAGTGTGAGACGCAGTTACACCTCATTTGAGAGTTTTTCAATCCGCATTCTTCCAGACACAAAGATTGCGTGTAAGCAAAGCCGGTTCTATTTTTAAATATTTCTTCGTCGTCTTGACAACCACCATACATACCATTAAGTTTGCTAACTTCCTCTACTTGAAAAGTAGATTTAACTTCAGTGTACGGTTTTATTTGTATTGCATGTTGTTAATCTATTGGGTAAAGACCAACTTGAGCTAGCGAAACGTATCCCAAAACTGAGTCGTGATTGTCTAGGCTTTCATTCAAATTTAAGGTAAAATCGACAGAGACACGCTTTGTCCCATTAGGAGGAGTAAATGTATAACAGTTACCCCGGCTTCGATGATGAAATAAAGTTGGTTTGAGTGTGTAAGTCCCATGATCTGAAAAGTAGTGATTAAGTAGTTTAACGCCGTTTCAGCGCCATTTTATTTTCATTGCGTCATAGCCAGTTCACATAACGGGTTTGTTATGGTTTTCTCGCACCAGAACTCAGCACAAGGCAACTGGCTACCTTTATACATAAGCTATTTAGAATGAAGCTTGTCACAATAACGTTTGTCAATCATCGGAAAATGAGAACAGCCGAGCCAGTGTACCACAATGTTTGCAACTCTATTAAACAATATGGAGATTTGCCATATTTTCTGTTTTCACTATGATGTTTTGGTCTACTGCAGAGTCTTCGAACAATTAATGCAGGCATCTGCAGTGATTAATAAAAGCTGAAACCTTGTTTCGTTATCAATGCACAATTACGCTTTCCCACATACAACAAATGTATATAAATTGAGCCATTACAAAGATTGGGATTGAAATTCAAATTTACCGGGACAATGTTTATGTGGCTTTTACATTTGTGAAAAATATTTTTTTCAAATGTTATTTAGCACATGTTATCCAAACGGATCTTTTGCAAGTTGGTAAGCAGGTTAATGGTTGATTGATTGGGGTTAAACTACGTTTTCAACAATTGTTCAGTCACATCACGGCGGCCAGTTCACCTATTCATGTGTTTCTTGGCTTTTACACACCAGTTTTCCACATACCGTAAGCAACTGGCTGCTTTTCAACTTAAACTATTGGCCCATTAGTAAAAGACGAATGACGCTTGTCACAGTGAATTTTGTCAAACGTCGAACAGAATGTCAGCCGGATTTGAACTGACAACCTCTGACTCATAGCCCGCGTCGCTACCGACTGAGCTAAGTAGTTTTAACTGATTTTATTACATTTCTGGAAAAAAAAATGCAACGTATTTGAGTCAGCACTGTTTGATGCCTTGAGTAATTAACTCGTTTACCTGAAATATATCGTCCCCTGACCATTTCTGAAGCTTCATAGCCCAGTTTGATCCTTTCTTCTTCCGGAAGGTCTTTAATATCTTTCTTTAATTTCTTTAATTGCTTAGCATTTCTGTAATTCCGTGAAACTGGGTGACGCATAACTACGCTGGATTTGAATGGCTGACTCTTACATACTGTTATTTGAGGAAATTTCGGGTAATCGAAGTGAAAGCTGACGTCTACGTTCACAGGGTATTTATAGTAATTATCGAATAGGTCAGCAACCTGCATTGTGGAGATCACAAGAGCTCCTGTATAAATAAATTATAAAAATAAATAGTAGATATATTACAGTTTACGAGATGATCTTGATCTACACAACTAACTGTCGGTATCATAAGCAAAATCAAAACAAGAAAATAAATAGTTTATATATAGACTATTTAAATGTAAATGGTTAATTCGAGAAGGTTATTTATGTGGTGTTTTGGTCTGATTTCATTAAGACTTGAAAAACTACCACAAGCCAACTACCACTGACGGTACGTCTGGTTTCGCCAGGCTTGGCTCACAGTGTTTCGTGTGAGAAATATCGGGTATTTTGTACAGCGGGAATGTTTAAAATTATTTTTTCTCTCCGATAAAAGCATGCTTTTAAATTCTACAATGCATAGTCAAACTATTGTTTGCTGAGAAATTATATATAAGAGCCGTTCCACGAGAAAACCAACATTATAAGCTCTGCGTAATGTATCGGCCCAGATCAGCCTGCGCAGTCCGCGCAGGCTAATCCAGGCCGACACATTCTTTCTCAGGGGGATAGAGGGATAGAGTAATGATTCCTGAAACAGAAAATCCACAGAAGGCGAAAAGTGTCTGTCCGGGTTAGACTGCCTGGCATGCTTAGGCTGATCTGGGTCGATACTTTACGCAGAGTCCACACAGTTGGTTTTCTCGTCGGACGGCTCATATGTATTCGTTTTTGACTCGGTACAGACTATTTTCACCACCGAAAATATTTATTCATATCTTTAACGATGGCAACAAGGCACACCGGGAATAATTATACATTAGCATTAACCCCTTTTAGCAATATGGGTCCTTAATAGATATGCGTACAGTTACGTCTCTAGTGAGTCTATATAAATCCGCCGTGGCCGTGTGGTTAGCGACGGGGATTTGGAACCGGGCCTCCCGGGTTCGATACCCAGTAGTGGCGCGGTGGTCATGGTGGACTGCTATTGGGCAAAGCACATTTCCTAGCTTAGTACTGGTTACTTTACCTAGGGAAAATGAATAAGTGAACTTTCGCCGTGATATAACTAAAATATTGTTGAAAATGGCGTAAAACCCCAACTAAAACAAACTGGTGAGTCTTAGTATAATTAAAGTCTAACTGAGTGTTGACTGTTCATCCGTCTTTATGTCAACCCTTTCGCAATTAAAAGAGTTTGCAAGAATGCGGTTTCAGGTGTGGCACCTCGTAACGAGCTGTCCCTCCTGACATATGCATTGTTTGCCATTGAAACTACATTTTACCAAATGTTCTGTTGGACGAAAAATGGAGTGGTCCAATTTTCATCATGAAAGCGTCGACTCTGTGAAATTTGGCAGTGTAAGAATACAATAGACATAATGCTTCTGCTAACAGAAACCAGGGGTATTTGTACGCTAGTTTATCTTTAACCATTTCCCTCATACAGGTCCCTTGTGAGGCCTTTGATGCAGACGACTATTGAAACCATTATGGCAAAAGGAGATATTGTCACACTGTTTTCAACATACTTATACCATTATACTATCAATAGTAGAGACTTTACAGATGTTTGACCTAATGATTTCATAACTATCTACTGCAGATTTGTTATATTGGGGGAAAGGGATAAGTACCAACACACAGGAGACGTAGTAAGAGCTTATAGCGCAAAACGCGGCTCATACACATATTGAAGCTTCTGGCACAAAATATCATTTCCCACAAACAACAAATCAACAAGAGACGACTTTGAAAACATCTAGGCAACAATTTAAGAATCTCTTTAAATGAATTGATTGGTTGGAATTTAACGCCGTTTTCAACAATTTTTAAGTGGCAGCAAGTTCACCTACTTATGTGTTTTTTAAATTTCTCTGCCCAGTGCTCCACGCAAAACACTTTCCAAGCAATTGGCTGCTTTTCCAAATATATACACATGGGTACTTGAACTGGGCCTCGTGATACGACCGAAACAATGATGCAAACGACATAAAAACCCGATTAATTAATAAAAGCATGTGGATGACCTACCTAATAAGAGTATGCTCCAGAATATCCTCCATATCCAGCCCTTCGCCGCCAGTCTTGGTAGGCCATGGATAGTGCTTGATTCAGCAAAACCCTTGATGAAATCACAAACGCTATTTTTCGCTTTGTTTTCCTTTTGAACTTCTGTTAGTTCGTCATCTATTCTATCAATACGTGTTGTTAACCTATCACTTACCTCTCTTTCTATCCGTCGGTTATTGTCAGTGATTTGTTGCTTGATAGATTCAGTTTCATCGTCAAACCTTGTTGTTAACATATCATTGATCTCTCTTTCTATCCTTTTGTTATTGTCAGTGATTTGTTTCTTCATCGATTCAGTTTCATCGTCTCTTCTCGCCTGCTGAACGTTAAGCCTTGTAATTGAATCCGTTAATTGTTGTATTACTTTAGTAAGTTCATGTATTTTGGTATTTGTATCCTCGTTATAACACCTGCCCGAACTTGTTTCGTTTGATCTTTGGTCACCACCTAGTACAATATCACTTTCCCTATCGTTTGATTTCAAATCATCCGTTTTCAGCTCGACCACGGGTTTTTTCTCTTTGTTTAAGTTACTGGTAGGATGGGTTGTCGATGCCGTTTGTCCGTCACTCCTTGCTTGTAGAACTGTTTCTTCGGGCATTGAACTTGAATTATTTACTTGTTGTTTATTAACCTCACCCTTTTCGGCCATTGTATCCATGTTTATCGTTTTTCAAAGTGTGTTCTATTGCCTTGCGTGAGAGTGATTCACGATTTTCCTAAATAATGTTCTCAGAACAGCACTTTTTTCTTGGTCCCGTTTTCAGCGCATCACTTTAATTATTGGTCCCGTTTTCAATCAGCGCATCACTTTAATTATTTCTCAACAGTGAAGGTTCAGATCATATGGTCCACCTGCTCACTCTGATCAGAATCGACACGAATTGACAGATTCTTTAAACAAGGTTGTATTTATCAATCTGTAAACAATGAAGATCTTGATTAGACTGTGGAGGAGCAATCTTGATATATGAGCCGTTCCGCGAGAAAACCAACACGGTGGGCTCTACGTAGAGTATCGATCCAGATCAGCCTAAGCATGCCACGCAGGCTTAACCGGATAGACACATTTGGCCTTCTGTGGATTTTCTGCTTCAGGAATCCTTACTCTATACGTCTATCCTCATGAGATGGAATGTTTCGGACCGGATCAGTCTGCGCGGACCTCGCAGGCTGATCTGGGTCGATACTTTACGAAGAGGCCATAATAATGGGTTTTTTCCCTGGACTTAATCATCATATTATTACTTATTCAATAAGTCTATACATGCATTTAACAAGGAACACAACGAGATATCAATTGAAAAATAAACCTTTAAATTACTGATCTTCTCAAACAGATATAACACGTTCTAGAAAAAATGCCAATATAGATAAATACTCGTTTGAGAAAAAGGTTTTCCTTTAACTGTTAAAAATGAGTAAATTGTTAGTTGAATATGACACAATCGTACACAACTTCCAGATAGAACACGTCAATGCAATTATTCGGAATCCATAACAAGAACTCAGAAACAAATAAATGAAAGCGCTCCGACTGGTTTAGAATTGAATGATAACAAAAGTAATATTACAATCAACTACTACTGATTTGACATCTATTAAATAATTTAAGATTTCGATGTGCTTCATTAAATGCATAATATAACACTCAAAACTCTTTTTACTCTGGTAAGGAGGGAATATATTAAAGACTAAATAAGCATCATCAAAGGAATCGTTGGTCTAGTCAGGGACGTAGATAAGAGGGCTTATCTACGTCCCTGGTCTAGTGTATCACATTTGCGGTAGATGACTTTTAAAAATTGAATAAAGGTTAATTGCAAGGGGATTAACGCCGTTTTCAACAACGTTTTCAACAATGGTTCAGTCATATTACGTCGGCCAATTCACCTACTCATGTGTTTTCTGGCTTTCCCAGACAAGTACTCATTACAACATAATTTCCAATCAACTTGCTGCTTTTCCACATGGACAGATATTTATGAAAATGATCAAATGACAATTTTGCCGGGTCGGAAACAAAATCGTATTGCCGTGATGTAAAAACATTTGACCGCGGACTCGTTTCACATCATTCTACCTATTTTTCGAGTGGTGTGAATCGAAAAATGTATGCGTTTCATTAACCATGAATATGTTACCCTGACCTCTGTATTTGATGATGAATTAAAGTAAGAGGTCCAGAAAAGGAGGGGTATACAGATTACCCACACCATAGGTTAATAGGGTCAAATAAGGAGTTTAGAACATGTATTCAGAACGCCCCTTATCTAGAGGTCTGAATTAAAGTAGTTCAGCAGCGTTTAGTTGAGGAAATGATTATTTGTGCCTTAACTATCAATCAAGTTTATGAATAAAGCGGAACCTGTGAATAACGACCACACATTGGAACACACACATATGGTCTTTGTTCACAGATTGTCTTTAATTGCGTGGTAATTGATGCAGAAAGTGAGTAATCGGGAAAATTAAAGTATAGACAAGGAATCGCTATTCCAAGGTGGTCTTTTACACAGGTTTGACTGTATATTTTTATATGTTTTCATACATTGTGTCCCTGTAAAGAAAATTGGAAACACTTAAACTATGAGCTATGTTCAGCGCCAATGGCAATATTGAGGATTTTGCAAACAATACAGATTTAGGTGAATCAGTTTATAACGAGCTTCCTCACTTGAAATCAGCATTATTTGCCTTTTTGTTATCCACATATTCCAAAACCTTTGAAAAATGGAGTCGCCAGATTTTTATCTTGGAAGAGTCTACTCTAAGAAATGAACAAGGACGACAGCAACGTCCAAACCGGCTGACTAAACTAGTGTGAACAGCATTCATATGAGCCGTTCGACGAGAAAACCAACATTAAAGACTCTGCGTGATGTATCAACCCAGATAGAGGCATAGAGTATAGTGATGATTCTTGAAACAGAAAATCCACAGGAGGCGAAAGGAGTCTGTCCCGGGTTAGCCTGTGCGGTATGCTTATGCTGATCCGGGTCGATACATTACGCAGAGTCCAGAATGTTGGTTTTCTCGTAGAACGACTCATAAGATAATGTTGGTGTTGTTTGTTTGAACGCCGCCGTGTTGTAATGTTTGCAGAGCTGTAGTACCGGTAAAATACCCAGGAAATGCCGTGTTATGACTGAAATCATGTTGAAATATGCGTAAAATGACATACAAACAAAGCATGATAAATTGTGTAATTCTTGCAAAGCGTTAGCCGACATTAATAAAGCACTGTTTGAATAAATGGCAATTCTGATAAAAAATAAATGCTTTTTATATCAATGATTGGTAATAATGCATTTTATCAATACGTGACAGAAAGGTTTTCGGGTTTTTTTCAATGGATGTTTACGCCGCCTTTAACACGACATTTCCGAGGTAAATTATTAGTACGTATCCTGGCATCGATGCATCAGTCGTAAAGCTATCCCCGTATCGCAACCCTGATCTCTATGAAGAATAGCCATTAATTCCATGTCTTAAGACTTTAGTATGAACCGATCGGTGAGCGGACCCTACTGATTTTCTGTTATATCACAGCGTTCCCCTAGAACTACCGGTATCCTTTATCCTGACAACCTATACGTCACTCGTAACGCTATCACCGCAACGCACCCTTAAACTCCAAGTAGGGAAGGCATTACTACCAGTTTTAAAGTCTTTGGTATGAACCGATCGGGGAGCGAACCCGGGTGTTCCGCTCCCAAGGCGGACACTTTAACCACCACACTACGGAGGGGGTAGGCAGAAAGGAACATTTATTATCAGAATGCAATGAGGTTGAGGATTATGGATATGAGCTGTTTCGTATTACTCCATTTGTCACCGCTTGCCACGAAGGACATTTGCATAAAACCTGAATAGTTAACAGTAGTAATATACAACTAGCTTTTATTTATGAAGTAAGGCGAATAGCGTTCTTGTGTCATGTCAGACCAGTGAATGGTCAGTCAAACATATACATCTTATTCCTAACAGTCGTTATGTTCCAAATACATTGAAGTCAGGCTAAAATACTTCGTAAATTCAAGCTGACGACACCGCATAAAATATTATATCGAATTGAGCCTATACATTTAATTATAGTATACAATCGGAACACTCGTCAATCACCGGTTCTCTATTCCCAATTTCACTGAAGTCACACTAAAATACTTCGTAAATTCAAGCTGACGACAGTGCATAAAATGTTATATCGAATTTAGCCTATAAATTTAATTATACTATAAAATCGGAACATTCGTCAATCACCGCTCCTCTATTCCCAATTTCACTGAAGACACACCAAGTTACTTCGTAAATTCAAGCTGACGACACCGCATGAAATGTTATATCGAATTTAGCCTATACATTTAATTATACTGTACAATCGGAACACTCGTCAATCACCGCTCCTCTATTTCACTGAAGTCACACCAAATTAATTCGCTGTGCATTTATTCGATCCGACATCACCGCTATAAAAGGTCATCTCGAATTGACTATATACATTTATATATTCTTTACAATTGGAACACTCATCAATCACCGCTTCTCTATCTTGCTGATGTTCGGGAAAATGGTGAGTTTGTCTTTCTGATTTGTAATAGGCAGTCATGTGATCTATACAAGTGTTTGCTACTGCAGCGAAGTTAGGTATGTGAAGTTGGCACATCGATATTCAAAACCGATATAAATTTTGAGCAGAAACGAATATAGAGCAAGCACCAGATTCGTGAACTCCGTTACCTTCATTGCTTTGTAGGACGAATATCGATATGAATATGGATCTGAGTGTCGATATTCGGGAAAAATGGTGCTGTCGTCTTTTTGATCATGTAGAAGTGCGATTACCGATTTAAAATCGATTTAAATATAGAGCCAGGTTGTTATTCGGGAAAAAGGTTTTATCTTCATTCTGATCACATAGAAGCTCGAATACCGATTTGAATATCGATTTGAATATGAAGCCAGGTCGATATTCAGTAAAATGGATATTTCTCAATGTGATCGTATAATAGATCGAATATCCATGTGAATATTGAATTTAATATGGAGGCAGGTCGATCATCTGGAAAATGGTGCCATCGTCTTTCTGATAATGTAGTAGCGCGAATACCAATTTGTATATCGATTTGAATATGAAGCCAGGTCGATATTCAGGAAAATGGTTATTTCCTCATTGTGATCGTATAATAGCTCGAATACCACTTTGAATATTAATTTAAATATGAAGCCAGGTCGAAAATGGTGCTATCGTCTTTCTGACCATGTAGAAGCGCGAATACCGATTTGAATATCGATTTGAATATGGAGCCGGATCGGTATTTGTGAATTTTGTAATTTTCTTTTTATGTTCGTATAATAGTTCGGATATCGATTGGAAAATTGATTTGAATATGGAGCCAGGTCGATATTCGGGAAAATGATGATTTCATTTGTCTGATTATGTAGAAGCGCTAATTTATATTTGCCAATTTCAACATCAAATATTAAACGTTCACCAATTCGAATGTCTGAAACCTAAATTAAAATTAAAACATTCGTAAATACTTTCAAAAATGCGAGTATTAAAATACCAATTTAACCATTTAGCATTCGATTAAATATACGCCAATTCGAATGACTAAATTCCTAACTAGAACTTTTAACATTCGCTTGAACTTTCCAAAATCATCCCAATGTTTAAATGTCAATCGTATTAGTTATAGAAGGTTTCAAGAAACATATGAAAAGCAGTATCCATTTTGGATCCTTTACTGACACCACTATTCCCCTGCATGTAATCATAACGTTAAGGTTTGTTTCCCGGTAGCATTACTGAATTAGAGGTCTTCCTGCACATCCATGTGATCTGATTCAAATAGTGTTAAACCAGATAAAACATTTTTCGAGTATTCAATAAAATCATATTAATAACCTGTCGAAGGGTGTGCTTATTTTATTTGAGCCGAGCCCCGGTAGCTCAGTCGGTAATGGTGCAGGGCTGTCAATCAAGGAGTCGTGGGTTCGAAGCCCACCTCGACCAACAATCTTTCCGACGTTAAACAAATATCAATACTAATAGCGCCATTCGTCTTCCACCAAAGGGCTTACACATTGGTAGGTGAATTGGACTACGTGATATGACTGAAATATTAAACCCCGATCAATAAAATACAATATTTGATGTTATAATATAATTATTTAGAATGGTATCATGGGACATAGGCCTTCTAAAATGTAATTATCTAAATATGCCTGCTTTATCGTTTGCAAATGCTGTATAACAAGATTGCACATTATCAATTATGTATTTGTAGTGAAAATGGCGTTAAAGACAAGTTAAGCTAAAACATACTTGTATCGTCAGTGTTTCGGTCACTGTGCTTCTCACGATGGTCTATTAGTTCAAGTTTTCTATTTGTTGCGGCTCAGCGCTAAACAGTTGTAACTATTTTTTAAATAACATACAGTTACAAACGTTTAACGCTAAGCCATCGATTTGTGAACAAAGATATTCATCCCCTGACGATGTGTTCACATTAGCAGCATGCATAACGGATGTTAATTTTAGACACAATCTATTATCTGTTGTTATCTTCGTATCTCGTTTAATATTAATTGGCAAAACAAAATAAATGAGACAAATTGCTTTAGCCTTTCCCTCATGCGACAAATCTGCAGCAGATGACTTAAAAAACAGGTATACAAAAATAATGTTTCTATTGAAAGTGTAAGTATTTATTTGTTAAAGTTGAAAAGTATGAGCAATTTCTCCATATTTCACAATGTTTTTAAAGTCTGCTGCTGCAGATGCGTCACAAAACGTCTGTATATGGGAAAGGGTTAAACAATACAATAGTTATACAACACAATAGGTATACAATACAATAGTTATACAATACAATAGTCCTGGTCTGGTATATATAGTAAGGCAGCAGGTCCACTATAATACATACAAGTGTAAACATAATAAATCGACGAAATAGTCAGCTTGAATAGAAACAAAACTAGTATCTATGGCTTCATTTAAATCCCAAATCCGTCTTCTGGAAAATACAAAAAAATAACAGCAATAGATCTTCATATAGTAAGGTATGCAGTTCTCTTTATGTATCATTATATAACAATTAGGGACCCTATCACGTGATAGTAAAGTACACCTAAATATGAGCCGTCCCGCGAGAAAACCAATAATATGGCCTCTGCGTAATGTGTCGGCCCAGATCAGCTTTCGCAGTCCGGGAAGATTAATCCGGGCCGACACATTCCGTCTCAAGGGAATAATGATTCCTAAAACTGAAAATCCACAGGAGACGAAACGTGTCTATTGTAAAGATGTAATTAAATAGCTTTCTCTGTGACACGGTTAGCTTTCTCTAACTGCACAGTACATTTTGACAGGCGCAATTAACCTGTCCATAAAGTTGAACATCTACCCAATAATTAATGGACTAACTTCCCTAAGGCAGTTATACATTTAGTATTTATAGCCACTGAAATCTTAGGAGAGTAGTCACTTCTGTGACCGTGTAGCTGGAGACATGTTCTTATGAGAGCCACTGTCTGGCCGATTTTGGGACATGTGCATCTCGTAAATAACAAGTTGAAATGGATTATTATGAGTTGTTACTTTGTTACATAACCCATGTATGTGTCGCCGATGACCTAGGACCTGGAAGAATTACTACACTATACATTATGAAGGCACAGAGTGAATCATTTTTACACTTTGAAGATTTGTTTCAGACTGACATATGGCAGGTTGTGAATTGGCATTATCTATTCGAAAGTTAACAGAACAACTAACAAATTATAGTTTAAATGAATTGTCAAATGATATACCAGTTTTCGGTGGGGATATATCAAAATTTAAAAATTGGATTAAATCTATTGAAAAATGCGCGTTAATAAATAACTTAAATGAAACTAAGAAACCACTTTTGGCATTCAGATATAGTACAGGTCACGTTTCTGATTACATTTTGCGACTTTTGACTATACCTCCTGTACCAAATTGGCAGCAATTAAAGACAGCACTATTTGAACGTTTTTCAGAGATAACAGACAGTCATATTCAGCTTTCAGGGTTAAGCAATATTACGCAATTCGAATCGGAAAACATCCAAGCATTTGCAGAAAGGATTTTGAGACAGTGTGAAGAGTCTTACAAGGGTTTTGAACAACATACTACTTTAATTGATCACCAAATTGTAGGTATTTTTATTAATGGGTTATATAATGATAATTTGAGACAGACTTTGATCAGAGCCAATCCAATTAAATTTCAGCCAGCTGTAGAATTAGCTACATACAAAATATCAATTCAAAAACGGTGTGAACTTAGAAATAGGGATTTTCAGTCTTCGCGTTATTCTAATAATGAACATGAAAATGTGGAAATTGACCAATTACGCCGCTGAAGTTTTTGCACTTTTTGTAAGATTTCAGGACATGAATATAATCATTGTAGGAAAAGGTGTGGACAAATAAATTCAGTCAAGTACAAATTTGATAGGCAACATTCTAATTTGAACTATAAAAGACAAAACACACAGATTCAGTGCTGGTTTTGTAGGCGTTTCGGTCACATACGTGCAAGATGTCTCAAATATTTATGGTTAAACCCTTTACAACCTATTGTTTTAAAATATCGGAAACCTCGTGTTCGTCTCGGAGCTTCAGATACAAGAAAAATAGGAAATAATGCATTTAATTCTCATTTAGATAACGCATTTTTAAATCCTTAAAGCCGTCAGTTAACTTAGACAAATCTTCCATTTCATTACAATCTGCCTCTGGCGATTCAATAAAGGTGTTAGATACGGCTAATTTAGATGTCAAAAATAATTTCTTATCCGCAAATTCCGCATTAAAATTAAAGATACTTATGTCTCTATGCAAGATGATCGTCGTATAGCCTCTATTGTGCGACTAACCAAAACAGTGCAATTAAAACCTATTACTACATACAAATTGACAGGAAAACTAAAACAAAATCCCAGTATTTCTAATGAAGGAAACTATGAAATTTCAAGTATAGAGAATTGCTACCTTAATACAGAACCCCATCTAAAGCTTTCAAATGCTTTAGTGACACTTTTTAATTACCGTAGAGTACAAATCATAATATCAAACCTGTCAAACAAAACTGTATCACTTCATCGCGGGTGTGTTATGGGTAAATTACATCAAATAGATAAAGAATATGACATTTCATTGATTGATCGGTCGCAAGTAGTATCACAGAGTTCATCGCAAAGTATCTCTTCAGTCGAGTCCGTCAATGAAAATGTTAATGTTCCAAATATACATAAAGACAGGTTAAATACATTAATTTCAAGTTATAATGATGTATTTTCAAAAGATGAATTTGATCTAGGAAGGTATCTTTATGCCTCTGTAGCTATAGAGACCAAAACAGATCAAGTGATTAGGCAAAAACCTTATCGAATTCCATTCAGCGAAAGAGAAAATTTTCAACAAAAAATTAATAATATGCTCAAAGCAAATATCATACGTCATTCACACTCAGAATTCAATAATCCGTGTATTCTGGTGAACAAAAAAGATGGCACCAAGCGTTTAGTAATCGATTTCAGAAAAACAAGCACAATTATTAAGATTACAGCTTATCCACTGCCTCGTATCGAAGACATTTTAGCTTCCTTAAGTGGAACAAAATATTTTACTTGTCTAGATCTTTCAAATTCATACCACTAAATACCAATCAAAGAAGAAGATCAGGAAAAAACTGCATTTTCCACTCCATTTGGATTTTTTGAGTGAACAGTTCTACCGCAAGGCTTAAATATTTCAGCGGGAAAGTTCCAATCAATCATGTCCTCTGTTATAAAAGAATGTGAAGAATTTTCGGTTGTTTATTTAGACGATTTCCTTATATACTCTAAGCCTCTAGAATAACATTTTAGTTATATAGAAGAAATATTTAGGCGACTGAGAGCTAATTGTCTTAAGCTAAAACTATAAAAGTGTGAATTCATTAAAGATAAAAAACAATTACCTTGGACATGAAATATCAGCAGAAGGTATTCGGCCTAAGGCTGATAAAATTAAAGCTCTTAGACAAATTAAAACTCCACATAATGTTAAGGATGTAAGATCATTTTTAGGTTTTGTTGGATTTTATAAGAAATTCATTCAAAACTTTGCTGAAATTAGCCTCCCATTGGTAAGATTAACTAAAAAGAATGTTAAATTCGAATGGTATATTGAATGTCAAAACAGTTTTGAGGATTTGATCACTCAATTAGAACAATTACCACTGTTACGTCCCCCAGACATAAATAAACCTTACATATGTTATACAGACGCAAGTGATTATGCCATAGTCTGGATGCAAAATTTAACAGGTAAAAAGGTAGACGAACTACCAATATCTTTTCTTAGTTATGTCCTATCTACAACTCAAAAGAAATATTCAACAATTCTTAAAGATACTCTAGCAATCACCTATAGCTTAAAACGACTTGACTGTTACTTGCAGGGATCAAAATTCGTAATTAAAACAGACCACAAACCTCTAACTTATTTGTTATCTTCAAATTTCGTTAATAAACTTCTACAAATATCTGCATTAGGAATTTCATGTTATGACTGTTGAATTGAATACGTACCAAGAAAAACAAACCTAGTAGCTGACTTTTTATCCAGACAAGTTAAAGGATCGACTTATGATTCAGACACTGATATTATGAGTGAACATAATAAAGGAACTACGATTAATGTTATTAATAGCCAAGCAATTAATCATGATGAATTAACAATATCATATGAAGCACCACAAACTATACCAGTTACTACCCCAGAAAATGTAATCTCTATAGATATGAAAAAAAAGAACAGGAATTAAAATTAAATCCAAAACGTAAGGTTAAAATGCCAATGTAATTAACAAACATAGGATAAATAAGTTACAAGCACGTCTTATGTGTTTAGAATACGAGCGTATTTACGGTAAAGACGGACAAAATGAGAGTGATATGTCTGTTCTTAGTGAGCAAACTAGCCAATTAAATAATCAATTGTCTACGTTTGATGACAAGTACCTGTCAGCTCCGTCAAGCAATATTGAGATTGTCAGATGTTGAATTAAAATTTTAGCAAGATTTAGGTTTAAACCTATTAGTTATGGTAAATCAGTTACCTAATTAGAAGTTAATATAATAAGCGTACTAGCTAATTATATAATATTGTGATGGTTATTCACTGGAGATTGAAATATGTTAAATTAAGATATTAAGCAAGATATAGGTGTATACCTATTAATTAAGGTAAAGCAGTTACCTAATTAGAAGATAAATATTATAAGCGTATTAGCTATATTTAATATTGTGATGGTTATTCACAAGTGAAATGGAAACGCCTTTTATAACTAGACTAAACGTTACACTTATGCGTAAATAACAGTTAAATAATAAATGTATTCTTGCCTGTAATGGTTCCAAGAAAACTGTTGTGTATTAAATGTTATTGTAAGAATTCTACCTAATCTAGCATATGGAAGAAAATTCCAAACGTCTCTAGTACGAGAGGGAATCGAATTACAATTATAATGTAGGAAAAGTATACCCTGTATATAATATAATGGCCATTTGTTATCGTTTTTCAAGTTCGTTATTGGTTTAAGCGTGTTATTATTGATATATCACATTTAATGGTATCCGTTATAATGTCTATGACAAATTGCTTACTACTAGTATCAATTGACACTCTTTTTTATATTTATTTATTTATTTATTCTTTTGCACATTGCTGAGGTATCACTATTAATTCATTCTGTTAATTCAAGAATAAGACATGCTATTACACCTTGCTAAGAGTCAGCTAAAAGCATTGATTCAAGTGTAAGATTCACTGCCTGCTCGCAGAAGGCCGATGAAGCAGCCATTAAGATTGTTCCGGAGAAATTCCTCGGTTGTCGGAAGTGTACCTATTAGACTGTTATTACTACTAATCTACGGGATGAACAACAACACTTCAATCAACTATATGATAAACATTGTGTGTACTTTGTCATAAAAGGACTATAACTACAACTGTTTCTGATACTATTACTACTACAACTACTGATGCTACTACTTCTACTGACGATTCGCCGTGAATAACTATAATTCCACATGAGTTCAAATTACTATCGATATTAATCATCGTACTGTTTGGAGAAATATTTATATTGTTACCTTGTTGTATTGCAAATATTCAATTCACTTGGATTTGTGAATGACTACTGTTTTCAAGTTCTATACATGTTTGATAAAATTATTATTTATCAACATAAACATTTATTAATCCCAAATACATGTGTATATGTTCTTATTAAGGATTGGTCGTCACTGCAATGTCTTATATCTTTCTAAAGAATATCTTTGTATAATTCTTTATATAAATAACATGGAAAGGTGTAAAGATGTAATCAAATAGCTTTCTCTGTGACACGGTTAGCTTTCTCTAACTTCCTTGTACATTTTGACAGGCGCAATTAACCTGTCCATAAAGTTGCACATCTGACCAATAATTAATGGACCAACTTCCCTAAGGCAGTTATACATTTAGTATTTATAGCCACTGAAATCTTAGGAGAGTAGTCACTTCTGTGACCGTGTAGCTGGAGACATGTTCTTATGAGAGCCACTGTCTGGCGGGTTTTGGGACATGTGCATCTCGTAATAAACAAGTTGAAATGTATTATGAGTTGTTACTTTGTTACACTATCCGGGTTAGCCTGCGCTGCATGCATTTGGATGCTCCGGGTCGATACTTTACGCAGAGTCCACACTGTTGGTTTTCTCGTAATTCGGTTCATATAGCCAACATATATATATATATAATTGTGTGCATTATGACTGACTCGCTGGTGTTAAGATAACTGCACTGTATGACTATGTCTGGGATCGAACGCATTACACCTACGAGGCGGTAAGACACATTTTCGACTTTAACCCTTTCCCACTTTCAGACGCTTTCTGACGCTTCTGCAGCTAGCGAATTATAAGAACATTGCAGTAAAATAAGACACTGCTCATAAAAAGTAATTTCTCCTTTTGCTACACTGTTTTCAAACTGTATTTAATGATTATATATTCATGTTAAGAGATTTCGCATATTTTTTGCTACGATGTTTTCAGAATAGTATGCTGCAGATTTGATATATATGGGAAAGGGTTAGAACGCTGACAATCAAATATTCCATCAATGGGCTTATAGTCGATGTGGAAAAGTAGCCAGTTCCATCACCAGATTCGTGACGATGTGAATGTCGAGCCAGGTCTATATTCGGGAAAACTGTACTATCTAATTTCTGACCATGTACATTAGAAGAGCGAATAACGATTTGAATAAAGATGTGAATAAAGAGCCAGGTCGATATTCGGGAAAATGATGCTATCGTATTTTTGACCATGTAGAAGATCGAATACCGATTTGAATATCGAGTGAAATATAGAGCCAGGTCGATATTCGGGAAAATGGTCCTATCGTATTTCTGATCATGAAGAAGCGCGAATAACGATTTGAATATAGAGCCAGGTCGATATTCGGGGAAATTGTGCTATCGTATATCTGATCATGAAGAAGCGCGAACACCGATTTGAATATAGAGCCAGGTCCATATTAAGAATCAAAGCACTGAAAGTGCTGTGGGACGGTACCCATTGTATGAGGGGGGAAAGATGGTCAACTGTTCTATTTTTTGGAAAGTTACAACACAAGTCATATAATTTCAAACCAGAGCACCGCCCGCAGGTGCCTGACGATCATCTGATACCTAGTTTCTGACCCAATATGACCCATCTTTAAGACAAACATTCTGACCAAATTTCAAGCTGCTGAAGCAAAAAATGCGGCATCCAAAGTGTTAACAAGATTTTCCTTCAATTTGACCTAGTGACCTAGTTTTTGACCCAGCATAACCCATATTCGAACTTGACCTAGATATTTTTAAGACAAACATTCTGACAAAATTTCAAACTGCTTATATAAAAATTTGCGACCTCTGGAGTGTTAACAAGATTTTCCCTCAATTTGACCTAGTGACCTACTTTTTGACCCGACGTGACCCATGTTCGAACTTGACCTATATATCATCAAGACAAACATTCTGATAAAGTTTCAACATGATCAAGTTGAAAATGTGGCCTCCAGAGTGTTAACAAGATTTCCCTTCATTTGACCTAGTGACCTAGTTGTTGACCTCATATGGCCCAGTTTCGAACTTGTCCAAGCCTGTAGAGTGTTAACAAGCTCAAATGTTGACGACGCACGACACACAAGACGCCGGACAAAATGTGATCCCAGGAGCTCACCTTGCACTTCGTGCATAGGTGAGCTAAAAAAACAAGGAATGAAAAAGCAAAAAATCTAAATGTTTGACCCAAAATCCCATTTGACATGTTGAAGTATATTATTTATGAAATATGTGTGCACAATTTGAAATAAATCTAATAAAAAATGAGGGAGCTTTGATCAAATCTCAAAGTCAACCAAAAACCACCAACATCTTGTTTTTTACCCCAAAAATAAGGTCAAACTCAGTATCTTTAGCATTCAATGTGAAGAAGGGTATTAGATGAACAAGTTTTCCAATTTTCAAAGTATTATGTTTGATAGTTTCCATGTAAGTGAGCTAAACGCAAAACTTAACCAACGCCGATGCATACGACGACGATCAAGTGACGACAATAGCTCGTCTTTTTTTTTAAAAAAATCAGACGAGCTAAAAATGTAAACAAAAAAGCAAAAATGCATACAGTTCAAACATTTATTTAAGACAGGGTTAACCCCTTATTTCCAGAGATCTATAAATTAAACTCTTGACTTGTAGACAGTAGATACAGTTAGATAAACAAACACATTTGTGATAGGTAATTTATCACATGGATAAACAGCAGATGATTTGAAAATGTTTAACTAAAGATATTGGTAAATCTGTATTGATAAAACTAAAAGTCAATAAAACAGAAATTTCTCATACCATCCATCTGTTGAAGATTAGACAACATGTGTCTGTAGTGTAGAAAGGGTAACATAGTACCTATAGCAAAGCTATTTATTATCTATAGTATCTAAAGAATCAACTTAATTTTAACACTCTTAGTAAAGAGGCACGCAAGGAACATTTGAGAGAAATGTGGTGACTACAGTGTTTACAAAATATTCTCATTATTGGCCTAGTGACCTAGTTTTTAGCCAGACCATATTCGAAGTTAGCCTAAATATCACCAAGATAAACATTCTGGTAAAGTTTCATCATGCTAGAGTTAAAAACATGGCTTCCAGAGCATTAACAAGATTTTTCTTAAATTTGATCAAGGGACCTAATTTTTTACTCAACATGACCAATGTCTAAATTGGCCAGTATATCATCAAGAAAAACTGTCTGACAAAGTTTCAAGCCGCTAAAGTCAAAATTGTGGTCTCTTAAGTGTTAAATCAAGATTGTCCTACAACTTGGCATAGTGACCTAATTTTTTAACAAACATTACCCATATTCAAAATAAATATAATAAAAACAATCATTCTGACAAAGTTTCAGCATGCTCAAGCTAAAAGTGCCGTTTCCAGAGTCTTAACCCTTTCCCTCATACGACAATTCTGCAGCAGACGACTTTGAACATATTTTGTCAATTGATACAAAACCTCTATAATTGAATGGATAACCTATGACTAAAAGTGGAAAACATTGTGGCAAAAGGAGAAATTGCTTGTTTTGAGCAATTTCTTCTTTTGTCTCTATGTTTTCAAAAAGCCATCTGAAGCAGAGGCGTCAGAACGCGTCTATATGAGGGAAAAGGTTAACAAGATTTTCCTCCAACTTGGCTTAGTGCCCTAATGTTTTATCCAAAATAACCAATATTTGAAATTGGCCTATCATCAAGACAAACTTTCTGACAAGGTTTCAAAATGATCAATACAAAAATGCAGTGTCTATAGTGTTAACAAGATTTTTCTACAGTGTTTGGCTAAGTGACCTAGTTCTTTACTGGATCTGACATATATTCGAACTTAGGCTAGATATCATACAAGCAAATATTCTGAGAAAATTTCAACATGCTCAAGTAAAACATGCGGCTTCCAGAATGTTAACTAGATTTTTCTTTAATTTGAGCAAACCAACATTGTGGACTCTGCGTAAAGTATCGATCCAGATCAGCCTAAGCATGCCACACAGGCTTACAAGGATAGACAAATTTCTCCTGTCGATTTTCTGTCAAATTGACCTGTAACTTAACCAACAATGTCAATTCTCTAATACAACCAAAATACATCAAAAAATTTTACCCCCAAAAATAGGCTACACTCAGCCTATTTAGTATACAATGAGAAGAAGGATATTAGATGAACAAGGTTTCCAAGTCTCAAAGTATTAGGTAATAAAATAGTTTGATTGATTAATTGGGGTTTAACACCATTTTCATCAATCTTTCAGTCATATCACGGCAGCCAGTTCAACCACTCATATGTTTCTTGGCTTTCTCATACCAGTACTTCACACAACATTCTTTCCAAGCAACTGGCTGCTTTTCCACATCAACTTGAATATACATAGAAAAAAATAGTAAACTGACCTTTGAATGTATATAGGCTGTAGACAATAATGATGCAATAGAAAATCTTTAAACTTTATGTCAGAAGTTAAATCTCATAATGTGCTTTTTCCTTTTGTGATCAATAATTTCATTGTGAAATTAATTCTTCTTATGAACATGTACCAGTACTCTATGGAATCTAGACAAAGAAAGCTTTGATCAGATTTAAAAAACAAGAGGCCCAAGAGGGCCAGTATCGCTCCACGGCTATTAGCCAAAAATTTAATTTTCAAACAGCCCCGCCCCCTGATGGCCATGTTTTTGACCAATCAACATTGTTGAAGGAATCTGATAGAGGACCATCCTAGGAACATTTCTACAAAATTATTTGAAAATCAGCCCGAAACTTTCGTAGAAGATTTTTTAAGTTTTCACTATAGCCATATAAGGCAAAATAGCCCCGCACCCTGGCAGCCATAGTTTTCCACCAATCAACTTGGCTTGAAGGAATTTGATAGAGGGTCACCCAAAGAACATATCTACAAAATTATTTGAAAATCAGCTGGACACTCTCGGAGAAGAAGATTTTTTAAGTTTTCACTATAGCCATATACAGCAAAATAGCCCCACCCTCTGACGGCCATGTTTTTCGACTAATCAACATGGCTTGAAGGATCTGATAGAGGGTCACCCAAGGAACATTTCTACAAAATTATTTGAAAATTTGCCTGAAACTTTCGGAGGAGAAGATTTTATAAGGCAAAATAGCCCCGCCCCCTGGCAGCCATAGTTTTCAACTAATCAACATGGCTTGAAGGAATCTGACAGAGGGTCTCCCAAGGAACATTTCTACAAAATTATTTGAAAATTTGCCAAACACTTTTTGAGGTAAAGATATTTTAATTTTACATTATAGCCATATAAGGCAAATTAGCCCCGCTCCCCTGGCAACTATGTTTTTCGTCCAATCAACTTGGCTTGAAGGAATCTGATAGAGGGTCACACAAGGAACATTTCTACAGATTATTTGAAAATCGGCCGGAAACTTTCGGAGAAGAAGATTTTTTTAAGTTTTCACTATAGCCATATACGGCAAAATAACCCCACACTCTGATGGCCATGTTTTTGACTAATCAACATGGCTTGAAGGAATCTGATAGAGGGTCTCCCAAGGAACATTTCTACAAAATTATTTGAAAATTTGCCAAACACTTTTTGAGGTAAAGATATTTTAAGTTTTCACTATAGCCATATAAGGCAAAATGCCCCGCCCCCCTGGCCACCATGTTTTTCTACCAATCAACTTGGCTTGAAGGAATCTGATAGAGGGTCACCCAAGGAACATTTCTTCAAAATTATTTGAAAATCGGCCTGACACTTTCGGAGGAGAAGCTTTTTCCCTATTTTTTTAATATGGTTGCCATGGAAACCAGAATTTTGCATGGATCCAAAAATTTTGAATGAATTTAGTAGAGGACATTAAGAGGATGCTTCCTAGGAAGTTTCATCTTAATTGGCCAAGTGGTTAGGTAGGAGAAGTCGTTTGAAGCAAAAAATTAACGCATGCACGACGGACAATTCGCCATGACATAAGCTCGACTAGCTTACAGCCAGAGGAGCTAATTATAATATTTCAATCACCCTTTCCCTCAAATAGACACTTTCTGACGCCTCTGCAGCAGACAGCTTTTTGAAAACATGGAAGCAGAGGAAGAAATTGCTCCATACAAGCAATTTCTCCTTTTGTCACAATGCTTTTTACTCATGCCTCTTACTGTTGACAAATGCTAGTAAAATTACAGTTTTACATCTTGGGTCATTTAACAAACCTTTTACATCTTGGGTCATTTAACAAAACAAATGATCTGCCTGATCAAAATTATCAACAGGTTTACCCTGTGTGACACAATATGTAGTTCAAAATGATCTACTTAATGTTAGTTATCATGTACAAGTGTCTTCCTGGAAGGCTGTGTTATAGCTCAAAATGATTTACTTGAATGTCTTGTTCATAGTAATTAGTTAATTACAGTTATCTTCCTGTATTATAGTAAACAAAAACAGATCTCATTGTGCATCCTTGATTCGTATTTGTATCGTTTACAACATTCCATTCCCAGATCAAAATTATCAACAGGTTCACCCTGTGTGACACAATATGTAGTTCAAAATGATCTACTTAATGTTAGTTATCATGTACAAGTGTCTTCCTGGAAGGCTGTGTTATAGCTCAAAATGATTTACTTGAATGTCTTGTTCATAGTAATTAGTTAATTACACAGTTATCTTCCTGTATTATAGTAAACAAAAACAGATCTCATTGTGCATCCTTGATTCGTATTTGTATCGTTTACAACATTCCATTCCGTTACTGTTTTCCGAGTTAAAACAAACACTTTCATTCAGAATACTTGTCACAACGACTCACTGCTGTTACCAGCTTTGAAGAATGTCATTAACGTCGTTTTGTTTTTGTTTTCTACCCGTTTGTTGCGTCCAGGACTTGCCATTTGTCTTTTATTTCTCTGATTCAACTAAAAACGAAACCGTAAATATACCCCAACTTTTCCAATACATAAAAGTTGGTTGTAAAAATGTCCCAAACACTGATCGACATTATGAATCTTCTTCACAAGTAATGCTGCGCATTATAATCTGTCAACATTTCCATAATCTGAAACGAAACAAAAATACATACAGTTACTGATTACACAATAAAAATAAAATCAAGATGTGTATACATGTCTGCACAAAACAATTTTTATCAATATATATGTATGCTATGATTTGAATAATAAAATAGTCTGTTTATAATAGATACTTTTCAATTATTGATCTGCATTAAGTTATTTGGGGTTATAATGCATCTGTATCCAGTGAAGACTCGGAGGAGCCTATGTATCATATTATGCAGTCTCACCAGTCTTAACTGACCATACACATGTAATTTAGACCTAGAAACAGCGTACCCTCACTACTTTTATGTCAATATAACTATGTCAATATAACTTTATAAATGACGCCAAGGCAAAGTGTCAGTTAGACATGTATTCACTAGACAATTTATAACATACGTACACAAATATACATATGTTTTTGTGCGTTAATTGAATAACATTTTTGGCAAAGCATCATGCATATGCTCCATCTTAGTATAGACAAAATCTGGAAAATTCATTTATCAATATAAAATTGTATTTCTTCATTCTTTTCAATAATAAAACTTGTATACATAATATCATCAATACAAATAACTGTACACACTTAAGTTTGAAAGCAGTTTTCACATCACTTAACCACTTTTGTCTCCTAAGTCCTTAAATGAGCCTAAATAGTATATACATACAAGAACGATGATACACTTGTACAATATATGTACGATTACGAAGTCTCCGAAGTCCTTCATTTATTTTTTATTTTTCATTTTCCTTCATATGCCACCCTTTTTAAATAATTAACAGATGTCAAATGATAAAACGAACAAGCGAATGTCTACAGGAATTGGGCTATTTTCAGACATACGTGTACATGAAATACATGTGAGCTTATTTTCATATTCGGTTACGATACAGCACAGGGCGAAAAAAATAAATATCCACTCCAAATTACAGTTTAATTAACAGACCTACCTCGAACGTTTCACGGATTGATGACTAAATGAACATGCACACATTTCTTTCCTGTCAGTCTTCCTCAATATAAAACTTCATGTGTCTTTTCTCCACAAAAACAGTAACAATCTATCTTCGATTTCTACTTTCATTTTGAACGGAAGTCGCAAGTTCTCCTTCGCAGAGTTGTCGTTCCTTACCATCTCTTTCAGTAAAATGAATCGATTGGCTAGATAATTAGTTGAAAGATAGTTTTTCATCGACGCGTTTGACATTATTGTTAATACAAACATCCAAAAATCACTTCTGATTATTTCGTTTCTAAAAAGTATATTCTTTATGATTGAACATTAAAACAAATTGGTATATATTCATACATTAATTATGAAACTATTTATTCAAACTTCAACTCAATATTGTAAACGTTCTACTTCAACTTTCAACCACTAATGCTTCCTTTTTACAGTCTTTTTTCAATATTCAGATATCTTGATTCACCAAGATTTTTGAAAATGCAGTTTTATTGCCTGATAATTGACACTACTTTTTTGTTGACAGACGGTTAAAAAAATCCCTCTTTTTCGGCTCCCAGCTTTACACTGTCGTTCTGTTTATAGTCGGGGAGCCAACTGTTGTATGATTTCTCAAAATGCACATGACTATAGACAGTACCCTAAAGGGTACCGTCCAAAAATGGTGCTATCGTATATCTGATCATAAAGAAGCGCGAACATCGATTTGAATATAGAGCCAGGTCGATATTAAGGAAAATGGTGCTATCGTATATCTGATCATAACGAAGCGCGATTACCGATTTGAATATAGAGCCAGGTCGATATTCCGGAAAATGATGCTATCGTATTTCTGATCATGAAGAAGCGCGAATACTGATTGGAATATCGAGCTGAATATAGAGCAAGGTCGATATAAGGTAAAATGGTGCTATCGTATATCTTATCATGAAGAAGCGCGAATACCGATTTGAATATCGAGCCAGGTCGATATTCCGGAAAACGATGCTTTCGTATTTCTGATCATGAAAAAGCGCGAATACCGATTGGAATATCGAGTTGAATATAGAGATAGGTCGATATTCGGGGAAATTGTGCTTTCGTCTTTCTGATCATGTAGAAGAGCGAATACCGATTTGAATATCGAGTTGAATATAGAGATAGGTCGATATTCGGGAAAATGGTGCTATCGTCTTTCTGATCATGTAGAAGAGCGAATACCGATTTGAATACAGAGCCAGGTCGATATTCGGGGAAATTGTGCTATCGTTTATCTGATCATGTAGAAGAGCGAATACCGATTTGAATACAGAGCCTGTTCGTTAATCGGGATAAGGTTTCATCTTCATTCTTATCACGTCGAAGCGCGAATACCGATTTGAATATAGAGCCAGGTCGATATTCGGGAAAATGGTGTTATCGTATTTCTGATCACGAAGAAGATATTCAGATCGTTATTAAAATCGATATTTGCTCTTTTACCTGATCAGATAAACGAAATCACCATTTAATCGAATATCGACCTGGCTCGATATTCAGATTTTTAATCAAATCGGTTTTAACTCTAATACATAAGCAGAAAGACGCAATCACTATTGTATCGAATATCGACCTGTCTTGATATTCAGATCTATATTCAAATCGGTATTCTCTCTTATGCATGATCAGCTTGACGAAATCCAATTTTCTCGAATATTGACCTGGTTCGAAATTCAGATCTATATTTAAATCGGTATTCGCTCTAATACATGATCAGAAAGACAAACTCCCCAGTTTCCCGAATATCGACCTGGCTCGAAATTCAGATCTATATAAAAATCTTTATTCGTTCTTATACATGATCTGAATGACGAAATCACCATGTTCTCGAATATCGACCTGGCTCGAAATTTATATCTATATTCATGCGTTTACCTGATCCGAAAAACGAAATCAGCATTTTCCCGAATATCGACCTAGCTTGAAAATCAGATTTGTGTTCGTGCCAACTTCACATACCTGTGAGAAAGCCAGGAGACACATGAGTAGGTGAACTGGCTGCCGTAATATGACGGATTCTGAGCGTAACAGTTATTTCCAGACGCTTATTGTTTAACGAGATAATTAGATCGAGATTTTTCAGAGGCTTATTGTTAAACGAGATAGTTAGATCGAGATTTTTTTTTCAAAGGCTTATTGTTTAACGAGGTAGTTAGATCGAGATTATTCAGAGGCTTATTGTTAAACGAGATAGTTAGATCGAGATTTTTCAGAGGCTTATTGTTTAACGAGATAGTTAGATCGAGATTATTCAGAGGCTTGTTGTTAAACGAGATAGTTAGATCGAGATTTTTCAAAGGCTTATTGTTAAACGAGATAGTTAGATCGAGATTATTCAGAGGCTTATTGTTAAACGACATAGTTAGATCGAGATTATTCAGAGGCTTATTGATAAACGAGGTAGTTAGATCGAGATTATTCAGAGGCGTATTGTTAAACGAGATATTTAGATCGAGATTATTCAGAGGCTTATTGTTAAACGAGGTAGTTAGATCGAGATTATTCAGAGGCTTATTGTTAAACGAGATATTTAAATCCAGATTTTTCAAAGGCTTATTGTTAAACGAGGTAGTTAGATCGAGATTTCTCAGAGGCTTATTGTTAAACGAGGTATTTAGATCAAGATCTGACGGTGTGGAAGTACAGACTGATCCGAAGCTTCGCGAATCGCAAGAAACCCGAAGGTCGGTTTTCGTACGACGTGGCTTAAATGGCATTCTCTCCTTCTCTGAAACAAAAATGCAAAATTGTGAAATTATAGATAATGGTTATAATTATATGAGTTATTGAATGAGAAAATGTACTAATGAAATTCCTTGTTGCAATAAACCCGATTACCCCTCATGCAAATTATACCCAATATATTTATTTTAACCACATATAAATATCTTATTGAACGTAAATATTTTTTTACATGCAATTTATACTTTCACTTCATAAATACTTTTTTATGAATAAATATATTTCTTATAGAACAATTTTTTTTTTTCAGTCTACAATTATTTTTTTATTGAACAATTTTTTTTTTCCGTGCATGATTATTTTTTATTGAATAAATATATGGAAATTATAGAACACATATTTTGTTTTTAGTTCATATATTTTCTTTATTGAATGAATATATTTGACATAGAATATTGCAACGTTTGTCACGCCAAATTACATTGATATCATGGCATAGGTTATGTTCTTTAGTACCCGTTTGCTTATATGTTAAAAGTTACGTAATGGTTCAAGCATCTTCTGATAAAAACCTAAAAGCATTGCCCCAATAGTGTCATTAAACTGTACGTGGGAATGAGATCAACGTGTCATGACAGTGTACGAATGAATGATGTCAAAGTGTCATGACAATTTACGAGTGAATGATGTCAAAGTGTCATGACAATGTTAGTGTGAATGATGTCAAAGTGTCATAGTAATGTACGTGTGAATTATATCAAAGTGTCATAACAATGTACGAGTGAATATTGTTAAAGTGTCATGACAATGTACGAGTGAATGATGTCAAAGTGTCATGAAAATTTACGAGTGAATGATATCAAAGTGTCATGACAACATACGTGTGAATGATATAAAAGTGTCATGACAACATACGTGGGAATGAGGTCAACGTGTCATGACAATGTACGAATGAATGATGTCAAAGTGTCATGAAAATTTATGAGAGAATGATGTCAAAGTGTCATGACAATGTACGAGTGAATGATGTCAAAGTGTCATGACAATGTACGTGTGAATGATGTCAAAGTGTCATGACAATTAACGAGTGAATGATATCAAAGTGTCATGACAACATACTTGTGAATGATATCAAAGTGTCATGACAACATTCGTGTGAATGATATAAAAGTGTCATGACAACATTCGTGTGAATGATATAAAATTGTCATGCCAATGTACTTGTAAATGATGTCAAAGTGTCATGACAATTAACAAGTGTACAATATCAAAGTGTCATGACAACATACGTGTGAATGATATCAAAGTGTCATGACAACTTACTTGTGAATGAGGTCAAAGTGTCATGACAATGCACGAATGAATGAGGTCAAAGTGTCATAACAATGTACGTGTGAATGATGTCATGACATGATACGAGTGAATGATGTCAAAGTGTCGTGACAATGTACGAGTGAATGATGTCAAGGTGTCATTACAATGCATGAGTTAATGATGTCAAAGAGGCATGACAATGTACGAGTGAATGAGGTCCAAGTGCCATGACAATGTACAAGTAAATGATGTCAAAGTGTCATGACAATGTACGAGTGAATGATGTCAAAGTGTCAGAACAATGTACGAGTGAATGATGTCAAAGTGTCATGACAATGTACGTGTGAATGATGTCGAAGTATCATGAAAATGTACGAGTGAATTATGTCAAAGTGTCATGACAATGTACGAGTGAATGAGGTCAAAGTATCATGACAATGCGCGAGTAAATGATGTCAAAGTGTCATGACAATGTACGAGTGAATGATGTCAAAGTGTCATGACAATGTACGAGTGATTGATGTCAAAGTGTCATGACAATGTACGTGTGAATGATGTCGAAGTATCATGAAAATGTACGAGTGAATTATGTCAAAGTGTCATGACAATGTACGAGTGAATGAGATCAAAGTATCATGACAATGCGCGAGTGAATGATGTCAAAGTGGCATGACAACGTACGTGTAAATGATGTCAAAGTGTAATGTCAATGTACAAGTGAATTATGTCAAAGTGTCGTAACAATGTACGTGTAAATAATGTCGAAGTGTCATGACAATGTACGTGTAAATGTTGTCAAAGTGTCATGACAATGTACAAGTGATATATGTCAAAGTGTCATGACAATGTACGAGTGAATGATGTCAACGCATCATGACAATGTATGTGTGAATGATGTCAAAGTGTCATGACAATGTACGAGTGAATGATGTCAAAGTGTCATAACAATGTACGAGTGAATGATGTCAAAGTGTCATTCACACAGAAATCGCTTGGCATGGCTCATATATATGTGTGACACTCTTACCGCTACACGACTTAAATTAATTTAATCAAAGAAGATATGAGTATCCGCCGCCGCCGATCAAAGGGAGGTAATTATGAGAAATCATGGACAATTTCAACAGGGGAGTGCGGATTATGTCCCCTGACCCACACTGCAGAAAGAGAAAAACAAGTTTGATTCGATGATAAGTAACTGTATAGTTATACTTAACAAAATGAACCCGATCCTGACATTTGTGAAAAGACATATACATCTATATATGTTACACTGTAAAAAAAAAAGACATATGAGCCGTCCGACGAGAAAACCAACATGATAGATTCTGCGGAATGTATCGACCAATATCAGCCTGCACAGTCCGCGCAGGCTAATCCAGGACGACACGTTCCGTCACAGGGGGATAGAGGTATAAAGTATTGATTCCTGATACAGAAAATCCACAGGAGGTGAAAAGTGTCGGTCAAAGTTTGCTTGCGTGACATGCTTAGGCTGATCCGGGTCAATACTTTACGCTGAGTCCACACTGTTGGTTTTCTCGTAATTTGGCTCAGATACATCTGTATATGTCTTTATCTGTGTACACGATTAAGGTCTTATAAAAAGAGAGGTGTGCCACAAAAACAATTCTTGATTCATACCGTAACCACTTTAAAAACTTATTATGTTGTTTGAAATCAATGGGTGGACCACCTACGGGGTCAACCGTAGGGGCATCCGTCCGTCTGTCCGTTATTTAGACTGTGTGTCCGTATGTCCGTTAGTTAGTCTGTGGGCCGTCTGTTCGTTAGTTAGTCTGTGTGTCCGTCTGTCCGTTAGTTAGTCTGTGTGTCCGTCTGTCTGTTAGTTAATCTGTGTGTCCGTCTGTCCGTTAGTTAGTCTGTGTGTCCGTCTGTCCGTTAGTTAGTCTGTGTGTCCTACTGTCCGTTAGTTAGTGTCCGTTAGTTAGTCTTGTGTGTCCGTCTGTCAATAAGTTATTCTCTTTGTCCGTCTCTCCGTTAGTTAGTCTGTACATAACGTGTTTCTTAACTGACCCCTTAACTGTCTCTTCGAACACGCTTGTGGACATAACATACATCTAAATATTGCAGTGAAAGGTGACATTTGGTGTCAAAACGCATCTGAATGTGGGAAAGGATCAACCTATCTCGAATAAATCATTTGAGCGATCCCGCAAAAAAACAACATTGTGGACTCTGCGTAAAGTATTGCCCCGGATCTGCCTAAGCATGCCGCGCAGGCTTACCCGGATAGACACCATTCGCCTCTTGTATATTTTCTGTACCAGGAATCATTACTCTATACCTCTATCGGTAGAAAACGCTCGTATATAGTGTTGACGACTGCCTAAGTTCATGTCCTCTCAGATTGTCCTTTGCGTCAGCAAATAAAATTGTCTATACACTTGTTAAGTATCAACAAGGGAGTTGACCAATAAATTAGGGATGCTGGGATGCGTTGGTTGTATCGTGGGATTTCACTGGACAGAGAAAAAAATGAGAACCTGCTCATGAATTATTACATATAAAGGGACAAGTCGTGACGACCTTTTATGTGGTGTCGTCAGATCCTGTTTACGTTCAGCGTAGTATTTGTTAAAATATTAATGAGATGGGTTAAAAGATGTCTGATTGAGTTTACGTACAGCGTAGTATTTGGTAAAATATCAATGAGATGGGTTAAAAGATGTCTGATTGAGTTTACGTAAAGCGTAGTATTTGGTAAAATATCAATGAGATGGGTTAAAATATGTCTGATTGAGTCTACGTACAGCGTAGTATTTGGTAAAATTTCAATGAGATGGGTTAAAATATGTATGATTGAGTTTACGTACAGCGTAGTATTTGGTAAAAATTCAATGAGATGGGTTAAAATATGTCTGATTGAGTTTACGTACAGCGTAGTATTTGGTAAAATATCAATGAGATGGGTTGAAATATGTCTGATTGAGTTTACGTACAGCGTAGTATTTGGTCAAATTTCAATGAGATCCGTTAAAATATGTCTGATTGAGTTTACGTACAGCGTAGTATTTGGTAAAATATCAATGAGATGGGTTAAAAGATGTCTGATTGAGATTACGTACAGCGTAGTATTTGGTAAAATTTCAATGAGATGGGTTAAAAGGTGTCTGATTGAGTTTACGTACAGCGTAGTATTTGGTAAAATATCAATGAGATGGGTTAAAAGATGTCTGATTGAGATTACGTACAACGTAGTATTTGGTAAAATTTCAATGAGATGGGTTAAAAGGTGTCTGATTGAGTTTACGTACAGCATACTATTTGGTAAAATTTCAATGAGATGGGTTAAAAGGTGTCTGATTGAGTTTACGTACAGCGTAGTATTTGGTAAAACTTCAATGAGATGGGTTAAAAGATGTCTGATTGATTCTCTCGAATTTATGAATTTGGTTCGCATTAATGTTCATGAAGCGCATTATCTATATTACACCAAGTGTTATATCTAAGTTATACAGCATGTTTATCTTTGTATGGTTAATGGCGTTTTCGACAGTATTTCATTTATAGCACGGCAGTAATTTCACCTCACCATGTTTCTAGGCCCGCTCGTACCATAACTCCCCTAAACATTCTACCAAAGCAACTGGTAACCGCCCAACATTGATGGAAGACAAACGAGGAAAGTCACAATGCCAAGTATTAATCTTCTGAAAGATGGAACTGTCAATCCGGGGATCAAACTCACGGGCCCTTGGTCTATATTCCCCGTCGCTCAAGACTATCGTGACTCGAGGATCAAGTGTACACATACATAAACACATTCCCGTATACAAACGCATGTTGACACATCTGCATAAGACGACCTGGTTTTAGATCGGAATTTGGATATTTAATACCCATTACCAAGACAGCCACATTTCGTTTGATTGATTATGGTTAAATACCGATTTCAACAATTGTTTAGTCATATCACTGACTCCTTTTCTACATAGACAGTTAGCCCTTTGGTGGAAGCAGAATGATTGATTGACTGGTTGTTTGGAGTTTTACGCCAATTACAACAATTAATTAACGCTCACGCTATTTCCTGTATAAGTTATCCGTACTACTGGTCCATTTATCCTGACATCAGCCAGTAAGTCATACTATTTACCCCGCAAACGAGATATTCTGAATGTGGCTGCACTGGTAATAGTCCATCCCATATGGGTATTTAAAAACTAGTCGCGTCAGTCAAATTAGGGTATTGTTGCATCCCCGTTTTAGTTATACATGTCCGTCATACAGAAGCACTTTGAATTTGTTTGTTCATTAGGTGTAAGACAAGGGGAAAGCCTATCTCCGTTCCTAGTTTCTATGTATCTTAATGATATTGAAGAATATTTCATTATAAAGGGGTTTGATGGCATTGCTATTGGAATGTTGAAATTATTTTTACTGTTATATGCAGATGATATCGTTTTACTTTCTGGAAGTGAAACTGGGTAAAAAAAAAGGTTTGGATATACTGGCTGGAAGAATATTGTGATAGATGGAAACTACAAGTTAACGTGAATAAAACTAAAGTATTAATTTTCAGAAAGAGTAAAATAAGGCAAAATATGAAGTTCAAATATAAAGAAGAATGTCTTGATATAGTTGATAATTTCAGGTATATTGGGGTTATTTGTACAGTAAGGGGATCCTATGATACTTCATTTGAGGCATTGTATGGCCAATCATTGCAGTTTGTTTGTATGCTTCAATTATATATGGTAAATTACCCTAGTATGACTATTTCCCATGAATTTGAATTGTTTGATAAACTTATATAACCAATATTATCTTATGGCTGTGAGGTATGGGGTATGAATAAGGCAGCTAGATTAGAAAGGATTCATTTACAATTCTGCAAACAAGTACTTGGGTTAAGTCACAATTTCAAAATACTTTTGTTTATGGAGAACTTGGTAGATATCGATCCTACAATTAGATCTCTTGTATTGGTAAAGATCTTTAAGCTTACGAGAGTAATAAGAGTAGTAGAATATTGGTTTAAAATAACTAGGTCTAGAAATGGAAAATATATTAAACATGTGTATGACATGATGTTGAATGATCTGCAATTGTTTCCAGACAAGCACTCTTGGGCCAAGTCAATTAAAAATATTTTAGAAAGCTTAGGTTTTAATATTGTATTGCTAAAACAAGGTGTCGAAAATGTGAAATTATTTCTGTCTGTTTTTTAACAAAGACTTGCTGATTTACAATCATCTTCAAGAGCTAGAACATATTTGCTTTTTTTCTGATTTCGTTTACCAACCATATTTACATTCAATTAAAATAGATTCATTTAGAATAGCTCTTACAATACTTCGCGTTGCTTCACATAGATTAGAAATTGAAGCTGAAAGATGACACAAACCAAACACAATACATTAAAATGAAAGAAAATGTAAATTATATAAAACTATCGAAGATGGAATGCACTTTATGTTAGAATATCCAATGTTTTTTTATTCACTTTCTAAGTGTTTTCTTATCTCATTTGACTGATATACATATAATATTAATCCTAGTAATTTGTTATAACTACACTAGATTTTGTAAAGCCGTTTGTCATTCAAACGGGGGAAGTAATTTTTTGTTCTAGAATATTTCCAAACATTTATTTTTGTTAGTCTGTCATTTGACTTTGTTAAAACAAAAGTGTAATATGTATGTGGTATGTGGGCAAATTGCCCTTTTTCCTGAATAAAATCTATCTATCTATCATTGCGTAGAGCGACGTCATACCTGATCACCCCTCGTCGCTTGAAGTCCTAAATCGAAAGACGCGGTTAAAAGGCAACGATATATTTTCTATCATTTTACTAGTATGAAGCTCAAACGTATGATGATTGATTGATTGATTTATTGAATTCACCCCCGTTTTCAACGTAATTTTCCTTGCTGACAAATGACGCTTGTAACAATGACTTTTGTTAATCATCGGAAAAGAGGAACGACTGATTCGAGGTTTCAACTTACGACCCCTTGATTGATAGCCCTCGTCGTTACCGACTGATTTTTAGCAAATCGACAAACATTCACGAAGTAATGCGACGAGCAGGCATATATTAATGAGATACGGCAAGAAAGGTAATGCTTACCGATGGAGTATTTGAACAATTTAAAGAAACTGACCTCATTTCATTTCTTCCTTACTATACGGATTAACTTTCCTAAACAACAGCAATTGTATATTTTGTAAAACATGAGGCGAATATACAGAATATATATATATATGGATTTTTTTTTTTTTTCAATATACAACTTTATTTCCCACGTGCATTGGTATTGGTAGGTCATCCTCCCTCATACCTTAAAATGAATATGTTATTAGTAGTATATAGAAATGTGTTAGTAAATGTGAATTGTTTCATGCGTATTGATATACAAGTAATATATTTCTAAGGTTTTCTATGGAACGCCGTAACTGCCTTATTTGGCGTTACAACTTGATGTTCAGTTGCAACATCATTACATATGACGCTTTCACCTTGATATGTGACCCTTTTATATATACATGCGATAACAAATCTAATACATGTGCCTGTTTTATAATAACATGAGACTGAATAATCATTTTGTGTGGTGAAATCAACATTGCGTGTGGCAATTTCACCTTTATATGGGACACATTAATCCATACATGTGACGAAATGTTCTATACGTTTGACGAAATGTTCTATACGTCTGACGAAATGTTCTTTACGTGTGACCAAATGTTCTTTACGTGTGACCAAATGTTCTATACGTTTGACGAAATGTTCTATACGTGTGACGAAATGTTCTATACGTGTGACAAAATATTCTTTATGTGTGACCAAATGTTCTATACGTGTGGCGGTTCGATCTATATATGGGCGAGTTCAGATGGGCTTCTCTAGGATAGAGAAATGACGTCATGTCTAAATATAAATTCAGAAAAATATGCACACTAATGGAACTCTCGGGTAATTCCGTAATCCTTCATCATCCATTGATGAAGCATTCATCACCGAGATATTCCGAATGAGTAGTAAACATCGATGGTCGCCATTTTGAAATCAAAATGACGTCTCTAAGGTTAAAAGTATCACCGTTCAAATGGATTCCGAGTGCACTTGGGCTGTTCTCGGATCCCATATGAACTCGCCCTATGTGAACACCTTTCCGTTGAGTCCCTGGACTCTCCGAAATCGACCTTAGACCGAAATCGACCTAAGACGACCGAAATCGACCTCCGAAATCGACCCTGAGACCGAAATCGACCTGAAATTCACCTTAATCGACATTTATTAATTATTTTTTCGATATATTATAAACAATTATGTAGTTATGATATACTTTAGTCAATGAAATATATATAAAAAAAATAGTTTGTTCTCAACGAAATCGACTTTTCACTCTTCGAAATCGTCTCGTGACCGAAATCGACATATATTATTTATTTGGTATATAATAAATAAGTATGTAGATATACTTTAGTCAATAAAATATATAAGAAAAATACTTTGTTTTTAACGCAATCGACCTTTCACTCTCCGAAATCGACCTGAGACCGAGATCGACCTGAGACCGAATTCGACATGAGACCGAAATCGACCTCAAATTTACCTAAATCGAAAAATATTTTTTAATTCTTTGATATATTATAAACAATATATTTGTTATCCTTAATCAATAGAATATATAGAAAAATACTTTTCGGTCTCGGTGTCGTCGATTTCGGAGGTTGATTTCTGTCTCGGAGAATGAAAAGTCGATTTCGTTGAGAACAAAGTATTTTTTTATGTATTGTATTGACTAAAGTATATCATAACTACATAATTGTTTATAATACATCGAAACAATAAAAAAAGATGTCAATTAAGTTGAATTTGAGGTCGATTTCGGTGGTTGATTTCGGTCTTAGGTCGATTTCGGTTGGTCCAGTCTCTTTGGGTACTTTAACGAACAAGATGGCTGCAAATATAGCAACATTGTTAGAATCATTATGTGTACATGGTTTAATCGAAAAGTTTTATGAACAGAAGATTGAATTGGATACTATTCTATCGCTTACTGCCACACAACTAATCAACATACGAGTTACGACTATTGGAGATCGTGTAAGAGTTAGGAACGGAGTTCGTGAGTTACTAACAAAAGTGGAACCACGAGGGGCAGATGAATTAAAGCACTGCATTTTGTCACATATAATGATCAAACCGGCACATGTATTAATGGTATCGTCGTATGTATTAATAAAAGTTTCACATGTCAAGATGAAACTACCACACGTAATGTTGACTCCACCTCATGGAATGACGATTCTGTCACACATAATGATGAAACCGTTACATGTATTAGAAATGTCGTCACATGTATGAATAAATGTGTCACATATCAAGGTGAAACTACCACATGGAATGACGATTATGTCACATATAATGATAAAATCGTCACATATATAATAATTGTCGTCACATGTATAAATAAAGAATCCACACATCAGGGTGAAACTATCCCACGTAAAGATTACTCCACCACACAAAATGACTTTTCAGTCATATGTAATGATGAAACCGTCACATGTATTAGAAGTGTCGTCACATATCAAGGTAGAACTACCACTTGGAATGACAATTATGTCACATATAATAATAAAACCATCACATGTATAAATAAAAAAGCCACACATCAGGGTGAAACTATCCTACGTAAAGATTACTCCACCACACAAAATGACTTTTCTGTCACATGTAATGATAGTATCGACACATGTATTAAGAATGCGATCACACGTATAGAACATTTGGTCACACGTAAAGAACGTTTGGTCACACGTATAGAACGTTTGGTCACACGTATAGAACATGTGGTCACACGTATATAACATTTGGTCACACGTAAAGAACATTTGGTCACACGTAAAGAACATTTGGTCACACGTATAGAACGTTTCGTCACACGTAAATAACATTTCGTCACAAGTATAGAACACTTGGTCACACGTATAGAACATTTCGTCACACGTATAGAACATTTGGTCACACGTATAGAACGTTTGGTCACACGTATAGAACATTTGGTCACACGTATAGAACATTTCGTCACACGTATAGAACATTTCGTCACACGTATAGAACATTTGGTCACACGTATAGAACATTTCGTCACACGTATAGAACATTTCGTCACACGTATAGAACATTTGGTCACACATAATGACAAGAGCATTACATAGAGCGTATACTGATAACACCGTCACATGTATTAGAAATGTTGCTACACGCAATGTTGACTCCACCACACAAAATGATTATTCAGTCTTATGTAATTATAAAACAGGCACATGTATTAGAAATGTTGTCACATGGATGGATTAATGTGTCCCATATAAAGGTGAAATTGCCACACGCAATGTTGATTTCACCACACAAAATGATTATTCAGTCTCATGTAATTATAAAACAGGCACATGTATTAGATTTGTCGTCGCATGTATATATAAAAGGGTCACATATCAAGGTGAAAGCGTCATATGTAATGATGTTGCAACTGAACATCAAGTTGTAACGTCAAATAAGGCAGTTAAGGCGTTCCATAGTTTTCCATATGGAATTGTATCTAACGCCGTTTTCAATATAATCATCAATTATATTAGTTATTTATGATCCCTGGGTAAACACACCAGTACAGATGATAATTATTTGTATCACTGTTATATCGAGATTAATTTTCAATCCATAATTTACGATTTGAGAAATAAAATAAGCAGGGATCAATACCAATGTACTGTTTACATAGTTACTCCATAGCTTGTTAGAAGCTTCAGTCAACTTTTGTAGATTATGATAGCTTTGAGCAGATGGAAAAGATGACCACAACTTACCAGGTAAGAAATGTCATTGAAAAATAATGAAAACAATCCAAAATATGGTCCACCCCCGAAATAGAACAAACAATGGAGATAGAAGCAATAGCTGCTCGCTAAATGGCTTTATGTCGAAAGACGAGGGTAAACAACCCCAAACCATCATAATTTCCTTCAACCCTAATCATTATGAGCAATTCCTCTGTTTGCCATAATATTTTCAATAGTCGTCTACCGCATACGTGTCAAAAAGTGCCTGTATGTGGGAAATGGTTAACGCCTGTTTCATCATATTTTCAATCATATCTCATTGGCCTGTTCGAATGCCTATGTGTTTCCTGACTTTCTTTCACCAGTACTATACACAACAGTCCTTTTCTTTCAGCAACCGGCTGCTTTAACACATAAACAGACCTAGTTCATAGATCGACTTGCAACCACTGGATTAACAGCGCGCGTCTAGTCTACCGGGGTTCAACATGACAACATACATATGTAATGTTTATTAAAGACTTGTACAACATCAGTTATCATTAACATATTGTATATAAAACAAATCATTATATAACATAATTAATTCATCCAATGGAGATCCTCCGCTGAAAGGGAAATTTGACAAATAACGCTTAGATCACCTTGTTTCTGCCCGTAATCTATTTTAATATATATGCACTGTATGGGATGCCGCTAGAGTGTCCACATGTTTTTTGTGGGTGTTTTTTTTCTTCAAAATCGTGAAAAATATCTAGTTTGTAAACCAATGTAACCTATTGAATATTTAAAAAAATATATTTTCCTTATGAAATTAATATAAATCGCAATAAAAACACAATGTTATTAAATATGTCAGCCATAGAACTTTTTCAGGATATTGCACAAAACTCAAACTATGTTGAGTCCATGTTTAAAGCAATAAACACGAAGATTGACATAGTTTGTGTTCTTATCTTGAAAAAGCCCTGAATATTCGTCGACAAAATATTGAAACCCAGTGTGTTATTATGATACAATGAAACCTAGTTTATAACTTAACAGTCTTCTGGTGGAAACAACTGTTCTGATGAATGTTCATGAAAATTGAATTAAAAAGTGGCCTCTTAAAGTTTGACCTAGTGACCTAGTCTTTGAGCCGACATGACCCAGTTTCGAACATGAACGAGAATTCAATTGAATATTGTTGTTGGCTTTTTATGAAGATTGTGTGACAACTGATGACTCTTGAGTATTCACAAGTTGTTTCTAAAAGTTGAGCTGTTGGCTGAAGCTTCAAACTTGATTAAGCTATGGTGAAGATAAACGTTTTGATAAATATTTATAATGCATTAATGAAAAGTGCGGTACATCATTCACATGTTTTAAAATATAACTTGACCTAGTGACCTAGTTTTGACCCCAGATGACACAGTTTTGAACTTGACATGGCATTGACGGAGAAGATTGATTGATTGGAGCTTAATGCCGTTTTCATTTGTATCTGAGTTATTTCACGGTGGTTTATTCGCCTAACGTGAGTTTCCTGGCTTTCTCGCACCTGTACTACACATAAAATATATGAGCCGTCTGGCGATAAAACCAACATTGTGGACCCTGCGTAACGTATCGACCCGGATCAGCCTAAGCGTGCCGCGCAGGCTAATCCGGGAAGACACTTTTCACCTAATGTGGATTTTCTGTTTCACGAATCATTACTTAATACCTCTATCTTACTGAGACGGAATGTGTCGGGCCGGATCAGTTTGCGCGTACTGCGCAGGCTGATCTGGATCGATAGATTACGCAGATGCCATACTGTTGGTTTTCTCGCGCCGTCCAACATTGACTATCTAGCCTATAAGAGAAAGAGGATTGACGCTACTCGTCACTATTACTTTTGTCAATAATCGGAAAGAATAAATGTCCCAGCCGAGGTTCTAACTCACGACCGCATGATTGATAGCCCTAGAAATTACCGACTGAGCTATCGTTAACATTCATTTATTTAACATCGATTTCGAGCTTATAAATCACGCTCGATGTCTGCTTCCTGGATACTTACCCAGTACTCACGCCGTTTGTGTGGACAAATATCAAAGCTTTTACTACAATTTAACCTTATAGGACCTACGTATTGACCCTACGTAACGTAGTTTTGAACTTGACAGCTTTTTGATAGAGATGAATGTTCCATTAATAATTCATAAAGATTGAATGTTAAACATGGCCCTTATAGTATTTACAAAGCAATTGCGATATAAAACATGAAACAGTGCATACATAATACACTTTATTATGTTTAAGGTGACATAACTTTTAGTAGATGATGCCATTCGGCCATTTTCCTATGGTGGTTGCGATTCTTATAAAGTTTCAACCGAACCCCTCTAATGATGCCTTAATCCTTTCCCTCATATAGACGATTTATGACGCCTCTGCATCAGACGGCTTTTTGAAAACATAGTGACCAAAGAAGAAATTTATCAAAACGAGCAGTTTCTCCTTTTGCCACAATGATTTCAACTTTTAGTCAAAGGTTATCCATTCAATTATAGAGACTTTCCTTTTTTTTTTGACAAAATATGTTCAAAGTCGTCTGCTGCAGAATTGTCGTATTAGGGAAAGAGTTAAATGTGGCTACACGTGGACGAACAACCCCAACAACCAATATCCCACCGCCTTTGGTAGGGGATACATAGAGGTAAATCTCCGAATGTTAACAAAATATTTTAAGAAAAAAATATACGGAACTGATAAATATTTATTCAAATCTCAAGACCCGAACATACGCAGTTCGTAAGTCACGACACGTTCCAAAGAAGATATCTAAAAGGGGGTCTGTATCGCTCAAACAGTCATAAGATAGATATATCTTTAGTTGACAAGCACATAAGTACATAGTCATATATACATATTTATAATACATATGCAATCTAAAATGATCAAGTATCAAACATTCTGTTTCAATTATTGATTCTTATTGAAAATCAAACAAACAAAACCAAAAGATGGAGATTACAAATACAGTATTCATACATTTTAGCGTAAACGGAATGTGAATGAACTAATTAACAATTCCATTAGTATAGTGAGAAAAAGATGTTCGTTCAATTAATGGGTATTTCAAGTAATTGCGAGCTGGTCTTTTTTATTTTGTGTGTTCACTGGTTGTACCAATTTTAGTATACTCGGTCTGACATAATAATAGTTTTTTCACAAACTGGTGTCAAATGGTTAGTAATGAGGACATGAAAAAAAAATGAAATTCGTCCTCCACCTCTCCTGTATTGCATAAAAGACAGATACAATCAATTATTGGTAATCTTTGACAATCAAATCTACAAGACTGTATCTTCAAAGAATATGAAGATGTTCGTATTCTACAGATACACATACGTAAATATATATACATAAGACACAACAACCTCTCCCTCATTGAAGGTCACACAAAGAATATTTACACATGAAAATATAAAAGAATCAGTTAGGAATTTTCTTAAAATTTACACTGCGGTATTTGTAATATATAAAACTAACGCAATATATTTAACAAATTATATGGTGATGTCTTAACAGTAAATGTTCTAGTATATCAATTATATTAATTATCTAGACTTTTCGGTCGAGCACCAGTATCTCAGTCGGAAGCAATCCAGTGGTTGTGAGTTCGAACCCCAGTTCGGCCAAAATTCTTTCCGTTTTTACAAAAGTGATTCGTCTTTCACTAATGGTCTAACAGTCTATGTGGAAAACCAGCAAGTTGCTTGGAAAGTAAGTTGGTAAGTTGTAAGGATGTCATGCTTTCAACCGAGCAACATAGTTTGAAGGAACTAGTCACTTGGACATGTTTTGATAAACAAAAGGCTTAAAAGCGCCGTAACATTCTAACATATAATCTGTTACCTATTATATGTCAAATCAAATTGATGAAACTGACAAAAGATAACTAAAAATAAAAGTGAAAATATTTCAAATTCAGATTCTAAAATTTAACAAATTTGACATAATAAGTAAAACTTTGACCAATCAACATGAGATAGAGGAATCTACCAGAGGACAGCATTTTCGTGTATAAAGGGTAAAAAGTGCCTACCAACTGGCGCCCATGTTTGTTTAACCAATCAAAATGGCTTGAAGGTAATTGGTAGAGGGTCTCTATTAGATCGGTTAGTTCTACAAACTAATTTGATGATCTTAACAATACGTTCTGGAGAAAAACGTTATTCCTTTAGCCGCATTATGTATGACATTCCCGCCCCTTGACAACAATATTTTGACCAATGAACATGGCATGAAGCAGGGAGGAAAATACTTTTGTTTTCCGGTTGCCATGAGAACAAAGGGTAAACGCGGGGTGAACATATTTGCTCACATTTAGTCTCTTATTATTGTGAGATACAAAAGAAAGTGCACATTTACGTAAACAACAGAACATGTTAAGACCTACAGGCTCAATTTTACGAATTAAAACAATAAAAGCATATATAAATACCACCATACAACACAAAAGCCCCGCAAGTGAGTGACATCGGTCATCTTATTTAATTAATTTAAATGACAAAATTGCAATAATAAGATGAGAAGTCGACATATACGTAAGACAGTACCAAAATTCTAAAGTAAAGAGGCCATAATTTGATCAAAATGCATAGTAAAGTTTTATCTGAGGAGTTCCAAATATTATTATTAAAAGTGCCATTCCGCGAGAAAACCAACGTTGTGGACTCTGCGTAAAGTATCGACCGGATCAGCCTAAACATGCCGTGCAGGGTAATCCGGCCAGACACGTTTCGGATCCTGCGGATTTTCTTTTACTGGAATAATTACTCTATACCTCTATCCCCCTGAGACGGATTGTGTCGGCCCGAATTAACATGCGGACTGCGCAGGCAGATCTGGGTCGATACATTACGCAGAGACAACTATGTTAGTTTTATCACGAGATGGCTCAAATTATGAGCTTTGTCAATATACAATTGTAAATGACAGATAAAGAAACAGACAAAAGACAAAAATGTGGTGCTCCAGGACAACCAACCTTAGTTATGAATAACAAAATCTGACTGCCAATCTATGATATATTCCATTAGTATAGTAAAAAAAGAAATCTTTCCATTGATATTTAAAGTAATTTGCTAGCTAGAAGAGTTCTTTTTTATTTTGTGTTTTCAATAGTTATACCAATGTTAGCATACTCGGTCTGACATAATAATAGCTTTTCACAAACTTGTGTCAAATGGTTATGAAATGAGGACATATTAAAATAAAAAGAAATTCGTCTTCTACCTCTCCTGTATTGCATAACAGACAGAAACGTTCAATTCTTGGCACTCTTTAACGATCAAATCTACAAGACTGTATCCTCAAAGAATATGAACATAATCGTATTCTACAGATAAACATACTAAAATATACATACATAAGGCACAACAACCTGTCCCTCTTGAAGGTCAGAAAATGAATATTTACACGTGAAAATATTAAAGAATCAGACAGGAATATTCTAAACTTTACACAGCGCTATTTGTAATATATATAAGTAACGCAACATATTTAACGAAATATATGGGGATGTCTTTACAGTTAAAAGTTCTAATATATAATTTATCTAAATTATCTAGACTTTTCGATTGAGCTCCGGCATCTCATTTGGAAATGACGCGGGCTGTGAATCAAGGGGTTGTGAGTTCGAACACCAGCTCGGCCAACATTCTTTCCGACGTTTTACAAAAGTCACCAATGGTCTAACAGTCTATATATGTGGAAAAGCAGTCCGTTGCTTGGAAAGTATGTTGAGTGGAGTACTGGTGTAAGAGAGCTAGGAAACACGTGAGTAGGTTAACTGGTCGCCGTGATAAGACTGAATAATTTTTAAAAACGGCGTTAAGCCAAAATCAATCAATCACTTCAGACTTTTTGAACACTCGTCGTGTATGACATAGTTTGGAATATGTTGGTCAAGATGTTGTTATAAGAACATTTTAAAACTTTCACCAAATAGTTAAAGGGGAAAACGACCTCCTCAACTCGCCCAATCAAAATAGTTTGAAGGAAGTAGTCACTTAGACATGTTTTGATAAACAAGAGGCTTAACAGCGCCAGTAACATTCCAACATATCATCTGTTACCTATTATATGTTATGTCAAATTGATGAAATATAGGGGTGTACAGTAATGATTCCTGAAATAGAAAATCCACCGGAGGCGAAACGTGTCTACCCGGGTAAGCCTGCGCGGCATGCTTAGGCTGAATCAGGTCGATACTTTACGCAGAGTCCACAATGTTGGTTTTCTCGCGGGACGGGTCATAGTAAAGGAAACAGATGATATGTTGGAATGTTACTGGCCCTGTTAATTAAGCCTCTTGTTTATCAAAACATGTCTGAGTGACTAGTTCCTTCAAACTATTTTGATTGGACGAGTTACTGGCCCGTTTGATTGTAGGTAAGGGTAAGATGACCGACAGAGACGTTGTCTTAGAGAACGTTTACGAATATACCGAAATAGTAACCAGAACCGGAAGATTATTTCGTCATTGGAAGTAATCGTAACCGAACACCTCGTCTCTACTCAGTGCGTCTTCGTTTGAGTAGAAACAGTATTAGTCCTGACAACATATGTATTAACTCAAACAAGCTCAATGCCGATGCCCCTATGTATAACCCTAAAGTGCCCCCAATATCTGACAAAAACCGAGGCAGAGGATATAAGGGTTTTTGCTTAAACTCTTTATAATGCTTTCCGACTACTCTCAAAACGAAAGAAGCATAATTTTTTTTCGCCCAATCATAACAGTTGTAGCATGATGAATTAAAGAAAATATCATGTATTTTAGCGAACTGTTTAGGATCCTTCTGCATCCTGTCCTGCTCCGTTTTGATAGAATAAACCGATTTTCGACACATTGGCTTACACTGACATTTCTTCGTTGAACGGTATGCTTGGGAGGAGCATTTCTTCTCTTTAACGGCACACTTTCGGCTGTTAGATACTTCTGGACTCTTGAACCCAGGCAGTAGATAGTGTGAGACGCAGTTACACCTCATTTGAGAGTTTTTCAATCCGCATTCTTCCAGACACAAAGATTGCGTGTAAGCAAAGCCGGTTCTATTTTTAAATATTTCTTCGTCGTCTTGACAACCACCATACATACCATTAAGTTTGCTAACTTCCTCTACTTGAAAAGTAGATTTAACTTCAGTGTACGGTTTTATTTGTATTGCATGTTGTGAATCTATTGGGTAAAGACCAACTTGAGCTAGCGAAACGTATCCCAAAACTGAGTCGCGATTGTCTAGGCTTTCATTCAAATTTAAGTTAAAATCGACAGAGACACGCTTTGTCCCATTAGGAGGAGTAAATGTATAACAGTTACCCCGGCTTCGATGATGAAATAAAGTTGGTTTGAGTGTGTAAATCCCATGATCTGAAAAGTAGTGATTAAGTAGTTTAACGCCGTTTCAGCGCCATTTTATTTTCATTGCGTCATAGCCAGTTCACATAACGGGTTTGTTATGGTTTTCTCGCACCAGAACTCAGCACAAGGCAACTGGCTACCTTTATACATAAGCTATTTAGAATGAAGCTTGTCACAATAACGTTTGTCAATCATCGGAAAATGAGAACAGCCGAGCCAGTGTACCACAATGTTTGCAACTCTATTAAACAATATGGAGATTTGCCATATGTTCTGTTTTCACTATGATGTTTTGGTCTACTGCAGAGTCTTCGAACAATTAATGCAGGCATCTGCAGTGATTAATAAAAGCTGAAACCTTGTTTCGTTATCAATGCACAATTACGCTTTCCCACATACAACAAATGTATATAAATTGAGCCATTACAAAGATTGGGATTGAAATTCAAATTTACCGGGACAATGTTTATGTGGCTTTTACATTTGTGAAAAATATTGTTTTCAAATGTTATTTAGCACATGTTATCCAAACGGATCTTTTGCAAGTTGGTAAGCATGTTAATGGTTGATTGATTGGGGTTAAACTATGTTTTCAACAATTGTTCAGTCACATCACGGCGGCCAGTTCACCTATTCATGTGTTTCTTGGCTTTTACACACCAGTTTTCCACATACCGTAAGCAACTGGCTGCTTTTCAACTTAAACTATTGGCCCATTAGTAAAAGACGAATGACGCTTGTCACAGTGAATTTTGTCAAACGTCGAACAGAATGTCAGCCGGATTTGAACTGACAACCTCTGACTCATAGCCCGCGTCGCTACCGACTGAGCTAAGTAGTTTTAACTGATTTTATTACATTTCTGGAAAAAAAATGCAACGTATTTGAGTCAGCACTGTTTGATGCCTTGAGTAATTAACTCGTTTACCTGAAGTATATAGTCCCTTGACCATTTCTGAAGCTTCATAGCCCAGTTTGATCCTTTCTTCTTCCGGAAGGTCTTTAATATCTTTCTTTAATTTCTTTAATTGCTTAGCATTTCTGTAATTCCGTGAAACTGGGTGACGCATAACTGCGCTGGATTTGAATGGCTTACTCTTACATACTGTTATTTGAGGAAATCTCGGGTAATCGAAGTGAAAGCTGACGTCTACGTTCACAGGGTATTTATAGTAATTATCTAATAGGTCAGCAATCTGCATTGTGGAGATCACAAGAGCTCCTGTATAAATAAATTATAAAAATAAATAGTAGATATATTACAGTTTACGAGATGATCTTGATCTTCACAACTAACTGTCGGTATAATAGGCAAAATCAAAACAAGAAAATAAATAGTTTATATATAGACTATTTAAATGTAAATGGTTAATTCGAAAAGGTTATTTATGTGGTGTTTTGGTCTGATTTCATTAAGACTTGAAAAACTACCACAAGCCAACTACCACTGACGGTACGTCTGGTTTCGCCAGGCTTGGCTCACAATGTTTCGTGTGTGAAATATCGGGTATTTTGTACAGCGGGAATGGTTAAAATTATTTTTTTCTCCGATAAAAGCATGCTTTAAAATTCTACAATGCATAGTCAAACTATTGTTTGCTGAGAAATTATATATATGAGCCGTTCCACGAGAAAACCAACATTATGAGCTCTGCGTAATGTATCGGCCCAGATCAGCCTGCGCAGTCCGCGCAGGTTAATCCAGGCCGACACATTCTTTCTCAGGGGGATAGAGGGATAGAGTAATGATTCCTGAAACAGAAAATCCACAGAAGGCGAAAAGTGTCTGTCCGGGTTAGACTGCCTGGCATGCTTAGGCTGATCTGGTTCGATACTTTACGCAGAGTCCACACAGTTGGTTTTCTCGTCGGACGGCTCGTATGTATTCGTTTTTGACTCGGTACAGACTATTTTCACCACCGAAAATATTTATTCATATCTTTAACGATGGCAACAAGGAACACCGGGAATAATTATACATTAGCATTAACCCCTTTTAGCAATATGGGTCCTTAATAGATATGCGTACAGTTACGTCTCTAGTGAGTCTATATGAATCCGCCGTGGCCGTGTGGTTAGCGACGGGGATTTGGAACCGGGCCTCCCGGGTTTGATACCCAGTAGTGGCGCGGTGGTCATGGTGGACTGCTATTGGGCAAAGCACATTTCCTAGCTTAGTACTGGTTACTTTACCTAGGGAACATGAATAAGTGAACTTTCGCCGTGATATAACTAAAATATTGTTGAAAATGGCGTAAAATCCCAACTAAAACAATCTGGTGAGTCTTAGTATAATTAATTAGTCTAACTGAGTGTTGACTGTTCATCCGTCTTTATGTCAACCCTTTCGCAATTAAAAGAGTTTGCAAGAATGCGGATTCAGGTGTGGCACCTCGTAACGAGCTGTCCCTCCTGACATATGCATTGTTTGCCATTGAAACTACATTTTACCAAATGTCCTGTTGGACGAAAAATGGAGTGGTCCAATTTTCATCATGAAAGCGTCGACTCTGTGAAATTTGGCAGTGTAAGAATACAATAGACGTAATGCTTCTGCTAACAGAAACCAGGGGTATTTGTACGCTAGTTTATCTTTAACCATTTCCCTCATACAGGTCCCTTGTGAGGCCTTTGATGCAGACGACTATTGAAACCATTATGGCAAAAGGAGATATTGCCACACTGTTTTCAACATACTTATACCATTATACTATCAATAGTAGAGACTTTACAGATGTTTGACCTAATGATTTCATAACTATCTACTGCAGATTTGTTATTTTGGGGGAAAGGGATAAGTACCAACACACAGGAGACGTAGTAAGAGCTTATAGCGCAAAACGCGGCTCATACACATATTGAAGCTTCTGGCACAAAATATCATTTCCCACAAACAACAAATCAACAAGAGACGACTTTGAAAACATCTAGGCAACAATTTAAGAATCTCTTTAAATGAATTGATTGGTTGGAATTTAACGCCGTTTTCAACAATTTTTAAGTGGCAGCAAGTTCACCTACTTATGTGTTTTTTAAGTTTCTCTGCCCAGTGCTCCACGCAAAACACTTTCCAAGCAATTGGCTGCTTTTCCAAATATATACACATGGGAACTTGAACTGGGCCTCGTGATATGACCGAAACAATGTTGAAAACGGCATAAAAACCCGATTAATTAATACAAGCATGTGGATGACCTACCTAACAAGAGTATACTCCAGAATATCCTCCATATCCAGCCCTTCGCCGCCAGTCTTGGTAGGCCATGGATAGTGCTTGATTCAGCAAAACCCTTGATGAAATCACAAACGCTATTTTTCGCTTTGTTTTCCTTTTGAACTTCTGTTAGTTCGTCATCTATTCTATCAATCCGTGTTGTCAACCTATCACTTACCTCTCTTTCTATCCGTCGGTTATTGTCAGTGATTTGTTGCTTGATAGATTCAGTTTCATCGTCAAACCTTGTTGTTAACATATCATTTATCTCTCTTTTTATCCTTTTGTTATTGTCAGTGATTTGTGTCTTCATCGATTCAGTTTCATCGTCTCTTCTCGCCTGCTGAACGTTAAGCCTTGTAATTGAATCCGTTAATTGTTGTATTACTTTAGTAATTTCATGTTTTTTGGTATTTGTATCCTCGTTATAACACTTGCCCGAACTTGTTTCGTTTGATCTTTGCTCACCACCTAGTACAATATCACTTTCCCTATCGTTTGATTTCAAATCATCAGTTTTTAGCTCGACCCCTGTTTTTTTCTCTTTGTTTATGTCACAGATGAGATGGCTTGTCGATGCCGTTTGTCCGTTACTCCTTGCCTGTAGAACTGTTTCTTCGGACAGTGAACTTGAATCATTTACTTGTTGTTTTTTAACCTCACCCTTTTCGGCCATTGTATCCATGTTTATTGTTTTTCAAGTATGTACTATTGCCTTGCGTGAGAGTGCTTCACGATTGTCCTAAATACTGTTCTCAGAACAGTACTTTTTTCTTGGTCCCGTTTTCAATTAGCGCATCACTTTAATCATTGGTCCCGTTTTCAATCAGCGCATCACTTTAATTATTTCTCAACAGTGAATGTTCAGATCATATGGTCCACCTGCTCACTCTGATCAGAATCGACACGAATTGACAGATTCTTTAAACAAGGTTGTATTTATCAATCTGTAAACAGTGAAGATCTTGATTAGACTGTGGAGGAGCAATCTTGATATATGAGCCGTTCCGCGAGAAAACCAACACGGTGGGCTCTACGTAAAGTATCGATCCAGATCAGCCTAAGCATGCCGCGCAGGCTTACCGGATAGACACATTTGGCCTTCTGTGGATTTTCTGCTTCAGGAATCCGTACTCTATACGTCTATCCTGCTGATATGGAATGTGTCGGACCGGATCAGTCTGCGCGGACCTCGCAGGCTGATCTGGGTCGATACTTTACGAAGAGGCCATAATAATGGGTTTTTTCCCTGTTCTGTTCACAAAAAGCCAACTTGTACCTTGTTCTCTTCCACGGACTCGTTTGTCTTTTAACTTTGAAACTTAATCATCATATTATTACTTATTCAATAAGTCTATACATGCATTTAACAAGGAACACAACGAGATATCAATTGAAAATTAAACCTTTAAATTATTGATCTTCTCAAACAGATATAACACGTTCTAGAAAAAAAGCCAATATAGATAAATACTCGTTTGAGGAAAAGGTTTTCCTTTAACTGTTAAAAATGAATAAATTATTAGTTGAATATGACACAATCGTACACAACTTCCGGATAGAATACGTGAAAGCAATTGTTCAGAATCCATAACAAGAAGTCAGAAACAAATAAATGAAAGAGCTCCGACTGGTTTAGAATTGAATGATAACAAATGTAATATTACAATCAACTATTGATTTGACATCTATTAAATAATTTAAGATTTCGATGTGCTTCATTAAATGCATAATATAACACTCAAAACTCTTTTTACTCTGGTAAGGAGAGAATATATTAGAGACTAAATAAGCATCATCAAAGGAATCGTTGGTCTAGTCAGGGACGTAGATAAGAGGGCTTATCTACGTCCCTGGTCTAGTGTATCACATTTGCGGTAGATGACTTTTAAAAATTGAGTAAAGGTTAATTGCAAGGGGATTAATGCCGTTTTCAACAACGTTTTCAACAATGGTTCAGTCATATTACGACGGCCAATTCACCTACTCATGTGTTTTCTGGCTTTCCCAGACAAGTACTCAACACAACATAATTTCCAATCAACTTGCTGCTTTTCCACATGGATAGATATTTATGAAAATGATCAAATGACAATTTTGCCGGGTCGGAAACAAAATCGTATTGCCGTGATGTAAAAACGACGTTTAATTTTAAAAACATTTGACCGCAGACTCGTTTCACATCATTCTACCTATTTTTCGAGTGGTGTGAACCGAAAAATGTATGCGTTTCATTAACCATGAATAGGTTACCCTGACCTCTGTATTTGATGATGAATTAAAGTAAGAGGTTCAGATAAGGAGGGGTATACAGAGTACCCACAATATAGGATAATAGGGTAAAATAAGGATTTTAGAACATGTATTCAAACCGCCCCTTATCTAGTGGTCTGAATTAAAGTAGTTAATTCCAGCAGCGTTTAGCTGAGGAAATGATTATTTGTGCCTTAACTATCAATCAAGTTTATGAATAAAGCGGAACCTGTGTATAACGACCACACATTGGAACACACAACTATGGTCTTTGTTTACAGATTGTCTTTAATTGCATGGTCATTGATGCAGAAAGTGAGTAATAGGGAAAATTAAAGTATAGACAATATGGTCTTTGTTCACAGATTGTCTTTAATTGCATGGTCATTGATGCAGAAAGTGAGTAATAGGGAAACTTAAAGTATAGACAATATGGTCTTTGTTCACAGATTGTCTTTAATTGCATGGTCATTGATGCAGAAAGTGAGTAATAGGGAAACTTAAAGTATAGACAATATGGTCTTTGTTCACAGATTGTCTTTAATTGCATGGTCATTGATGCAGAACGTGAGTAATCGGGAAACTTAAAGTATAGACAATAAATCGCTATTCCAAGGTGGTCTTTTGCACAGGTTCGACTGTATATTTTTATATGTTTTCATACAATGTGTCCCTGTAAAGAAAATTGGAAACACTTAAACTATGAGCTATGTTCAGCGCCAATAGCAATATTGAGGATTTTGCAAACAATACAGATTTAGGTGAGTCTGTTCATAACGAGCTTCCTCACTGGAAATCAGCATTATTTGCCTTTTAGTTATCCACATATTCCAAAACCTCTGAAAAATGGAGTCGCCATATTTTGATCTTGGGAGAGTCTACTCTAGGAAATTATATGCTGAAAGAGTTATCTTTTATTAAAATACAATGAACAATGACGACAGCAACGTCAAAACCGCCTGACTAAACTAGTGTGAACAGCATTCTCTCAATACGTGACAGAAAGGTTTTCGTTTTTGTTTCAATGGATGTTTACGCCGCCTTTAACAATATTTGAAATATATCACGACATTTCCGAGGTAAATTATGAGTACGTATCCTACATTGATGCATCAGTCGTAAAGCTATCCCCGTATCGCAACTCTGATCTCTATGAAGAATAGCCATTAATTCCATGTTTTAAGACTTTGGTATGAACCGATTGGGGAGCGGACCCTGCTGATTTTCTGTTATATCACGGCGTTCCCCCAGTACTACCGGTATCCTTTATCCTGACAACCGATACGTCACTCGTAACACTATCACCGCAACGCAAGCTTAAACTCCAAGTAGGGAAGGCATTTCTACCAGTTTTTAAAGTTTTTGGTATGAACCGATCGGGGAGCGAACCCGGGTGTTCCGCTCCCAAGACGGACACTTTAACCACCACACCACGGAGGGGGTAGGCAGAAAGGAACATTTATTATCAGAATGCAATGAGGTTGAGAATTATGGATAAAAGCTGTTTCGTATTGATCCATTTGTCAGCGCTTGCCACGAAGGACATTTGCATAAAACCTGAATAGTTAACAGTAGTAATATACAACTAGCTTTTATTTATGAAGTACGGCGAATAGCGTTCTTGTGTCATGTCAGACCAGTGAATGGTCAGTCAAACATGTACATCTTATTCCTAACAGTCGTTATGTTCCAAATACATTGAAGTCAGGCCAAAATACTTCGTAAATTCAAGCTGACGACACCGCATAAAATGTCATGTCGAAATGAGCCTATACATTTAATTATACTATACAATCGGAACACTCCTCAATCACCGCTTCTCTATTCCCAATTTCACTGAAGACACACCAAATTACTTCGTAAATTCAAGCTGACGATACCACATAAAATGTTATATCGAATTGAGCCTATACATTTAATTATACTATACAATCGGAACACTCTTCAATCACCGCTCCTTTATTCCCAATTTCACTGAAGTCACACCAAATTACTTCGTAAATTCAAGCTGACGACACCGCATAAAATGTTATATCGAATTGAGCCTATACATTTAAGTATACTGTACAAGCCGAACAGTCGTCAATCACCGCTTCTCTATTCCCAATTTCACTGAAATCACACTAAATTACTTCGTAAATTCAAGCTGACGACACCGCATAAAATGTTATATCGAATTGAGCCTATACATTTAATTATACCATACAATCGGAACACTCGCCAATCATCGCTTCACTATTTCACTGAAGTCACACCAATTTACTTTGCTATGCATTTATTTGATCTGACATCACCAATATAAATGGTCGTCTCGAATTGACTATATATATTTTATATATTCTTTACAATTGGAACACTCATCAATCAACGCTTCTCTATTTGTTGATGTTCGGGAAAATGGTGTGTTTGTCTTTCTGATTTGTAATAGGCAGTCATGTGATCTATACAAGTGTTTGCTACTGCAGCGAGGCTAGGTATGTGATATTCATTAATCGATATTCAAAACCGATATGAATTTCGAGTTGAAACGAATATAGAGCCAGCACCAGATTCGTGAACTCCGTTACCTTCATTGCATAGTAGGACGAATATCGATATGAATATGGATCTGAATATCGATATTTGGGGAAAATTGTGCTGTCGTCTTTTTCATCATGTAGAAGTGCAATTACCGATTTAAAATCGATTTGAATATAGAGCCAGGTCGTTATTCGGGGAAAAGGTTTCATCGCCATTCTGATCACATAGAAGCGTGAATACCGATTTGAATATCGATTTGAATATGCCAGGTCGATATTCAGTGAAATGGATATTTCTCATTGTGATCGTATAATAGCTCGAATATTTATTTGAATGTCGATTTTAATATGGAGGCAGGTCGATATTCGGGAAAATGGTGCAATCGCCTTTCTGATAATGTAGTAGCACAAAGACCGATTTGTATATCGATTTGAATAGAGAGCCGGTTCGATATTCGAAAAAAAGGCTTTTATCGTCATTTTGATAACGTAGAAGTGCGAATACCGATTTGAATATTAATTTGAATATGGAGCCAGGTCGATATTCAGAAAAATGGTTATTTCCTCATTGTGTTCGTATAATAGCTCGATTATCAATTTGAATATAAATTTGAATATGGAGCCAGGTCGAAAATGGTTCTATCGTCTTTCTGATCATGTAGAAGCGCGAATACCGATTTGAATATCAATTTGAATATGGAGCCAGGTCGAAAATGGTGCTATCGTCTTTCTGACCATGTAGAAGCGCGAATACCGATTTGAATATCGATTTGAATATGGAGCTAGGTCGAAAATGGTGCTATCGTCTTTCTGACCATGTAGAAGCGCGAATAACGATTTGAATATCAATTTGAATATGAAGCCAGGTCGATATTCAGGAAAATGGTTATTTCCTCATTGTGTTCGTATAATAGCTCGAATATATCAATTTGAATATTAATTTGAATATGGAGCAATGTCGACAATGTTGCTATCGTCTTTCTGACCATGTAGAAGCGCGAATACCAATTTGCATATAAATTTGAATATGAAGCCAGGTCGATATTCAGGAAAATGGTTATTTCCTCATTGTGTTCGTATAATAGCTTGAATATAAATTTGAATATTAATTTAAATATGGAGCCAGGTCGAAAATGGTGCTATTGTCTTTCTGACCATGTAGAAGCGCGAATACCAATTTGAATATCGATTTGAATATGAAGCCAGGTCGATATTCAGGAAAATGGCCATTTCCTCATTGTGTTCGTATAATAGCTCGAATATCAATTTGAATATAAATTTGAATATGGAGCCAGGTCGAAAATGGTGCTATCGTCTTTCTGACCATGTAGAAGCGCGAATACTAATTTGAATATCGATTTGAATATGAAGCCAGGTCGATATTCAGGAAAATGGTTATTTCCTCATTGTGTTCGTATAACAGCTCGAATATCAATTTGAATATTAATTTGAATATGGAGCCAGGTCGAAAATGGTGCTATCGTCTTTCTGACCATGTAGAAGCGCGAATACCGATTTGAATATCGATTTGAATATAGAGCCAGGTCGAAAATAGTGCTATTGTCTTTCTGACCATGTACATGTAGAAGCGTGAATATCGATTTGAATATTAATTTGAATATGGAGCCAGGTCGAAAATGGTGCTATCGTCTTTCTGACCATGTAGAAGCGCGAATACCAATTTGAATATCGATTTGAATATGAAGCCAGGTCGATATTCAGGAAAATGGTTATTTCCTCATTGAATTCGCATAAAAGCTCGAATATCAATTTGAATATTAATTTGAATATGGAGCTAGGTCGAAAATGGTTGTATCGCCTTTCTGACCATGTAGAAACGCGAATACCAATTTGAATATCGATTTGAATATGAAGCCAGGTCGATATTCAGGAAAATGGTTATTTCCTCATTGTGTTCGTATAATAGCTCGAATATCAATTTGTATATTAATTTGAATATGGAGCCAGGTCGAAAATGGTGCTATCGTCTTTCTGACCATGTAGAAGCGCGAATACCGATTTGAATATCGATTTGAATATAGAGCCAGGTCGATATTCAGGAAAATGATTATTTCCTCATTGTGTTCGTATAATAGCTCGAATATCAATTTGAATATTAATTTGAATATGGAGCCAGGTCGAAAATGGTGCTATCGTCTTTCTAACCATGTAGAAGCGCTAATACTAATTTGAATAAAGATTTTAATATGAAGCCAGGTCGATATTCAGGAAAATGGCCATTTCCTCATTGTGTTCGTATAATAGCTCGAATATTAATTTGCATATTAATTTGAATATTAAGCCAGGTCGAAAATGGTGCTATCGTCTTCTGATCATGTAGAAGCGCGAATACCGATTTGAATATCGATTTGAATATGGAGCCAGGTTGGTATTTGGGAATATTGTAATTTTCTTTTTTATGTTCGTATAATAGTTCAGATATCGATTGGAAAATTGATTTGAATATGGAGCAAGGTCGATATTCGGGAAAATGATGATTTCGCCTGTCTGATTATGTAGAAGCGCGAATTCATATTTGATTTCAACATCAAATATTGGATTTAACGTTCACCAATTCGAATGTCTAAAGCCCAAATTAAAATTTAAACATTCGTAAATACTTTCAAAAATGCGAGTATTAAAATGCCAATTTAACCATTTGGCATTCGATTAAATATACGCCAATTCGAATGACTAAATTCCTAAGTAGAACTTTTAACATTCGCTTGAACTTTCCAAAATCATCCAAATGTTTAGTTGTCAATCGTATTAGTTATAGAAGGTTTCCAGAAATATATGAAATGCAGTATCCATTTATGATCCTTTACTGACACCACTATTCCCCTGCATGTAATCATAACGTTAAGGTTTGTTTTTCGGTAGCATTACTGAATTAGAGGTCTTCCTGCACATTCATGTGATCTGACTCAAATAGTGTTAAGCCAGATAAAACATTTTTCGAGTATTCAAAAAAATCATATTAATAACCTGTCGAAGGGTGTGCTTATTTTATTTGAGCCGAGCCCCGGTAGCTCAGTCAGTAATGGTGCGGGCTGTCAATCAAGGAGTTGTGGGTTCGAAGCCCACCTCGACCAACAATCTTTACGACGTTAAACAAATATCAATACTAATAGCGCCATTCGTCTTCCACCAAAGGGCTTACACACTGGTAGGTGAATTGGCCGCCGTGAAATGACTGAAATATTAAACTCCTATCAATAAAATACAATATTTGATGTTATGATATAATTATTTAGAATGGTATCATGGGACATAGGCCTTCTAAAATTTAATTATCTAAATGTACCTGCTTTATCGTTTGCAAAAGCTGTATAACAAGAGTGCGCATTATCAATTATGTATTTGTAGTGAAAACGGCGTTAAAGCCAAGTTAAGCTAAAACATACTTGTATCGTCAGTGTTTCGGTCACTGTGCTTCTCACGATGGTCTATTAGTTCAAGTTTACTATTTGTTGGGGCTCAGCGCGAAACAGTTGTAACTATTTCTTAAATAACATACAGTTACAACTGTTTAACGCTAAGCCATCGATTTGTTAACAAAGATATTCATCCCCTGACGATTTGTTCACATTAGCAACATGCATAACGGATGAATTAATTTTAGACACAATCTATTATCTGTTGTTATCTTCGTATCTCGTATCTCGTTTAATATTAATTGGCAAAACAAGATAAATGAGACAAATTGCTTTAGCCATTTCCCTCATGCGACATGTTTCTATTGAAAGTGAAAGTATTTATTTGTTAAAGTTGAAAATTATGAGCCATTTTTCCATATGTCACAATGCTTTTAAAGTATTCTGCTACATAGGCGTCACAAAACGTCTGTATATGGGAAAGGTTTATACAATACACTAGTTATACAATACAATAGTTATACAATACAATAGTCCTGGTCTGGTATAGTAAGGCAGCAGGTCCGCTATTATACATACAAGTGTAAACATAATAAATCGACGAAATAGTCAGCTTGAGTAGAAACAAAACTAGTATCTATGGCTTCATTTAAATCCCAAATCCGTCTTTTGGAAAATAAAAAAAAACATAAAGATAATGGCTATAAACAGCAATAGATATTCATATAGTAAGGTATGCAGTTCTCTTTATTTATCATTATATAACAATTAGGGACCCTATCACTTGATAGTAAGGTACACCTAAATATGAGCCGTCCCGCGAGAAAACCAACAATATGGCCTCTGAATAATGTGTCGGCCCAGATCAGCTTTCGCAGTCCGCGCAGATTAATCCGGGCCGACACATTCCGTCTCAGGGAAGTAATGATTCCTAAAACAGAAAAAGGCGAAACGTGTCTATTGTATTATAATTTGTTACTTTATTACAAAACCCTGTATTTGGCGCCGATGACCTAGGACCTGGAAGAAGTACTACATTATGTAGGCACGGGTGAGTGAATCATTGTTACACTTTGAAGATTGGTTTCAGACTGACATATAGCAGGTTGTGAATTGGCATTATCTATTCAAAAATTAACAGAACAACTAACAAATTATAGTTTAAATGAATTGTCAAATGATAACCAGTTCTCGGTGGGGATATATCAAAATTGAAAAAATTGGTTTAAATCTATTGAAAAATGCGCGTTAATAAATAACTTAAATGACACTAAGAAACCACTTTTGGCATTCAGATATAGTACAGGTCACGTTTCCGATTACATTTTGCGACTTTTAACTATACCTCCTGTACCATATTGGCAGCAATTAAAGACAGCACTATGTGAGCGTTTTTCATTTTACGCAATTCGAATCAGAAAACATCCAAGCATTTGCAGAAAGGATTTTGAGTCAGTGTGAAGAATCATACAAGGGTCTTGTACAACATACTGCTTTAATTGATCACCAAATTGTAGTTGTAGGTATTTTCATTAATGGGTTATATAATGATAATTTGAGACAGACTTTGATCAGAGCCAATCCAATTAAATTTCAGCAAGCTGTAGAATTAGCTACACAAGAAATATCAATTCAAAAACGGTGTGAACTTAGAAATAGGGATTTTCAGTCTTCGCGTTATTCTAATAATGAACATGAAAATGTGGAAATTGACCAATTACGCCGCGGAAGTTTTTGCACTTTTTGTAAGATTTCAGGACATAAATATAATCATTTTAGGAAAAGGTGTTGACAAATAAATTCAGTCAAGTACAAATTTTATAGGCAACATACTAATTTGACTGTAAAAGAAAAAACACACAGATTCGGTGTTGGTTTTGTGGGCATGTCGGTCACATACGTGCAAGATGTGTTGAATATTTACGGTTAAACCCTTTACAACCTTTTGTTCCAAAATATCGGAAACCTCGTGTTTGTCTCGGAGCTTTAGACACAAGAAAAATAGGAAACAATGCATTTAATTATCATTTAGATAACAACGAAATACCAAATTCGTGTGTTTTCATGACAGGTAATATCCCTGATCTGATCGATACGGGAGCGTCCTTATCTCTAATTCATAAACGCATTTTTAAATCCTTAAAGCCTTCAGTTAACTTAGGAAAATCTTCAATTTCATTCCAATCTGCCTCTGGCGATGCAATAAAGGCGTAAGGTACAGCTAATTTAGATGTCAAAATTAATTCACTAACGATCAACCATACCTTCTTTATAGTTGATAATCATTTTAGAAATGCTATAATAAGCAAGGATTTCTTATCCGCAAATTCCTAGCGAATATATTTTGATTTAAATTGCATTAACAATAAATATGTTTTTTCAAAAGATGAATTTGATCTAGGAATGTATACATATGGCTCTGTTGCTATAGAGACCAAAACAGACCAAGTGATTAGGCAAAAATATTATCGAATTCCATTCAGCGAAAAAGAAAGTTTTAAACAAAAAGTTAATAATATGCTCAAAGCAAATATCATACGTCATAATCCGTGTATTCTGGTGAACAAAAAAGATGGCACCAAGCGTTTAGTAATCGATTTCAGAAAAAACAAGCACAATTATTAAGACTACAGCTTATCCACTGCCTCGTATCGAAGACATTTTAGCTTCCTTAAATGGAGCAAAATATTTTACTTTTCTAGATCTTTCAAATTCATACCAACAAATACCAATCAAAGAAGAAGATCAGGAAAAAACTGCATTTTCCACTCCATTTGGAATTTTTGAGTGGACAGTTCTACCGCAAGGTTTAAATATTTCAGCTTGAAAGTTCCAATCAATCATGTTCTCTGTTATAAAAGGATGTGAAGAATGTTCGGTTGTTTATTTAGACGATTTCCTTATATACTCTAAGATTCTAGAACATGTTAGTCATATAGAATAAATATTTAGTCGACTGAGAGCTAATTGTCTTAAGCTAAAACTAAAAAAGTGTCAATTCATTATAGAACAAACCAATTATCTTGGACATGAAATATTAGCAGAAGGTATTCTTCCTAAGGCTGATAAAATTAAAGCTCTTAGACAAATCAAAACTCCACATAATGTTAAGGATGTAAGATCATTTTTAGATTTTGTTGGATATTATAGGAAATTCATTCAAAACTTTGCTGAAAATAGCCTCCCAATGGTAAGATTAACTAAAAAGAATGTTAAATTCGAATGGTCTACTGAATGTCAAAACAGTTTTGAGGATTTGATCACTCAATTAGAAAAATTACCACTTTTACGTCACCCAGACATAAATAAACCTTGCATATTATATACAGACGCAAGTGATTATGCCATAGGCGCCGTCTTGATGCAAAATTTAACAGGTAAAAAGGGAGACGAACTACCAATATTTTTTGTTAGTCATGCCCTATCTAGAACTCAAAAGAAATATTCAACAATTCTTAAAGAGACTCTAGCAATCACCTATAGCTTAAAAAGACTTGACTGTTACTTACAGGGATCACAATTCGTAATTAAAACAGACCACAAACCTGTTACTTAGTTGTTATCTTCAAATTTCGATAATAAACTTCTGCAAAGATTTGCATTAGAAATTTCATGTTATGACTGTTCAATTGAATACTTACCTGGAAAAACAAACGTAGTAGCTGACTTTTTATCCAGACAAGTTAAAGGATCGACTTATGATTCAAACACTGATATTATGAATGAACATAATAAAGGAACTACGATTAATGTTATTAATAGCCAAGCAATTAATCATGATGAATTAACAAAATCATATGAAGCACCACAAACTATACCAGTTACTACCCCAGAAAACTTAATCTCTTTAGATATGAAAAAAGAACAGGAATTAAAATTAAATCCAAAACGTAAGGTTAAAATGACAAATGTAATTTACAAACATAGGATAAGTAAGTTACAAGCACGTCTTAGGTGTTTAGAATACGAGAGTATTTACGGTAAAGACGGACAAAATGAGAGTGATATGTCTGTTCTTAGTGAGCAAACAAGCCAATTAAATAATCAATTGTCTATGTTTGATGACAAGTACCTGTCAGCTCCGTCAAGCAACACGGAGATTGACAGATGTTAAATTAAAATTTTAGCAAGATTTAGGTTTATACCTGTTAGTTATGGTAAATCAGTTACCTAATTAGAAGTTAATATTATAAGCGTACTAGCTAATTATATAATATTGTGATGGTTATTCACTGGAGATTGAAAGATGTTAAATTAAGATATTAAGCAAGATATAGGTGTATACCTATTAATCAAGGTAAATCAGTTACCTAATTAGAAGATAAATATTATAAGCGTACTAGCTACATTTAATATTGTGATGATTATTCACAAGTGAAATGGAAACGCGGTTTTATAACAAGACTTAAAGTTATACTTATGCGTAAATAAGAGTTAAATGAATAAATGTATTCTTGCCTGTAATGGTTCCAAGAAACTTGTTGTGTATTAAATGTTATTGTAAGATTTTTACTTAATCTAGCATATGGAAGAAAATTCCAAATGTCTCTAGTACGAGAGGGAATCGAATTACAGTTATAATGTAGGAAAGGTATACCTGTATATAATATAATGGCCATTTTTTATCGTTTTTCAAGTTAGTTATTGGTTTAAGCGTGTTATTATTGATATATCATATGTAATGGTATCCATTATAATGTCTATGACAAGTTACTTACTACTAGTATCAATTGACACTCATATTTATTATTTTGCACATTGCTGAGGTATCACTATTAATTCATTCTGTTAATTCAAGAATAAGACATGCTATTACACCTTGCTAAGAGTCAACTAAGAGCACTGATTCGAGTGTAAGATTCGCTGCCACCTCGCAGAGGGCCGATGAAGCAGCCGTTAGGATTGTTCAGGAGAAATTCCCCTTTTGTCGGAAGAGTTCATCTAACAGAAAGATCAATTCCATGATGTTTCCATTATACACATGTATTCAAAGGCACTACTACACAGACGATAAACATATGCAACTGACGAATAACATAATCTCAACAAAAAGGATATCATTTTCAACTTTGAGAAAATGACAATACTTCTATCTCCTTATACGCTGGACTTATACCTTGATACTGCCTATAAGACTGTTATTACTACTAATCTACGGAATGAATAACAACACTTCAATCAACTACAACTGTTTCTGATACTACTACTACTACAACTACTGACGCTACTACTTCTACTGACGATTCGCCGTGAATAACTATAATTCCACATGAGTTCAAATTACTCTGGATACTACGAAGTGCTAAGAAATACAAGACTGTTGGATCGATATATTAATCATCGTACTGTTTGGAGAAATATTTATATTGTTATCTTGTTGTATTGACTATTTCACATTCATTTCTACATTATCATTTCCTACTTATTCAGTACAACTATGTTAATACGGTGATCATTTAATTGTTTCTTTTAATTGCAAATATTCAATTCACTTGAATTTGTGAATGACTACTGTTTTCAAGTTCTATACATGTTTGATAAAATTGTTATTTATCAACATAACCATTTATTAATCCCACATACATGTATATGTTCTTATTAAGGATTGGTCGTCGCTGCAAGGTCTTAGCTCTTTTTAAAGAATTCCTACGTAGAATTCTTTATATAATTAACATGGAAAGGTGTAAAGATGTAATCATATAGCTTTTTTGTGACACGGTTAGCTTTCTCTAACTGCACTGTACATTTTGACAGGCGTAATTAACCTGTCCATAAAGTTGAACATCCGACCAATAATTAATGGACTAACTTCCCTAAGGCAGTTATACATTTAGTATTTATAGCCACTGAAATCTTAGGAGAGTAGTCACTTCTGTGACCGTGTAGCTGGAGATATGTTCTTATCAGAGCTACTGTCTCTCCGGTTTTGGGACATGTGCATCTCGTAATAAACAAGTTGAAATGTATTATGAGTTGTTACTTTGTTACACTATCCGGGTTAGCCAGCGCTGCATGCTAATGGATAATCCGGGTCGATACTTTACGCAGCGTCCACAATGTTGGTTTTCTCGGAATTCGGCTTATATAGCCAACATATATATATATATAATTGTGTGCATTATGACTGACTCGCTGGTGTTAAGATAACTGCACTGTATGACTATTTCTGGGATCAAACGCATTACACCTACGAGGCAGTAAGACAAATTTTCGAATTCAACCCTTTCCCACTTTCAGACGCTTTCTGACGCCTCTGCAGATAGCGAATTATAAGAACATTACAGTAAAATAAGACACTGCTCATAAAAAGTAATTTCTCCTTTTGCTACACTGTTTTCAAACTGTATTTAATGATTATATATTCATGTTAAGAGATTTCGCATATTTTTTGCTACGATGTTTTCAGAGCCGTATGCTGCAGATTTGATATATATGGGAAAAAGTTCGAACGCTGACAATCAAATATTCCACCACTGGGATAAGAATCTATGTGGAAAAGCAGCCAGTTGAGCGGAAAGGGTGTTGTGTGTAGTACTGGTGTGATAAAGAGGTATGTGAAGTTAGCACGAAGTCCGTCAATACCGATATGAATTTCGAGCTGAAACAAATATAGAGCCAGCACCAGATTCCTGACGATGTGAATGTCGAGCCATGTCTATATTCGGGAAAATGGTACTATCTAATTTCTGACCATGTAGAAGAGCGAATAACGATTTGAATAAAGAGCCAGGTCGATATTCGGGAACATAATGATATCGTATTTTTGACCATGTAGAAGAGCGAATACCGATTTGAATATCGAGTTGAATATAGAGCCAGGTCGATATTCGGGAAAATGGTGCTATCGTATTTCTGATCATGAAGAAGCGCGAATATCGATTTGAATATAGAGCCAGGTCGATATTCGGGGAAAATGGTGCTATATCTGATCATGAAGAAGCGCGAATACCGATTTGAATGTAGAGCCAGGTCGATATTCGGGAAAATGTTGCTATCGTAGTGTTGACTATGTAGAAGAGCGAATACCGATTTGAATATCGAGTTGAATATAGAGCCAGGTCGATATTCGGGAAAATGGTGCTATCGTATATCTGGTCATGAAGAGCGCAAATACCGATTTGAATATAGAGCCAGGTCAATATTCGGGCAAATGTTGCTATCGTATTGTTGACCATGTAGAAGAGCGAATACCGATTTGAATATCGAGTTGAATATAGAGCCAGGTCGATATTCGGGAAAATGGTGCTATCGTATATCTGGTCATGAAGAGCGCAAATACCGATTTGAATATAGAGCCAGGTCGATATTCGGGAAAATGGTGCTATCGTATTTCTGATCATGAAGAAGCGCGAATACCGATTGGAATATCGAGTTGAATATAGAGCCAGGTCGATATTCGGGAAAATGGTGCTATCGTCTTTTTGACCATGTAGTAGAGCGAATACCGATTTGAATACAGAGCCATGTCGATATTCGGGAAAATGGTGTTATCGTATTTCTGATCATGAAGAATATATTCAGATTGTTGTTCAAATCGATAGTTGCGCTTTTACCTGATCAGAAAAACGAAATCATCATTCTATCGAATATCGACCTGGCTCGATATTCAGATTTTTTATTCAAATCGGTTTTCACTCTAATACATAAGCAAAAGACGCAATCACTATTTTATCGAATATCGACCTGTCTTGATATTCAGGGGCCGTATTCACAAAGCTCCTAAGGAAAGAAATAGTCCTTAAATACGGAGATTTCCCTCAAGTTTCATCGTGTTCTCCTTATTTCTAAGGAATTTCCTAAGAAGCTATTCACAAAACACCTAAGGTAAAAATATTCCTTAAATCGGTCCGTTTTTCCCTTAAAAGGTAAGGAGCACTGTACCATGCCTTAACTTTCCCCTTAAAGTTAAGGAAAATCATCTCAAATCGCATACTCTCGATATCAATGGCCGCCGTCTTATCGCTAGAAATAATCAAAACGTTCTCAAATGTTTGTGTATGCGTTATTGGTCATAAATAATATTGAATATCGCAAAGAAAAATGAATGCTAAGATTGCGTAAAGAAATGTGACGTATCGGTGTCTTTCTCGCTGTACATAGACAACAACAAAAAGTCGAAGGCGATCTTTCGAAATCTGTGTCAGGATGAGTACATTTCTTTTTATTAGCCCTGTGCCACCAAAGAAATTGCTTATTAATCCTCATAATTTGACAGACCTTAAGAGAATAAATCGTAAAACTGTATTTCAATGTGGATTTATCAGTCCGAAATGATCAACTCGGTGGGACCTTATCCCACCCACAAATCCATCACTTGCAAAGTGTCAAAATGGAAAAAACGTGTGTGCCAACGGTTTGATTGTTTAAAATGCACACTGATATTTTATTGATAGTTTGTTACAGTGTTACACATGTTACTTCATTTGAACTGCGAATTAAACTGGCATTAATAGTTATTAATATTAGTAATTCGAAAATGTGTTTTGTTTTCATTGTTTAGATAATAATGGTACTTTTGACATTATGAAAAGCTGTTGATATGAATGGAAAATGAACACATATTCTATAGATCTATATACACTACATATGTCGATGTGTATATTATGCTTTCAGCTTGTTGATGAAAGAAAAGAAATAGTGAGAAGAGTAAAACTTGCAGACAGAAAATAAAGACAGAACTGAAGACATGTTTATATCAGTGTTCAGACAGTGTTTACTTGTATATGTATCAAATTGATGTGAGTACTTATATAAGATGTGTGGTAGTATATCAATGAAAAAATCATAACTGATAAAGACACATTTTGAGCAAAAAGTCAACTTTTGAAAAAATATTGAGAAAACAAGAAATGATCACAATTTCACTTGACACATTTTTGTCCAGAATTGTTTAAAGTGGTCTGTTGCAGATGCTTTAATGTTCATGAGATTGGAAACTTAATCATGGTATTACATTTTACCTCATTTTTGCAAGTTTAACACGATTCATGTAGTCTCAATTTAATGTGATTGATGAGGAAAATGTATTATAGAAGGATTTATATAAATATTTCCATGCAAACAAAAAATAATATTTTTGCTCTGTTTTTAGCCCTTTCCCTCATATAAATGCTTTCAGACGCCTCTGCAGCAGACAGCTTTTTGAAAACATACTGACAAAAGAAGAAATTTTGGCAATTGGTCGTAGTTAATTAACATTTAAGTTATTCTTCTCATAAATAAGGACTTAATGTGTTAGCAAACTTAAATTTTAATTGATGTTGATAAAATGGGTTATATCCTGTTGTTGAATGGAAATTGGACTACTATTCCCTGATTTGATGTCATACCAGAAAGAAAACAATTGATCAACATGACTATCATTCTGTCATTTCTACTTTTCCTGATTGTTTTCATAATCTAATTCCAAAATGATCCATTTTCTCATGACATTAATGCATATCAAATGACTGGGGTAAAAAATGAAATTGTTTAAACGTTTTGCTTTGTTTTGTATACAATCATGTAGCAGACTAACCATGCTGTGTTTTTTTATAATATAAATTGTTATAATTAAACTATATGCACTTTTCTAATGTATTTGTTTATTTTTGGTTGTATAGCTCCACTCAGTACAAAGTACTGAAAGTGAGTTATTGTGATTGCCTTCTGTTTGGTTTGCATCCATCAACATTTAAGTAAACAGTGTGTAAATTGGGAAGAAACTGCACAGCTAGTAATTTCTTTATGTTTTCCCAAAAAAATCATTAAAATCATTTTTCTTTCAAATTGTTGGGCAATTTTCTAATTGAAGAACATGGCAGTTTGATTTGATCATTCAAACATTTTTTTATAGCCATTTCCCATATATACAATAGGAGTTTAAAAACATGGACAATCTCATATGTTTGCAAATGGATCAAAACATGTCCACATGTGGTAAAGGGTTATGTCCATTTACATTTTAATTATTACAACAAAGTTGTAAATGATAGCAGTTTCATGCATGTGGTTATGTAAAGCATGATAAAGTATTCTTGCACCAGTACTCAACACAACACTCTTCCAAGGCAACTGGCTACATTCCCACATAGACTATTAACCATTTACCACATACAACAAATCGGCAGCAATCCACTTTGAAATCATCTAGACAAAAAGTCGGAAAATGTTTATAAATGAAAGTATAAAAATTGAATAGATTTGAAAACATTTAGACAAAAGCAGAAATTGTTCATGATGAGAAATTTCGCTTTTACCACAATGCTTTCAAATGTCGTTTACTGCAGAGGTGTCTGAAAGCGTCTACATGTGGGAAGGTTTAAGCACATTTGTAGTAGACGAATGACGCTAGTCACAATGAGTTTAGTCAATCATCGGAAAGAATGAATGGCAATCCGTGAAATCAAACTCACGACCCATATGTCCAATGGAGTGATAGCCCTCATCGTTCCCGACTAAGCTTTTGCGGCTTGGCAACACTATTGTTTAGGATGAGATGTTGTTTAAAGTTAAATTATAAAGACTGACATAGAAAATATTATCTCATTGATTCAGCTCAGGGGAATATATTGATTGATTGGGGTTAATTAAACGCCATTTTCAACAACTGTTCGGTCATATCACCGCAGCCAGTTCACCTATTCATGCTTTTCTCGGCCTTCTCACACCAGTAATCCACACAACAATCTGTCCAAGCAACTGGCTGCTTTTCCTCATAAACTGTTAGTTTATTGGTGGAATAAAAATGACGCTTGTCACAATGACTTTTGTCAAACGCCTTAACGAATGGTGGCCGAGCTGGGGTTTAAACTCACAACTCCTTGATTGACAGCCCGCTTTTCGCTAGAGACGGGGCTCGGCGCCAGTGGAATATTAAACTATTCACAATTCTTTTTTACAATTTTAGGATAATGATTTGAATAACTAAGGAATATTTTTATAAAAAAATACCTTTTATTAAATCAACATTTGTCCTCGTTTACTGAATTGCAGTTTACTATTGCAAGGTGCCAATCAAAACTTAAAATTTCATTTAATTTCTTTAAAAAAAAAAGAAATTTCTATAGCTGAAGATTCAGATTTTGCATTTAACTTTAAGTCAAATCGAGGTAAAATTTTGATTTGAATTAATTATGTTCTCCTTTAAAAAAATGCCTTTTTTTAGATGAACACTATGCAGGAATAAAGTGTAAATTTGGCATTGATATTTGCAAATTGTCCCAAATTCCAGACAATTCAAGAAAGGGTTGACATTCAACAAATTATAAATATTGAACTGCATGACAGATACATATTCAACCATGACCTTTTTAACTTTGTTGTAACAAGGTCGATCTAATGATAAAAACAAACAGAAATCAGAGGTTAACAACTCGTCATATGGTTCCAACAACTGGGAAAACACGAATTTATGCAGAAAAATAATCTCTAAACCACTATGACGAATCTACTTTCGTCCAAACATAATGAATATAATGAATAAATTTAATTCTGACGTCACATATTTTCACTTAAGGAAAAACTAATATTCTTACCTAGGGAATTTCCTTAGGAGCTTTGTGAATACGAACTTAAGGAATTTCCTCAGCTAAGGGGAATATCGGGTATTTAAGGAATTTCCTAAGGAAATAACTTAGGAGCTTTGTGAATACGGCCCCAGATCTATATTCAAATTGGTATTCTCTCTTATGCATGATCAGAATGACGAAATTTAATTTTCTCGAATATTGACCTGGTTCGAAATTCAGATCTATATTCAATTCGGTATTCGCTCTAATATATGATCAGAAAGACAAACTCACCAGTTTCCCGAATATCGACCTGGCTCGAAATTCAGATATATATTAAAATCGTTATTCGTTCTTATACATGATCTGAATGACGAAATCATCATGTTCTCTAATATCGGCCTGGCTCGAAATTCAGATCTATATTCATACGTTTACCTGATCCGAAAGACGAAATCAGCATTTTCCCGAATATCGACCTGGCTTGAAACTCAGATTTGTGTTCGTGCCAACTTCACATACCTGTAAAACAAAGCCAGGAGACACAAGAATAGGTGAACTGGCTGCCGTAATATGACAGATTTTGATCGTAACAGTTATTTCCAGAGGCTTATTGTTAAACGAGGTATTTAGATCGAGATCTTTCGGAGGCTTATTGTTAAACGAGATAGTTAGATCGAGATTTTTAAGAGGCTTACTGTTAAACGAGATAGTTAGTGTATCGACAATCAAGCGTTTCCCCCATAACGCAAAACGCAATGAACTGGACATTTGGATACTACAAAAATGTATTCATGTTTATAACTGAACATTTAATTCATAAACATTAACATTACACCGGAATCATTTTTTAAGCATATTAATTGTATTTATAACCCCATATTGTATATTGTATACTTGGGTGTAATAAAGAGTATGTTCTGTTCTGTTCTGTTCAGATCGAGATTTTTCAGAGGCTTACTGTTTAACGAGATAGTTAGATCGAGATTTTTCAGGGGCTTATTGTTTAACGAGATAGTTAGATCGAGATTTTTCAGAGGCTTATTGTTTAACGAGATAGTTAGATCGAGATTTTTCAGAGGCTTATTGTTTAACGAGATAGTTAGATCGAGATTTTTCAGAGGCTTATTGTTTAACGAAATAGTTAGATCGAGATTTTTCAGAGGCTTATTGTTCAACATGCAAACTATTTTCAAAAATTGTATTTAGAGACAAGACAAAAATGTTTGTAATTATCACAGTCGAGTATCTGAATTGTGGGAACTTGTCGCCAGATCCGTTTGCACATATGTTTAAAGTTACGTAATGTTTCAAGCATATTCTGATAAAAATCTTGAAGCATATCCCCAAAAGTGTCATGAAACTGTACGTGGGAATGAGATCAACGTATCCTGACAATGAACGAATAAATTATGTCAAAGTGTCATGACAATGTACGAGTGAATGATGTGAAAGTGTCATAACAATGTACGAGTGAATGATGTCAAAGTGTCATGACAATGTACGTGTGAATAATGGCAAAGTGTCATGACAATTTACGAGTGAATGAGGGCAAAGTGTCATGACAAGTACGTGTGAATGATGTCAAAGTGTCATGACAATGTACGAGTGAATGATGTCAAAGTGTCATGACAATGTAAGTGTAAATGATGTCAAAGTGTCATAACAATGTACGAGTGAATTAGGTTAAAGTGTCATGACAATGTACGAGTGTATGATGTCAAAGTGTCATAACAATGTACGAGACAATTAGGTAAAAGTGTCAGAACAATGTTCGAGTGAATGATGTCAAAGTGTCATAACAATGTACGAGTAAATTATGTCAAAGTGTCATGACAATGTACGAGTGAATGATGTTAACGTATCATGACAATATACGTGTAAATTATGTCAAAGTGTCATAACAATGTACGAGTGAATGATGTCAAAGTGTCATTCACACAGAAATCGCTTGGTATGGCTCATATATATGTTTGACATTCTTACCGCAACACGACTTAAATTAATTTGATCAAAGAAGATATTAGTATCCGCCGCCAATCAAAGGGAGGTAATTATGAAAAATCATGGACAATTTCATCATGGGAGTGCGGATTATATCCCCTGACCCACACAGCCGAAAGAGCAAAACAAGTTTGATTCGATGATAAGTAACTGTAGAGTTCTACTTAACATAATGAACCCGATCCTGACATTTGTGAAAAGACATATACATCTATATATGTTACATTGTAAAAAAACATTATGGATTCTGCGGAATGTATCGGCCAATATCAGCCAGCACAGTCCGCACCGGCTAATCCTAATCCAGGCCGACACGTTCCGTCACAGGGGGAATAGAGGTATAAAGTATTGATTCCTGATACCGAAAATCCGCAGGAGGCGAAAAGTGTCTGTCGAAGTTTGCCTGCGCGGTATGCTTAAGCTGATCCGGGTCGATACTTTACGCAGAGTCCACAATGTTGGTTTTCTCGTAATTTGGCTCATATACATCTGTATATTTCTCAATCTGTGTACACGATTAAGGTCTTATAAAAACAGAGAAGTGACACAAAAATCAATTCTTGATTCATCCCGTAACCACTTAAAATAATTCTTATGTGGTTTGAAATCAATGGATGTACCAACTACGGGGTCTACCGTAGGGGCATCCGTCTGTCTGTCCGTTAGTTAGTCTGTGTGTCCGTCTGTCCGTTAGTTAGTCTGTGTGTCCGTCTGTCCGTTAGTTAGTCTGTGTGTCCGTCTGCCGTTAGTTAGTCTGCGTGTCCGTCTGTTCGTTAGTTAGTATGTGTGTTCGTCTGTCCGTTAGTTAGTCTTGTGTGTCCGTCTGTCCGTTAGTTATTCTGTTTGTCCGTCTGTCCGTTAGTTAGTCTGTACATAACGTGTTTACTTAACTGACCCCTTAACTGTCTCTTCGAACACGCTTGTTGACATAACATACATGCAATTGTAAATATTGCAGTGAAAGGTAACATTTGGTGTCTATCGAATGTGGGAAAGGATCAACCTATCTCGAATTAATCATTTGAGCGATCCCACGAAAAAACAACATTGTGGACTCTGCGTAAAGTATTGACCAGGATCTGCCTAAGCATGTCGCGCAGGCTTACCCGGATAGACACTTTTCGCCTCTTGTATATTTTCTGTAACAGGAATCATTACTCTATACCTCTATCGGTAGCAAACGCTCGTATATAGTTTTGACGACTGCCTAAATTCCGGTCCTCTCAGATTGTCCTTTGCGTCAGCAAATAAAATTGTCTACACACTCGTTAGGTATCAACAGGGGAGTTGACCCATAAGGTAGGGATGCAGGGATGCTTTGGTTGTATCGTAGGATTTCAATAGACAGAGAAAAAACGAGAACCTGCTCATGAATTATTACATGTAAAGGGGCAAGTCGTGATGACCTTTTATATAGGTTAAAAGATGTCTGGTCTGATTGAGATTATGTACAGCGTAGTATTTGGTAAAATTTTAATGAGATGGGTTAAAAGATGTCTGATTGAGTTTACGTACAACATGGTATTTGGTAAAATTTCAATGAGATGGGTTAAAATATGTCTGATTGAGTTTACGTACAGCTTAGCATTTGGTAAAATTTCAATGAGATGGGTTAAAATATGTCTGATTGAGTTTACGTACAGAGTAGTATTTGGTAAAATTTCAATGAGATGGGTTAAAAGATGTCTGATTGAGTTTACGTACAGCGTAGTATTTGGTAAAATTTCAATGAGATTGGATTAAAATATGTCTGATTGAGTTTACGTACAGCGTAGTATTTGGTAAAATTTCAATGAGATTGGGTTAAAATATGTCTGATTGAGTTAAAATATGTCTGATTGAGTTTACGTACAGCGTAGTATTAAGTAAAATATCAATGAGATGGGTTAAAAGATGTCTCATTGAGTTTACGTACAGCGTAGTATTTGGTAAAATTTCAATGAGATGGGTTAAAAGATGTCTGATTGATTCTCTCGAATTGATGAATTTGGTTCACATTAATGTTCATGAAGCAAATTATCTATATTACACCAAGTGTTATATCTAAGTTATACAGCATGTTTGTTTTTGTATGGTTAATGGCGTTTTCAACAGTATTTCATTCATAGCACGGCTCATGTTTCTAGGCCCGCTCGTACCATAACTCCCCTAAACATTCTACCAAAGCAACTGGTAACCGCCCAACATTGATGGAAGACAAACGAGGAAAGTCACAATGCCAAGTGTTGATCTTCTGAAAGATGGAACTGTCAAGCCGGGGTTCGTCCTCACGGGCCCTTGGTCTATATTCCCCGTCGTTCACGACTGTCTTGTTTACACATACATAAACTCATTCCCATATACAAACGCTTGTTGACACATCTGCATAAGACGACATGGTTTTAGATCTGAATTTGGATATGTAATACCCATTACCAAGACAGCTACATTTCGTTTGATTGATTAGGGTTAAATACCGTTTTCAACAATTGTTTAGTCATATCACGGCGATATGCTCAACTCCTCATGTTTCCCTGACTTTCTAACACCCATACTCTAGTCTTTCGAAGCAACTGAATGCTTTTCTACATAGACAGTTAGTCCTTTGGTGGAAGCGGGAATAGTAGTATAGGGGTCGGTTTAGGTGTAAACAAAGGTGATGTAATCGGCGGCCATCTTAGATGACCTAGTTACTATTTATATTATCTCATTTGCATATAAGGATTGACACAAGAGAGGACGCCATTTTGTTGACCAAGTCATTTATATACAATGACTGCGCATGTGTGGTAGCCATAATTTGAATGAAATCATAGGTTTATATTTAGAATGACATCATAGGTCTTTATTTAGAAATCTTTAACAATGGAGTAAGTGTTCAGCAGCACCCTTCGGGCGAGACCACCAACGATTTGTCTCTAGCCTTCTACAAATATATTCAAGCGGGCATGTTGTTCGTACCCTCGAATATATGGCAGAGAAATTCGACCAAACCTTTGCTACATTGTTTCGGGAAACCTGACATGAGACATCAATACGACACGATATATCCCTTTAGCATGCCAAAGCACACAGTCAAACATGTATGGCAAAGCAATAAATTGAACGACTTACATATATAACTGGATTTGGAAAATGATCGTTACATTCAAGTGAGCGAATGGAAAGAAGAGTTAAGGGTAGACTTAAGAGAATGGAACGGTAATGTGCCTATGAACAAAGGAATTAGCTTGACATTGATGCGATACAAGAACTTCGTATCTACACACTTTTGCACTGCATACTATTAAATAGCCACCATGTATGACAGAAAAGGCACTGCCTATCATGACCAATGTACCATGTGCAATGAAATATGTACCTCGTATACATGAAAATGTACTGCGTATAATACAATACAACATATTAAGACAGTAAAGGCGTTCCATAGTTAAGTGTTTAAAACTTGATTTACCGGTTCCAATGTTCACTCAAGTCTTGAATCATGTTGCTAGACTAAAGTCTACTAGCTTTCGGATGAGTTGCCTGATATTAGCTAGCTCTTGGGGTAGGGTGGCATCGGTGTTGACTCGGGTGCTAATGTCGAATGCGATCTAGGTTACAATACACCAAAAGAAATCCTTCTTTGTTTCCATATAAATCGACCAGTTTCAGTCCTCAATTGTCACACTTTTTAAGCGTTTTTCATGTAGAACACCATATATCATTGAAAAGAGTTACCTCCTAGCTTTAAAACAATCCAAAGAAAGTATGGGATCATGCATCATGCAAGAAAGAACTCAACAGGCGAAAATGGTAACCGTCATTTTGAATGTATATTCAATATATTCTGGTGATGGTATACACTCATTTCTTCGCAAACAAGGGGTTTTTAGGGACTATAGTACTGTAGATCAGCAAGTCAGCGGATGTATTTAGCGTAATATGACCTCTATAATGTATTGGTAGGGGCGGGTAACACAATACATAACACCAAATTATCATACAAATGAGGCTAGAAAAGACAATTGTCCTTAAACAGACTATACGTGTACACATGCCTTCACTCTTCATTATGACAGTGTTGGTCAACAAGCATTGATTGGTTATTTGGTGTTTAACGCCACTTTAAATCAAAGCGTCGATGGCACGGAAGTGGCAAACGTGTAAAAAACCCTGCAAAGTAACAAGCAGTATTTCGGTGTAGGCCTTGCGATTTTCAAAATATATATGCATATACGATAATGCTCGATCTCCAACTCAATTCGGCTACACTTTCAGCATTGATTGCTAATTGACGCTAGAACGTACAGACGTGTCTAACTTGTACACTGCATATCGAGTCCTTTAAACCTTTGTAATCCAGTCTTATCATCTAAACGCTTTCATATATTCCAACAACTACAAAATAAAATGTTTATAATATTGAGAGTTAAGAACAATCGATAACCATTCTCGCGAGCTATTATAGAACCTTTAGGAATTTCCAACGCCGGAGGTGTTTTGATTATCATGAGAGTTACAGAACGCGCAATGATATTTATTATCAGCCCAAACATGAAGAAAGATAATATTTACATAATTTAACTCTATGTAGATATTATCTCAATAAATGTCATCTTAGTATCAATCCGGTACCAAAGTAGCACTGACATGATTATTATTAATCGTGTCTCTGCATCACTGATGGAACTATATAATTGGCGGTTTAACGGATGTAGGTTAATTGGTTTGCAGTAAGGAATAAAAAGACAACGGGCTGTGCAAAACTGACTATGTAAAGATTTTCGTTGTTGTTAGCATTGTGACAATTGTCAAACCAATCGCCACAAAAATCTGTTATAGCACAGCGTTCTTGTGTAAGTTGCTTGGGAAGATTGTTGTGTGGAGTACTGGTATTGGAAAACCAGGAAATGCATGAGTAGGTGAACTGGCCGCCGTGATATGACTGAGAAATTGTTATAAACGGCGTTATACCTCAATCAATCAATCAATCTTGGGTAAGCTATCAGTACTGCTGGTCAATTTCTCACGACACCAGCCATTCAGTCGTATTGCTAACCCCGAAACCCTGAGCGCCAAGGAGGGCAGCCATTACTACTATTTGAATGTCATTAGTTTGACCCGGCCGAGGATAGAACCCGCGGTCTGGTTAAAAAACAACCACAATAAAATGCCAAAAAGTATTCGTATTGTAAATAGACCACACATTAAATATCGTTTGAAATCTGTCGAATAAAAGTGTTTATTTGACTTTTGTCAACTTTAATAACGATTACGATTTAACATTAACAACCATATACTTTAACAATAAAACATTTACATAATACTCTCTCTCTCTCTCTCTCTCTCTCTCCTCTCTCATCTCTCTCTCTCTCTCTTCTCTCTCTCTTCTCTCTCTCTCTCTCTCTCTCTCTCTCTCTCTCTCACACACACACACTCTGTCTCTCTCCCTCTCTCTCTCTCTCTCACACACACACACTCTGTCTCTCTCTGTGTCTCTCTCTCTCTCTCTCTCTCTCTCTCTCTCTCTCTCTCTCCTCTCTCTCTCTCTCTCTCTCTCTCTCTCTCCTCCTCTCTCCTCTCTCTCTCGTTCTCTCTCTAGTTCTCTCTATCTGTCACTCTTTCTCTGATTATCTGTAAATCTCCCCCGCTATATAATAATACAAAATAATATGAGCAAATATCCTTGTGTTCAAAAACTTTGAACAAGCCCGCTGCAGGAAATCAAACGTTGTTGCAATATTGAAAACAATGTAGAACAATATCAACCTGTGCTTGTTGTGCATGACGAGATCTGTCTCCGCATATCAATGGCAGACCCTTTCCAACCTGCACACGTTTATTGACGTTTTGGTTTTATCTACAACAGACGACATTTTATAACATTGTGGCTCATTGAAAATTGTTCATGTTCCCCTTATGGTTTACAACTGAATACAATTAGAAAAGGGAGATTGGGAAGCGGTTCAATTATGTACACTTGCCACAGATACCCTTAAGGTTTGTTTTCCTGAAGTACAGCTTATTTTTAAGGCAATCGTGGAATGTACTTGTATAGGTCTCACTCACTGTCAATCGATATACTTTTACGAATTAAAGTTTCATTCAAGAATATTTAATTTTGAAAAATCTCCTTATATGCAATATAAATGAGCTAGATATGATTTAGATTTCATTCAATTCACAAGTTATATTCTTGAATATTTTTATATCAGAATATATATATATTCTTGAATATTTTCATTTCAGAATATATATGTTCATCATTACAATCTTGAATATTTTAGTTTCAGAAAAATAAATCTCCGTGTATAAATGAGATAGTGTCACCTGTTTAAAACCATTAACTATATACCTATTCAGTCAAGGTGTGTTTGACTGAAATATTCTTGTCTTTACATGGGACACAGAAACTGTCCCTAAATGTGTTGATATGTTGATATAAAATTAACACCCTCTTGATACATTTCTGTATGTGTATGTACTTGGTTACTTGATTACTAACCGATTAATCGAATAATGTACGGTTAACCGGTTAACCGTTGACATCCCTAGTATGTATATATTTATGATAGTGTACAAAAATAAATGATGTACGAGTATTTAAATGAGCCGTTCCATGAGAAGACCAACATTGCGTAACGGACAGACAATGTTCGCCTCCTGTCGGTTTCTTTTACAGGAAACAATACTCTATTCCTCTATCACTCTGAGACGAAATGTGTCGGCCCGCGGATTAGCCTACGCGGACTGCGCAGGCTGGGACTGGATCGATACATTACGCAGAGTACATAATGTTGGGTTTCTCACGGAACGGCTCAAATGCATTAGTGTAATTACAAATGAAGTATGAACAATGGACTGTAAATCGTACTATGTCTACAATAAATACATATAACAGCAAAAAGTTCATATTGGGATTTAGATGTCATCTAAAGTATCTTTAACCTTGCTATGCTGAATTTAAAAGTGCACATATTTAGTTATATATATAAGGACGAGTTCATAGCTTTTAAGAAGTTCAAAATATAAAGTATTATAATGTATATTCATTTGTTATGAATGTTATTAACGCTTTCATTGACAAAGGCAATTATTATAAATGCTTTTGCAAACAATGCAGATCCGTGTGAGACAGCTCATTACGAGTTGTCTCTCCTGAAATCTGCATTGTCTGCCACTTAGACATTGCATTTTAACCAAGTGTTCCGTTGGACGAAAGATGTAGCGATCCACTTTTCAACATGGATGAGTCGACTTTGTGAAATTCGACAGTGAAAGAGTTAATGGCTTCAAAGTGGGATGCTGCAGATTTGTTGTATGAATAAATATAATTAACCCTTTCCTACATATGACAAATCTGCAGCAGACGATTTTTTGAAAACGTCTACTCAAACAGTGGAAAATCTCAATAATTGTAGATATTAATACTAAAAAAAATTGTGGCAAAAGGAGAAATTGCTCGTTTTGAGCAATTTTTCCTTCTGTCACTATGTTTTCAAACGTCGTCTGCAGCAGATGCGTCCTATAAGCGGGACTGGGTTAAGTCCCGTACAGTTGGTTGAAGGATAACATATTCCCATTCATGTCTACCAGTACCAATATCTACAGTCGTTAATGGTTTCATAAAAATGTGAATATAAAACCACAGGTGCCAGTCTCGTTTAAAGAAATCTAAAATAGCATTTGACTATGTATTGTTAATATAATAGTCAAATGCTATTTTTAGATTTTTAAACGAGACTGGCACCTGTGTATAAAAACACGTCATTTATGACTTGGATTTCAATTTACCAGTATCGGAGTCCTATTGGATTCAATGTTATCTGAAACATATTCATATTTAGGATTTCAATATTTATAACATATGCACCATATGTATATTTGGATTTCGATATTTATAACATATGCACCATATCCATATTTGGATTTCGATATTTATAACATATGCACCATATGTATATTTGGATTTCGATATTTATAACATATGCACCATATGTATATTTGTATTTCGATATTTATAACATATGCACCATATCCATATTTGGAATTCAATCATGATTCATTTCTAAACCATATTTATATTTTATTTCAATATTAAGGTGCGGAACTATAGATGGAGATGAAAATGTTGCAATGTTGATACTTCTGCAAATATTGCTAAAAGTGACAACAAATGAAGTAATAAGTAGTTCAAAACTATGTTGGCAGTAACTATTGAAAAACTGTCAATTGAAAGGCATGAGCATGTACGCAATTTGGCTAACTGGGTATGTCTACCCAGTAAAAATGAAGCATAAACGATCAATATTTATATGTTCATGGTACTGGAAAGTGAACTTATTGCTCAAATTTTATTCAAGAATTATGATTCTAATATTTCAAGACAACTTTTGAACAGTTTTAAAACTGTGACTTGACTATAATATTTATTTTTAGTTCAGCACCTTTATCTTAGCAATTTTCATATTTGGATTTCAGCTTTATCCGAATCATATTCATATTTGGATTTCAACATTATCTGAATCATATTCATATTTGGATTTCAACATTATCTAAACTGTCTTTACTCTTACGTCTTGGCACTGGTTTATTTGGTGGTTTTAAGGGGAAACTGTTCGCACCAACTTCATCTGAAGTGTCATATACACCGCCAAAGTTACGCGTATCGGATTTGACGTTTTCAATTTTCCTATTTTTATTATGGCGTGGCGTAGGTCTCGGCGGTGTCATTGGAGCTTTATGGCCTTCCGTGTCTTTGTGTACTCTTATCTTATCTTTATTTATATCAGGTGTGTTTGTGTGACTTCTTGTTCCATTAACGTGGGTCGTATGATCTTTTCCAGGAGATAGCATCGGGGTTGTAGGACGGCTTGAGTGATGCGAAGGCTTGTGTTGATTGTCTGGCGAGGGTCTTTTAGGAAGCTCGGGTGTGTGCACTTTGTATGGTTTATGGTACATGGCTGGTACATGACCGTTTTTCGCCACGTGCCCACCTTCGTCCACGTGACCTATACTGTCATAGACATCTCCCCCTGAAGGTCGCCTGTCAGTTTCAGTGTCAGACTGGTTTGAACCGCGGTGATTACTCGACGTATCTCCTGAACCAAGCTCACTGGGGCGTTTATAATGTATAGTTTTGCTGGTACGTTTCTGGGGGTCGTGTGTGTCATTTTGACCAATGACGCTAAGAAGATTGGGATTGTTGGCATGTCTCATGGCGGATTTATCGGGTGCTGTGTACATCACACCGTTACTGATTGTTTTCACTTCTGGACTTGCGGGCATCATGTAACCGTCGTAATCTGAAAGATAATTATTAGTTATTTGATTGGGGTTTAACACCGTTTTCAACAATTGTTTCATTAATATCTTGGCGGCATGTTCAGCCGTCCATTTGAATCCTTGATTTTGCTTGCCAATACTCTACACAACAGTATTCCCATAGCAACTGGCTGCCTTTTCACATAAACTGCTAGCCCGATTGGTATGAGACGATTGACGATTGTCGCATTGACTTTTGTCAAACGTTGGAAAGAATGTTGACCAAGCTGTGGTTTGAACTCACTACCCCTGTATTGGCACCCAGCGTCGCTATAAACTGAGATATCTGGTATATGTACGTGGCTAATAAAAGAAAGAGATACGAGCCGTCCCGCGAAAAAAAGAACATTATGAAATCTGCGTAATGTATCAACCCAGATCAGCCTGCGCAGTCCGCGCATACTGATGCGGGCCGACACATTCCGCCTCAGGGGATAAAGTAATGATTCCTGAAACAGAAAATCCATAGGAGGCGAAAAGTGTATGTCCGGGTTAGCCTGCGTGGCATGCTTAAGCTGATCCGGGACGATACTTTAAGCAGAGTCCACAATGTTGATTTTCTCGCGGGGCGGCTCATATCTAGTCTTGGCTTGGCTTCGAAAGTAAAGTGCTTTCGATAGGGTCACTGCTAAGGCTGATGACGTAATGACTAAGACAATCAGAAGTTGTGTTACTTTGTGAATTTAGAAAGATAAAGAATAAGAATGGCATTTTGAATGATTATTGAATGGGGACCTAAATTAGCCTATGTTATATGCGTAGTTTCATTAGAGCCTTCACTATCCGTCTACATGTAATACATAGAGGATATTTTATGCGTGTTGATTTAGTATCACTTTTGATAAACGAGTTTACTATGATGATATGCCGCGAGCCTTGGCAAGCGTCATATTCAGCTTAGTTAACGAGTTTATTTAAATGGATGATAAATAAACACGAATGAGATATCCTATTTATCACATAAAGTTTTTTATGAGGCGCATTTCGAAAAAAAAATGTACATGAAATCTGCCGCTTTGGGCTCCAAAATGACTTACGTTATAACGTCAAACCGCTGACGTGACGTCATTTTCATAGTTTGGTTTCCGCGTTTAAATACAGACTAGAGTGTGAGACTAGAAACCAACTAAGTAGTGTCATATGCTATGTATGTAATGGGATTTTGACACTCCTTGAGAGGGCTTTATGTGATAATATCCGATTATATAACGACTGACAACACAACTAGAAACGAGACCCGTCCATCGCAAAAAGGTACAAGTTGCAGTGTAGATCCAGATCAGCCTGTACATATGCACAGTCCGATCAACATTTGCACATTGAATATATTACTTAGATAATCGTGTTACAACTTATTTATTTTACATCGATTGCGAAACGAGCTTTCAGCTTATATAAATCATGCTCGAGGTCTGCTTCCTGGAGACTTAACCAGTACTCGCGTCGTTTGAGTGGAAAAATCCTTTTATAAATTCTGATATGACTGATCAGTTGTGTATGCCTATCGTAACCTACACTGTTCGAGTTGTCAACATGTATCACATTCTTATGTATTACATTATTATGTATCACATTCGTATGTATCACATTCTTATGTATCACAATATTATGTATCACATTCTTATGTATCATATTATTTTGTATCATATTATTATGTATCACATTCTCATGTATCACATTCTCATGTATCACATTCCTATGTATCACATCTGTATGTATCACATTCTTATTATTATGTATCACATTACTATGTATCACATTACTATGTATCACATTATTATGTATCACATTATTATAGATACTGGATCAAATATAGTTTCCCAGTAATACGTCATGCAATTCTATTTGGTATACCCACACAGGGAAGCTTTCTAACATATGCCCGCTTGTACCAGCCAATGTAAGTGCAATTCCACCAAATAAAGATAATGTATGCATGAATACCGGCCATGTAAACTTCATATGCATGGTATGAATATGAAAGTAGGTGCTTGGTGAACACGGGCTACTGGAACTAGCTAATGTTAGTGTTATTTTCACTCAATTAAGACGAAGCTTGTATGATAACCGGATGACATGATTGTTTTTAAGTTATTTTCACTCAATGAAGACGAAGCTTGTATGATTACCGGATGACATGATCGTTTTTAAATATGAGATTATATCATAGATGAATATGAACTGCTGTATGATGTTTTACTTTTGTTAGAAATCCGCCACAAAAGTTGCTTCAGTATGTAAAATTCACATTTTGTGGAAATTGTAAGACATTCAATAAAAGTACTTATTTTCATATTTGAAAACTTCCGTACTGAATATTATATCGATATGTATTAGTCCAGATCGAGAATGCGTACATGTTAGAGAACTTCAGAACAAACGTGGATGTTAGTGACCTTTTCATTGTAAAATATATGTGAAATAAATGGGCACATCCGTGTTAAGATATACAGTAGTTTTCGATGTAACAAAATTATACTCTACACAATGATATTTGCATTATATAACATTCACTCTATAATGTATCACTTTATATGAGGATTCTCAATATAACATTATCGATCTAATATTCATATTTAAAATATTAAATTCTCTATCTTATATTCATTCTACAATGTTAAATTATATATCTAATATTTATACTACAATGTTAAATTCTCTATCTAATATTTATGCTATAATGTTAAATTATCGATCTAATATTAATACTACAATGTTAAATTATCGATCTTATATGAATTCTACAATATTAAATTATAATTATAATATTAATTCTACAATGTTAAATTATAAATCTAATATTTATTCCACAATGTTAAATTATCTATCTAATATTAATACTACAATTTTAAATACTCTATCTAATATTAATACTACAATATTAAACCATAAATCTAATATTAATACTACAATGTTAAACCATAAATCTAATATTAATACTACAATGTTAAATTCTCTATCTAATATTAATACTACAATGTTAAATTATCTATCTAATATTAATACTACAATGTTAAATCATAAATCTAATATTAATACTACAATGTTAAATTCTCTATCTAATATTAATACTAAAATGTTAAATTCTCTATCTAATATTATACTACAATGTTAAATCATAAATCTAATATTAATACTACAATGTTAAATTCTCTATCTAATATTAATACTACAATGTTAAATTCTCTATCTAATATTAATACTACAATGTTAAATACTCTATCTAATATTCATACTACAATGTTAAATTATCGATCTATATTCATACTACAATGTTGAATTTTAAATCTAATATTAATACACTACAATGTTAAAATATAAATCTAATATTAATTCTACAATGTTAAAATATAAATCTAATAGTAATACTACAATGTTAAAATATAAATATAATATTAATACTACAATGTTAAATTCTCTATCTAATATTAATACCACAATGTTGAAATATAAATCTAATATTAATACTACAATGTTAAAATATAAATCTAATATTAATACTACAATGTTAAATTCTCAATCTAATAGTAATTCTACAATGTTAAATTATAAATCTAATATTAATACTACAATGTTAAATTATAAATCTAATATTAATACTACAATGTTAAATTATAAATCTAATATTAATACTTCAATGTTAAATTATAAATCCAATATTTATTCTACAATGTTAAATTATCGATCTAATATTAATACTACAATGTTAAATTATCGATCTAAAATGAATTCTACAATGTTAAATTATCTATCTAATATTATTTCTACAATATTGAATTATAAATCTAATATGAATTCTACAATGTTAAATTCTCTATCTAATATGATTTATACAATATTAAATGATCGATCTAATATGAATTATCGATCTAAATTGAATTTTACATTTACACAATTTTTATAATTACGATGTTAGTTTTTCGATTTGATATTAAGTCTTCATTTGTGTGAAACAAACAACACAAACACGTGAATACTTTGATTAAATATACGAAGGTGGAAAGGGGAAAGGGGCAAGAGTCTACTACAATCTATTTACCTCTTTCAGTTGAATACCTATGCAGAAAAAAGTTGAATAGTGAAACATATGCTATCATGGTTTCGTATTGGTAATTAAACAATGATTTGGAGATAAGATACGCCTTAATTCACCAACAAGATATTTGGCAAACAACTGTTTGTATTTCCTAAAGAGCTACATATAAGCCGTCCCACGAGAAAACCAACTGTGCGGATCTGCGTAAAGTATCGACCCGGATCAGCCTAAGCATGCCGAGCAGTCCCGGAACGACACTTTTAGCCTACTGTTGATTTTCTGTTTCACGAATCATTAGCCTATATCTCTATTCCCCTAAGACAAAATGTGTCGGCCCGGATAAGCCTTCGCGGACTGCGAAGGCTGATCTGGGTCGATACATTACGTAGAGACCATAATGTTTATTTTCATTTTTATTTTAAATGGGTTGAACAATTAAACACCTTTCATATTCATATGCCACCGCTGAATCTGAATGCAGACATTTCCGTAGTATATGTCTAAGAGAACACACAAGCGATACTTACTAGGCACCAAACAATATTCTCGTTGTGTTTTATTTTCTTCTTCAACCATGTTCGTTAATAAACCGTTTTATCCGGCATTTATCTCACAATTGTGAATATTCATGAATAAAATCATATTCTAATGAATATATATGCGCATCAGTATTAGATACGCATTACTACACAAAGATCAGTTTGTTTGTTTGTTTGTTTGAATGTAGTTTTACGCCGCTGTCAACAATTTTACAGTAATATCAAGACGTTTCCATGGGTAAGTTTCCAGGACTACTGGTCCATTTATCCTTATGGATAACCTATGACAAAAAGTGGAAAACATTGTGGCAAAAGGAGAAATTGCACGTTTTGTGCAATTTCTTCTTGTGTCACTATGTTTTCAAAAAGCCGTCTGCTGTAGAGGCGTCAGAAAGCGTCTATACCAGCGAGTCAGTCGCAATGACTAACCCACAACCCTTCTAAGCACCAAGGAGGAAATGCCATTACTACGATTTTTAAAGTAGTTGGGTTGTGACCCAGCCGGGGATCGAACCCGTGACCTCCCGCAACTGAGGCGACACAGATAAGGGTCCAGTTAATTTGATATTCAATTTTCATTGAAGACATGAGTTTGATCCGGTGTAAGATCGAGACATATCTTCATTAAGTGAACGCAAAAAGTTTTCTTGAAATACTCTGTCGCGAGTGAAAATTGCCATTTTGGCATTTACGGATGGAAATAAACCTCGATCTAAGATTGAAACAAACACCTGTTCTGTTATTTCCAATCTCATGAAAAACCAGAACTCATGCAGGTAGTCTTAGCTTGACATATGCGTCAACCAATCAACTTGTCGCCTATGAAGCCGTTAGGTATAAAACAAGGGAGATAATTTAGGTAGGAAGTGAGAATCAGGTTATGAAATTTCGGTGTAAGGGTCAATTCGAGAAGACCTTTTATGTAGTGTCGTCAGATCGAAAATACGTACATCGCCAAGTATTTAGGAGTATTTAGGTCGGATTCCACCATTTGTAGTAATTCAAAATGATGAAATATGCTGTTTAGTATTTAAGCATTTCTTAGCGCTAAGTAAGGTTGATGGATTGGACCCAGACAAACTGTTAAAGATTGCACTTAACAAAACTAACAGTTTTAAACAGTGAGTTATTAAGGATATAATTAAAGATGATATGTATTCCTCAATTGACCATTGTTTTAAACATGGAGTTATTTAGGATATAATTAACGGTGATATGTATTCCTCAATTGACCACTGTTTTAAACATTGAGTAAATTAAGGATATAATTAACGGTGATATGTATTCATCAATTGACCACTGTTTTAAACAGTGAGTTATTTAGGATATAATGAACGGTGATATGTATTCATCAATTGACCACTGATTAAACAGTTGGTTATTTAGGATAAACTTACGCGGTTTTTCAATAATACCCTGAATGCATGTAACAATAAGTATATCATACCTGATTTATTTATAGACAATGGTCTTATGGGAGCACTTGGTTTTATGGGAACATTTGGTTTTATCCGGCTGATAGGAGGTTGTGCTCTGACCTCAGTCTCCAGTCGTCGTGGTGGCGGGCGATTTGGGGCGCCCTGTACGAACCCAATATTGTCCTAGGTAAATAAAAAAAGAGGAAGGAAATGAAAAATAAGCGCCAATTTGTATTTTGGATGTAATCACATACTCATAAAATATGGTAAACTACATTGAAAGTTTATTTTACTCGTGCCAGCGACGTAGATAAGAGGGATAAGTAACTAAGTTGTATACTAAAATATCACCCGTCACCAACATTTGTAGCAAGTAAAACTCAAAAACTATTGAAGATATGAAAATAACAAAGATACTTGCTCGAAGTTTAAACATTCTTTTAGTGCAGTAGATAAAAATATATCAATATACTTCACGTTCTGATAATATGTTATTCTTATGAATAAGGTCAGTCTATTCATTTTTGGAACAAAATTAAAATAATTCAGAAATCACAATATCAAATATCTTTTAAACCGTTAATTTTTAAAAAACAAATAAATTCCAGTTGTTCATTGTCTTTCTAACTTAAGTTGAAATTTTAATCTTTCAGAATGTGTATGTTTTATTTATGAGCCAAATGTGACTTCAAAGTTTTATTTGCTACAAAATGTGAACATTTGGACAATTGTATTTCTCCATGTGATATTTTAACCAGATAACAGGTGTACAGATGGAGTTGCTTGTCCATCTTATCTACGTTCCTGCTTTTTCCCACATCCGTATGTGTATACCACGTGACTTTTGACGTCATATTTGCATGGTCACAGGCAAAAACTGCTCTTGATAAGAATGTAAAAACAATGGTAACTTATTTATTTCTTCACTCTTTTTAATGAAACATCGCGCAGTCTACGTCGCTTACAATGTCCTATCTCCGGTTGTTTACCGGAGTTTGATTGGTGGTCTAGTTTTGTCAAACACTTCGACGGACCTGTTTTCAAAATCCAGTTTGGGTAATGCTCCGGCTGTCGGCGATATTGATAAATTTTGAGAAAAGGTTCATCGAAGTGTTTGGAGAAACTAAACCACTTAATTAAACTCCGTTGAAAACCCGGAGATAGGGCTCTGTAAGCGGCGTAGACTGCGCCATGTTTCATTAAAAATGATGAAGAAATAAAAAAGTTACCTTTGTTTTTACTTCTAAACCGAAGTAAAACATTTCTGTGCACCGTGACATTTGTGACGTCAAAGTCACGTGGTATACACACACTGCACATACTTGTACAACATATCTGCAGCAGACAACTTTTCAATATTATCGAAAATCTCTTTGAATGAAAGAAAACTTATTGAATAAAGTTGAAAACAATTTGGTGAAAGAAGAACATTCTCATTAATAATTGTCTGCTACAGATGCGTCAGAGAGCATCTCGAGGGCTTGGCGTGAAACGGTTGTAACTCAAAACCTATTTTGAAAACCCCGGTTTAGGGGGCAATTTTGACCCCCTTTGTAAACAATGCAAATTTAGGTGCCATTGCTCAGAACGAGCAATGGCACCTAAATTTCCATTGTTTACCAAGAAAAAATGAGTTTGTAAAGACTGTATGGCGAGGTGATAACCCTTGGTTAACAAGAAATACCAATTTTAGTTACAACCGTTTCACGCCAAACCCTCGATATTTATGAGCGCTAAGGTCATTTAATTAAATTAAATATTTAAAAAATAACGTATGCCTTTGTTCAACGCTTTCATATTGATATGATAATTGAGCCGTTCCACGAGAAATCCAACAGTATGGACTATGCGTAATGTATCGACCCAGATCAGTCCGCGCAGGCTAATCCAGGCCGACACATTCCGTCTCAGGGGGATAGAGGTATAGAGTAATGGTTCTTGAAACAGAAAATCCTGTACGGCATGCTTATGCTGAACCGGGTCGATACTTTACGCAGTGTCCACAATATTGGTTTGTTCGTGGAACTGGTCATATGACAGTGCATATATTACACAATTGAATATGGGTTTTCATTTATTTTTTCGTCTCTAAACTTTGACTTTCGATAAAAAATACCTTAAAAGTGCTGAACTCCAGATGGAGATCAAACAATTGAAATGTTGAAACTCTGAAAATATTGCTAATAGTAAAAACAAAGTAAGTAATAAGTAACTATTTTTGCAGTAAAGGTTGAAAGACAGTCAATTGAAAGTCAATGAAAATGTACAAAATTTGGCTTACTGGGTATGTCTACCAAGTGAAGATGAAGCATAAACGATCAATATTTAGATGTTTATTGTACTGGAAAGTGAAATAATTACTCGAATTATATCACATAATTATGATTCTAATATTTCAATACAATTTTTGAACAGTTTTAAAACTTTGATTATACAATCTACAAGAGAAAGTTGATGCAACGCATCAATGTCGCTGGAAATTCACACTGCAGTTATGCATAACACTTACATTATAGTATTTGAAAAAACAGTTATTTAACTGAGGGGCATATTGGAACATCAGGGGTGGGGTCAAGTGAAAATGTTTCATAACTTGCATTTTTTTGTCAACGAAGTAAATGTCCTTCATTGAAATATAATAATGTTGCGAAAAGAAGCTGCTGAGACTGTGTCAGATATACAGCAGTCTAGAAACTGTGTCTCCATATGGCAGAGTATGGGGTCTTTTTTGGCTTAGTGCAGACAACCACCATCTTGTCACAACAGGTTTTGGGTCATGAATCATGGCAACATCAGCAACTTTAATCTCATCAAAATATCAAGTATTGCAGCACCAAGCCTATACACCTCCAGTCAGATGTTATTCTGTTCATTGTGGAAAAGGCGCATAACTGTTTATTACACTTAAACCATTCATTCACACCTAATAAAACCGATAATGGGGTTGAGTAAAATTGGGGTCGAAAGGACTTAGGAAACTGGGGTTGACAAAGCTTGGGCTCGAAAGTTCTGGCTACCGTTGAATACGCATGCGCACAAGACATGTTTTGATTCTAAACTTCTAAAGTATACTACCAGCCACTCGGTAAATCTCGAAAATTCACTGTAATCACCGCGATTTGTCAAAGAAATAACTCTGTTAAAGATCGACGATTATAAATGCATATTATTCGGCCCAAAAATATGCTGGTGCCTGAAATCATCTCGCAATTCGCGAGTATGCGAGCTTAAAATCGTGACATGTGATCAACAGTTTTAGCTCAGAAACAGTTCATATTTTAGATATAAATGGATAAACATTATTAAATGCAGTCTTCACAAATCAAGACATCTCTTTGAACATGAAAATAACATTCAGTAAGTTAAAATTGCTATTAAAAGGAGAATTCGACGTAATTGACACATAACAGTCTGTTGCTAGCAGGTGCGCGTATGTAAACAAATAGACTGTGCGACGTAAAGGTTTGTAGTTATCGCCTTTTGATTACATGTAGTATATGAAAATAAAGTATCTCAGTCTAGATAATAGGGACTGTTTTGTCTTCTTAAATAAAACAAAAAGACATAAATGCGAGTCAAAATAAAGAAACTGCACAAACTTAAAACATCGGAATATTTATTTCATTTTAGATGCGTCATAACTTAATGGTTTTAAACAAACGCAATTGTGATATGTTCAAGACATTTAAATTTGTTTTTTTCTAATAATAATTTCTCCTCCCATGTCATTTCCGAAAAGCTATTAAAAAAATAGAAGTCGCGGGCTTCTGCCCGGCGACTAATAATCTGGAGTTCAACACCTTTAATGGCTAAATGCCATTGAAGTCCACCATACAGTGAATCAGTTTACGAAACCAAACTTTAACCCTTTCCCACATACACAAAATCTGTAGGAGACGACTTTAAAAACATGTAGGCTAATTGATGGAAACTCGCTTAAATATTAAAGTACAATTATAGAAACGATTTGAAAACATTGAGACCGAAGGCGAAATTGCTTGTTTTTGAGCAAAATCTACTTCTGCCGCAATGTTTTCAAAAGTCATCTGCTGCAGATGCGTAAAAAAAGGGAATAAAAAGTGGGAAAGGGTAAAAAGCTGACTGTTCTGAAAAGATTACATAAAAAATGTAACCTTTTGAAATTGTGAATGATGTCAAACCTTGAGGTTGGTGCAGATTGTAGAGACAAAGAATACTTTCGTTTGGAGCATTTCTGCTCCAATGTTTTTCTAAGTCATTCCTGTATAATCCTTTCCCTCATATAGACACTTTCTGACACCTCTACAGCAGACGGGTTTTTGAAAACATATTGACAAAAGAAGAAATTGCTCAAAACGATCAATTTCTCCTTTCGTCACAATGTTTTCCACTTTAAGTCATAGGTTATCCATTCAATTATAGAGATTTTCTACTTTTTGACAAAATATGTTCAAAGTCGTCTGCTGCAGAATTGTCGTATGAGGAAAAGGGTTAACCCCCTTGATATCTTAAATTAAAGGCACTTAACTCCAGGTGGAGATCAACATTTAGAGCTTTAGAAAAGGGGGATTTTTCATGATCTAAACTCCTTATTTGACATTCAAACCCTATGTTGTGGGTACTAAAAAGAATCGTCTCTGTGAGACTATTCCTTTGAGTACCCACAACATAGGTTTTTGTCGAGTAATACGAGAATCATTGCGGGTAAAAGACCTGTTCCCTTCCTCCAATACAGGGTTAAAGGGTCATAAGCCACAATGTAATTGTTTTACTTACATAAGTGCCATTGGACCCAGATTTGTCTGCTGATTTGGAGCACCGTTTTCTGAGCACGCACACAAGTAGTATTATTATAACAAGAACGATAACTCCCCCAGCTGCTCCCGCTCCAATGATAACTATGTCCGATCCTGGAGGAAAAGGGGGAAAGAAAAACATATGAAATCTGTTTCGCGATGTAAGTGTCTTAATGCGCTCTGTCCAATATATATAGCAAATCTGTAGCAGACGACTTTGAAAACATAAAGGCGAAACTACGGACTACTATAAATGTAACTTTAATGATTAAAAAGAGTTGATAACATTATGGGCAATTTCTCCTTTCGTCATAATGGTTTCAAAAATTGGCTGCTTCACAGGCCTCAAACTGCGTGTTAATTTTGGAAAGGGAAAACATACATCCATCTACATTTAATATAATGGTAAATGTATTGTTTCCGACGTTTGATAAAAGTCACTGTGACAAGCGTCACACGTCTTTCACCAATGGGCTAACAGTCTATGTGGAAAAGCAGCCAGTTGCTTGGAAAGTATGTCGTGTAGAGTACTGGTGTGGGCAAACCAGAAAACACATATAAGTAGGTGAACTGGCCGCCATGATATGACTGAAAAATAGTTGGAAAACGGCGTTTAACCCAAATCAATCGTTTGACAATAACACAAGAACTGTATCCTTATTTAAGAGAGTCAATAAGACCCCTAAGTCGCCAGACAAAATGCATCTGCAGGTGGGAAAGAAGTGAATCCTTCCAGAGTTCGGGTATCAAGCTCATTGTGAATATAATGGAATGGAATGAAATAGAATATTTCAACGAACCAATCATGGATCATTTCGGGCATATTCATTCATATGTCGATTATAAACACTTGAACAAATTATTGAATAACATAATCAAAATTTGAATTTTGAAATCGTCAGGTATAACACAGGGGAGATAATCAATATAAATATATACATTTTCCATTGTGTTAAATTTACATTAATCTTCAAACTGAATTTTACTAGATGGACTTTCATTTACATGTCGTGGGCTTGGCGTGAAAAACGGTTGTAACTAAAAACCTCTTTTAAAAACCTTGGTTTAGGGGCAATTTTAACCCCCTTGTAAACAATGCAAATTTAGTTGCCATTGCTCAGAATGAGCAATGTCACCTTAATTTCCATTGTTTACCAATAAAAATGATTTAACGCTCATAAAGACTTTATGGCAAGCTGATTAACCTTGGTAAAAAAAATACCAATTTTAGTTACAACTGTTTCACGCCAAGCCCTCGATGTAGTCTCTGTTTCTAGTACAATGAAGTTATAAAGCAGAACTAGTTTAGTTATTATAAACATGAAATGAGATGGTGTATACTTTGACAGAAAAGAAAAAAGTGCAATGCACGTGGAAGATATATGGTGCACATCAAAGTTAACCCTTTCCCACATACAATAACCAGCAGCGGTCGACATTACAAAACACATGTGAGCAGAATTATCAAAATCTCAATTAATCGATGTATAATCATTACATAGAGTTGGGATCAAGAAATCAATCATCATTGGCAATATTTTGTACCGTCACACTGTTTTCCAAAATTTGTTTCAAATAAATGGGAACGGGTTATGACTAAATAATACGTATTGCAAAATTAATGCAATTACACCTGCATTAGGACATATCTTTAAACCTGTGCAAATTACGAACACAAGTTCAGAGATCAGAAAGATTTAGTTAATCCTTTCCCACCTGCAGATAAATTCTGACGCATCTGCAGCAGACAACTTTTGAAAACACTGTGGCAAAAGGAGAAATTGCTCATGATGAGCATCTCCTCCTTTTGCCATAATGTTTTCAATAAGTTATGTTACATGTATAGAAATCTTCCTCATTGTTGTGTGAATATTTTCAAAGTCGACTGCTACAGATTTGTAGAAAGTGTGAAATGGTTTAGATGAGATTTGCACGAGAAGATATCGAGGGCTTGGCGTGAAACGGTTGTAACTAAAACCCTATTTTGTAAACCCTTGTTTAGGGGCAATTTTGACCCCTTTGTAAACAATGAAAAGTTAGGTGCCATTGCTCAGAACGAGCAATGGCACCTAAATTTCCATTGTTTACAAAGAAAAAGGATTTAACGCTTATAAAGACTTTATGGCGAGGTGATTAACCTTGGTAACAAATATACCAATTTTAGTTACAACCGTTTCACGCCAAGCCCTCGATAACCCCTTTCGAAATTACAGAACAATGCAGTACAACAACATAATATGATGTGAATATAAAATTATAAAGCATGTGTTAGTTAAATGTTCTATCGATTTAATGGCATGCTAGTGTATCTAATTTGTGTAAGTGTGTGTTACTTCTGATTTGTATGGGAAGTCTTCTTGAGATTACGCAACAGATATCTATTACAAATCATATTGGTTATTTCGTGGATAAAACGCCGAGTCTGCGATGCAAATCGGCAGTTAGTGTGATCGCCAACTCTTGGATTTGGCGATTGGGTTAAGTAGAACTGTGTGTATTATTGTGTATACTACATTGAGTTCCATTTGGCGCTAGATAAGAATGGCGGCCACTGTCTGACCCTATCTCGTACTGTAAATGGGTCTGAATGATTGGAGTCAATGCAATTCTTGGGCTCCAGCAGGTCGGGTGTTATTAGTTTCATACCTTATATACTTTTATCTCGATGTTGATATACGGTGTGGGACCAACATCATCTGTATTGTCCGCCACTATAAGACCTTAGGAGTTTAAAGCGGCGTCGAACCCAAAACAAACATACGAAATAATGAGCACTATTAATCCCCTTAAAAATGTTTTCATATAAATGGACATGTAAGCTTTTGTATAAATACAATAGATTTCGCTCTCTGTTGAGTCTGCAAATTTGTTTTCTAACATTTCATTTGTTCTATCTTATATTTGGGTTGATATAGAAGAGTTTAAACCATCATGTATTTACATATTGTTTATAGATATGTTTCTATATAGTGTCTCCCGTTTCTATTCCGGGATTGAAGACGTATTGAACTAATTCTTGATATTTTCGTATTTTTAGAACCATTCTGGAAATAGTATTAACATTATTTTAATCAGTTATATCAGTTGGAGAAGAAGATAAATTTTCGATAGCTTGTTTTCTAAGCCGTGCTGATAAATAAATCAATAGCATGAAGTGGCATTTGTAAATAGTCATGTCAAAATTTCATGTGAATAAAATATCCACGGTTTAAAATGACCGTTCATGCTTCATTATCCTTTTATCAAAATCAAAATACGGAATGTGTGATTTTAAATAATACATAATTGTGTGCTCTCTCTATCTACATCTCTACTACAGAAGTGTTTTTTACATCTGACTGAAACAAACCTTCAAATTTGTCAGTCGTACTTCTTGATTCGTTCCTACCATCAGTAACTGTTGTAGATCGTTCGGTACTAGTTACAGGAATACTTGCAGAAGGCGGGATTGTTGACGCTGAGAATGATGACAATGTACTGGACGAAGCTGTAGAAGTAGTTGGGGATGTAGTTTTTGGTGAAGTGTTTATAGGGGTTCCTGTAGGTGTTTGCGTGCTAATAAGTGTGGTTGAAGTTGTAGTTTGTTTTGAGGTCGTTGGTGTTTGGGTAGTGGAAAGAGTTTGCGGTGTTGTGCTTGTTAATTGAGGAGCTGTAGTAGAAATAACAAAGGTTGATGGTGATTGGGGAGTTGTTGTGGTACTTGACCTTTGAGTTGTTGTTGCTGTTGATGTTGTTACAGGTGGAGTTGTTAACTTTTGAGATGTTGTTAAGTATGGAGTACTAGACATTTGAGTCGTTGTTAGGAGAGGAGTTGTGACCGAAGTCGACTTTAAAGTTGTTAAGTGGCTTGCAGTGTTAGTAAGTGTTGGCGATGTTACTGGCAAAGTGGTACCTTGCGATTCCTCTGGTGTCGACATGGTGGTCACTGAACCATTTGTAGTGACAGTAGACGATGTCGACATAACAGGGGGTGTAGTCGATGTTCTTGTCGTTGAAATTGAAGTAGTAGTAGTAGAAGTAGAACTAATAGTAGATGTCGAAGTAGAACTAGTAGTGGAAGTAGATGTAGTTGTTGTCGGTGTGGTGGTAGTTGTAGTTGATGTCGTTGTTGTGACGGTTGTTCCGTCAAAGCACGTTTCGCAGCAGCCTTCCAGTGAGGTCTGGAGGTATATCGCACAGTCTTCTGCGGCACAGCCGCTTAGTTTATCGCCGAACTCACAGCCTGTGAAAAGATACAAATGTAGAGCTACAATTGCGTTGCTTTTTACATAATATAGTATTTTAGACTCGACTTCTTTTAAAAAAAAAAAAACATTTTAAATAAACAAGCACGTCGCGGAGCTAGTCTCTTATTTTTTTAAATTGAAAAAGGAGAATTACTTTATGATTATTAAAGCCAGATGTATGTGACTTGGTATAGACATGCGTCTTGTTCATCAGGAAATTTCATTTGAACATGTTGAACTTTTTTTTGAGTTATGGGGTAAGGTTTTTCGAAAGAAAAAAGACGAGCTAACAAAGACTTGGCAAATCCGAAGTACAATTTTGATACAGAGTTTCAAATATGGACGCCGTCAATTTTCTCATTATGAGCTACTTTTCTAAAAAATGCTTTCAAAGTTTGTCTGCTACATAACGACTGTGCTTGTAAAGTTTGCTATTTAAAAGTGCAAATCTAAAGATTTAAAAGGAGATTTTACCTGATGTTTTTATTTTCATATTTTGTTAAAGCCAGACAACCGTGTGCTTGCGATACATAGCCTTGTTATGGCTTTAGCCCTTTCCCACATACAGAAGTGTTCTGCCACCTCCGCAGCAGACGACTTTTAAAAATATTATGCAAAAAGTGAAATTGCTCAAAACGACCAATTTCTCCATTTGCCACATTTGTTCAAGTTTATTTAATAATAAAATTCTCATTTATGCAAAATATTTCACGTTTTTGCCAATTTGTTTTCAAAGTCGTCTGCTGTAGATTTGTTGTATGAGAGAGAAGGGGATTTATGAGTGGCTTATCAGGAAAAACTAACATTGGGGTACACATTTATATAAAGCTCTACCTGCGAACCAATGCATACATTACTTGAAATATTGTAGGGACAGTACAGTAAGATCAGACAGCTCTGATTTGTTGGCTCATCTGGATCTACACTGGTCATAAATGCCTTACAGTTGGCTTTCACAGGGAACACCTCATGTCATATTTTTGGCATAATATTTTCAACTCTAATTAATAATAATGCTCTCATTTATAGAGAGTTTCCAAATGTTTCTTTGTATGACTTGATAGACGTCTCCTGCAGAATTTTTTGAATGTCGGAAAGAGTTTCAACCCTTTCCCTCATACGACAATTCTGCAGCAGACGACTTTGAACATATTTTGTCAAAAAATAAAAAAATCTCTTTAATTAAATGGCTAAAAGTGGAAAACATAGTGTCAAAAAGAAGATATTGCTCGCTTTGAGCAATTTCTTCTTTTGTTACTATGTTTTCAAAAAGCCGTCTGCTGCAGAGGCGTCAGAAAGCGTCTATATGAGGGAAAGGGTTTTAATACAAGAGAAAATCAACAATTTCTCGTACCTGGTATTTGTGTATTCTTTATGGCCGCACATTTCGCACAGCAGAAGTCCTCGTTGCTATAGCATCCGAAACGTGACATCTGGCTGCACTGATTGACGTTTTTATCGCCGAATTCACAATCTGAAAAAGATTCGCATTGCATATTTTCATGATACTTGTTTTCCTTAAACAGACCAAATTAAGTACATCCATCGCATACTGTACTGACAGGTGTTCCGTAAAAATAACAACATTCCAAAACAAAACTAATCATCATGAGAAATTTCACCTTTGGCCACAATGTTTTCAAAAGTCGTCTGCAGCTTTTGCGTCAGAAAGCGTCTGCAGGTGGCAAAGGATTAATTAAAGAAAGAGGACATCAATTACCTGGTACACCCGTATTGGCATTCTGACAACTTTGGCAGCACACAGTTAGTATGTTTGTATTATAACAAGTGCCCGGATCGGAAGAAATGATTTCAATGCATGTCTGTCCGTATCCATCAATGACATAGGGCTGGTCACCGATTGGACAATTATCCGTGACGTCACTTGGTGCGTCAGTGGAGGCAACACATTGTCCGTTCTGGCACCACTGAAAAAGTACAAAACAGTCAGATACTAGAACCGTACCGCCTCTTATCATTGTAGGGAAAGAAATGCTGTGATAACTACATCTTGGATAAAATAAGAGTAAAAGTTTCACTTTCGAGTTCAATAAACATCTAAATATTAAAAAAAAAAAAAAATCAAAAAAAATCGAAAGTTTTTTAAAGTCTTATGATTTTCGGTCTAAAAAAAACCACGTAATAAATGATTTATTTGAGGGATAAAACATATTCGTATTTGACATAAATGGTGTTCCAAAGTGGTAAAATATCTTTACATTTTAAGGTATTCGTTTCCACATACAACACATTCTCGAGCAGACGTATTCGAAAACAAACGTTGGACAAATGTAGTTTATTTCTATCAAAAGTTTATTTATTAAATAGAGTGCCATGTTTTGATAATGCAACCAAAAGTGAATTTTATATATATATTACGGCCAACTGACAGATTACTCCACGAAGTTGAATTCAAGACTTCATCCTAGTATTCGCATAACCCTTTCCCACATACAACAAACCTGCAGCAAACAAATTTGAAAATAATCATGCAAACACATGGAAAATCTCTATAAATTAATGTATAATTACTGAAAATTATTGTCACAATATGTTTAAACGTCGTCTGTTTCTGATGCGTCAGAATGCGTCTACAATAAGGAAAGGGTTAGAGGTGCTGAACTCCAGATGGAGATAACAAAATTGAAATGTTGAAACTTTTGCAAATATTGCTAATAGTGACAACAAAATAAGTAATAAATAGTGCAATACTATTTTGGCAGTAAATGTTGAAAAACAGATAATTGAGAGTCATGAAAATGTTAAACATTTTGGCTTTTTAGGTATGTCTATCTATTAACATTGAAGCATACGCGATCAATATTCAGATGTTTATTATACTGGAAAGTGAAATTATTACACTAATTTAATCCGAGAATTATGATTCTAATATTTTAAGACAACTTTTAAACAGTTTTCAAACTTTGACCATACTATCTATAATCAGGAGTTCAGCTCCTTTAACATATAAGTATCAGCACATTATCTTTGACAAACAGCTATAGCAAATAAGGAAAATGTGTGGTGTTAATAAGTTATGCCGATTCAAGTACTGTTTGATCATTTTGGTAACGTTATGGGTCCTTTATTGTGCCAGAGACATATAAATGAGCCGTCCTACGAGAAAACCAATATTGTGGACTCTGCGTAAAGTATCGAACCGGATCTGCCTAAGCATGCCGCGCAGGCTAACCCGGATAGATACTTTTCGCCTCCTGTGGATGATCTGTTTCAGGAGTCATTACGTTATACCTCTATTCTCATGTGACGGAATGTGCCGACCCGGATTAGCCTGCGCGGACTGCGCAGGCTGATCTGGGTCGGTACATTACGCAGAGGCCATATTGTTGGTTTTCACGTGGAACGGCTCGAATGTATGATTGTGCCAAGGTCCGAGCTTTCACTAGCCGGTCATTGGTGTTACATATGCATGTAGATACTTTGTTGTTTTAACCCTTTCCCATTACGCATTTTAAAGCATTTGCAGCACATTAAATCTCCATTTATTACAAATCAATAAGTTGTGATTTCAAAGTCGTCTGCTTTCACATTTGTTTTACTGTAAACAAGAGTTAATTCACAATATATATATATATTAGGAATAACAAAAGCTTGTCATAGCCTTGCGGCATACCTTGCCATTCCCACATGATGTCCCTTCCGCCGGAAGTACGGTATAACACTGTGTGGTTCCTGGATCATTGCAGTACATAGATATACATATCGTAGAGTATGTCTGAATCGACTGGAAAGATAAATGTTTACATATAACAAGAGCACCGCATACGGCACAGACGCTCGACTGATAGAAAACAGAAAAAAGGCTAAGCTAAACAAAAAACCTTAACCTTTTCAAAAGTTGAGCTAAAAATTAACACTACAATTCGGCAGCAAACGACTTTGAAAACAGACTCGCAAAAATAAAAATCTTTATAAAGGGAAGTATTATTTTCGTTGAACGGAAATGGAAACATTGTGGCAAATGGAAAATGTTCTCTTTATAGGAAACTTCTGCATTTGCCCTTAAGATATCACTAATGCATATACAGGGTTCGAAACCGGGCAGAACTCTGTCCGTGAGACTTTCCGAGATTACAGACGAGAGGTTAGATATTTCGTGGGTTGTTTATTATACATTAAACATATTTTCCGTGTTAGGCGCTCCTGATAAACTAAGTAGGCTTTGTCCAACTAGATTAAGTCCTCCTGGATACGTTAATCGTTTATATCACACGCTTTTGTTTACAACTAAAATCCAATGCTTTATTCCACATTTTTGAAATAACGCCAACCGTTATCTGTAACGTTTAATTTGATTGGCTGACTTTCTCATCAAAACCAAACCAGAGAATTTAAGCTTCTACCCGGTTGTCATATATCGGACCACGAGGAACCAGTTCGCTATGGTCTAGAGTTCCTTGCCCCTACCATAACGGTATGGGTCAGGGATACCCCTATACTGTCTGTAACGTTTAATTTGATTGGCTGAGCTCTCATCCAAACAAAACCATTATTGTATCGGGTCAGGGAGACACATATACAAGTGGTGCCAATAGGAAATGGTGTAGCAAGTAAAAGGCTACAGAGAATATTGTTTTGTGGGCCAACCGGTTAACGTTTCAAACTCTCAAAGTAGTTGGTATCATGATGTTTGTATTGGTTCCAAACATCAAGTTGTAATGGTCCACTGTAGAAAATCAATCGTATAATAACTAATTTACTATGTATGCGATAGCGATATATAAAGGGTGGTAATCAATCTGGTCGCCATTTATGAATCATACCAGACGTACTAATTGACGATAAAACGCCGGGTACTAGACCCGTTTACTACTTACTCTGCACACGTAGGATCCAGCCCCCAGGGCGTAAACGCACGTGTCGTCCGGCGTGTAGAGCTGGGCCATGGGTGTGTCCACGGTCGCCGGCATAGACCCAGAGCTTGTTGTCAGCATGCAGTTGTCGCCACCAAAGTTTAACCTATCATTTAGAACAAAATCTGCTTGTTTAACCCTCTCCCACATATAGACCCTTTATGACACATCTGCAGCAGACGACCTTTTGAAAGCATAGTGACAAAAGAAGAAATTGCCTGCTGCAGAATTGTCGCATGAGGGAAAGGGTTTACACTTTCGCACATACAGCAAGTCTGTAGCAGCCAACTTGGAACAATATCAAGGCAAGTTTTTTAAAATTCTTAAAATCTTCAGCTACTTCTTTTCCAATACTGGGGATTCCCATAAAAGTAAACGGATGCGCCGAATGGTCTGGATCATAATTGTTGACTTTTCAGCTTAGCTTATATTAAAATCCGTTTAATTTTTGTTTAAATGTCGTAGGGGAGACCGGGGCAACTGGATGACGTATACTCATATCATATTATAAATACATGTACTACCTACTACGAAAACCAACAAAACATTCCCATTAACGTACTCTATTAATCAGACAAAGTTCGCACCATGGGTACTTTGATTTTCTCTTTAATTTGTCACAGGTGCCAGTCTCGTTTAAAATCTAAAAATAGCATTTGACTATATATTGTCAATAGGTGCCAGTCTCGTTTAAAATCTAAAAATAGCATATGACTATATATTGTCAATATATAGTGAAATTCTATTTTTAGATTGTAAACGAGACTGGCACCTTTGAATTTTCTTTGGCTTTAAACGTAGACACGTAAATAAATATAACCGCAGACGACTTTGAATATTTCTATGAAAAATATGGATAATTTAAAGAGCAATTTCTCTTTTTGCCACACTATTTACTAACGTCTTATAGACAGATTCGTTCTAAAGCTTTAACTTATGAGAAATGTACTTACGAATCTATATACGATTTAAACGCGTCCTTGGAACAAGAGGAAAACACCCAGAGATGCGGTCCTTTGATTGGGTCATCGGAGATCTGGTTCACAACGGACATGACGTAATTATCATCCGAGGTGCATCCGTTATTATCCCCGTCATGAAGTGCACCAAGACTGTAACAAAGTGGTAGTAGGTAAAAATGAGTTCTGATCTAACCACAGGTGCCAGTCTCGTTAAATTCTAAAAATAGCATTTGACTATATATATATATATATTGAAAAGCTATTTTTAGATTTTTAAACGAGACTGGCACCAGGCGATGTGAATCTAAGAAAACAACCCTAGTAATTAAATAAATTTGGAATCTAAATAGTTATATAAGCTGAAAGATTGATTGATTGATTGATTGATTTATTGATTTATTTATTTATTTATTTATTTATTTATTTATTGATTGACTGGGGTTTAACGCCGTTTGCTACAATTATTCAGTCACATCACGGCGACCAGTTCACCTACTCATGCGTTTCCTGGTTTTCTAACACCAGTACTCCACACAACATTCTTTCCAAGCAACTTGCAAAGCTGAAAGAATTTGACAAAAAGTCATACAATTAATCTGTAGATTGACAATTAAACCAAACTAATGGAAAATGGTGGCCATCTTGAAAAATAGCAGCCATCTTGAAATTGAAGTGGCTAATGGTGTTTTTCAAAAAAGAGTATCCCTATAAGTGTGTCCATTCAAAGTTAGATGCTTGCATCACAAAATACACGATTATCCTAAAATATTGACTCAATCTGCCTAGCTATAGATTTATTTTTTTACCAAATAATTAAATTGTACATCCAAACTATGTGATTGAATGTATATCAGTCTCATTTGAATTATACGAAAATACTTCGCCTATATCAGACCTGACGACACCGCATAAAAGGCCGTTATCAGGTTATGACAGGTTTCTATACTGTACAGTACATGTGGTTCAGTACAGCCTGTCCAGCTGCTGTCTTTATCATAATCTACACATGTTGAACCTTCTGACGACCGTGTAAAAGTAAAATTGGACCAGTGCATATCTGTATCATTGATTGATTGATTGATTGATTGGGGTTTAACGTCGTTTTTAACAATTTCTCAGTCATATCACAGCGGCCAGTTCACCTACTCATGTGTTTCCTGGTTTTCGCACACCAGTACTACACACAATATTCTTCCCAAGCAACTGGTTGCTTTTCCACATAGACTTAGCCAATTGATGGAAGACGAATGACGCATGTCGCAATGACTTTTGTCAAACGTCGGAAAGAAAGTTGGCCGAGCCGCATATCTGTATCAGACTGTGCCGATACTGATCTTGGTTGTACATTTTCCAAAAGGCCACCACGTACCTTTTCCCATGGACGGGCTCAAATATCGAAATTCTGATTTCATAATGTTTTTACATATGAGCCGTCCCGCATTGTGGACTCTGCGTAAAGTGTCGACCCGGATCAGCATATGTATGTCGCGCAGGCTAAACCGGACAGACACTTTTCGCCTCCTGTGGATTTTCTGATTCAGGAGTCATTACTCTATACCTCTATCCCCCTTAGACGGAATATGTCGACCCGGATTAGCCTGCGTGGACTGCGCAGGCTGATCCGAGTCGTGACATTTCGCAGATACCTTAATGTTGGTTTTCTCGAAGAACCGTTAGAACGGCTCATATGTTTTCCATTAAATGATTACCTGTGTCCAAGTTCGTGAGTTGCAGTTGTCATGGAAATGAACGCCAAACGGTCCTCCACTAAAGAAACACTGCTTGAGGTACAAAGTGCCTCTGTAAACGCTATACCTGCAATTACATACATTAAATGATATTACCAAATATTGAACATTGTTATCAAGGATAAACTGACAATGTTTCGAACCAAATACAATGAATTAACAAATTAAAATACCAGAAAAAAAAGAAAAAAAAGAAAAAAAAAAAAAACATACAAGATCTTCAATCAAATCAAAGTATGTAGAGACATGTTTGATTTGGTCAAGCATTATCATAAAGATGCTCATTTCGAGGGCTTGGCGTGAAACGGTTGTAACTGAAATTGGTATTTTTTTACCAAGGTTAATCACCTCGCCATACAGTCTTTATAAGCGTTAAATCATTTTTCTTGGTAAACAATGGAAATTTAGTTGCCATTGCTCGTTCTGAGCAATGGCACCTAAATTTGCATTGTTTACAAAAGGGTCAAAATTGCCCCTAAACCAGGGTTTTCAAAATAGGTTTTAAGTTACAACTGTTTCACACCAAGCCCTCGATTTCCTTCTTTATAACATTTATGAATATAAATACATAGATTTAATACTTCACTTTTGTTTTCAGAATTTAACAAGCTTAACAATTTATATACACTTGGGTCTTTCCAATATTTCTTACTGATATATGTTTGCCTGTTAAGAAGATGTATATTACATACCAAAATATAAACTGATAACACATAGGAAATTTTATATTTCGGAAGTATAATGCGCTGCTTCGTAATTTACAACTTGGAAGCTGGACAATTTGATATCTCGCGAGACCGTTTGTTTTAAATAAATAACAGTTGTTATTAATACACACAGATATTTACCTGTACCGTCACCAGAGCTACCGCTGGAGAGATCGTATCTGAAATTAAACAAATTACATACATACTCTTTAGTATTTACATTTACACGATAGTCACGGTCATGTTGATGTTGTAGAGCAATATATCAATGTTGATATCAAATCGCAGCTTTTTGGACAAGCAAAATAATGTCATAGGAAACGACATTGTTCGACTTGTTCAGGATTATGGTGGTGAAAATATTATTAGTAACCTCTATGAGCGTTTTCGGTTAAAGCAATCTAGTTACTCAAGTAGAAAATCTGGACATGCGCAGTACACGACACGAGTAACCATTCACGAACGCCTAACCCCAGTCTTGTGTTGTTTACAAATGGCTACCTTCTGTGCATCAGCCGTGGCCATCTTGGATCTCGTGTTACCCGTCAAATAGTGGGGGTCGCTCGCGTCGAGTAGATTAGTGATTAAGCGCATGCGCAGTTCGCCTACTCGATATATTCGACTTTCAACTCCAGTTACTCTCGTTACGCGAGTAAACAAGTCGAAAACGCTCTATGATGTGGAAGGTAGAGTGTCCGGTCACCGGACGAGTTATACCTTTAAAAAGAAGGGGGTGGGGTAATGGATCCCAATCTTGGCAATAATGCTGCGCTTGTGTCAGAATAACCTTACCAGCAGTATGGGTAATTTACGAGGTTCCACCATGACATGACCAGAATACTGTAGGAAACGGCCTAAAACACCATACAAACAAACGCTTGCAGAACATTTCATATTTCTTCTAACCTTCTTAGTCGTGTGTCATTTAACGAATAGTATGCATAGTCCATAAAAACAGGTTTCCATTAAAAAATACATTTCTACATAAGATATAACGTTAATAATGCAAAGTTGATCTATATCTAGTGAAACTCATCACGTGATCATTTGACGAGAAGGAAGAACATCATCTAAACACACATTACCCATTTAAGCCCGTTACGTGAGCATGAGAACCATCTAAATATAACTTTCCCAGTGAAATCGCGTGATCAATAGACTAGAAACTACAATATGATATAAACACAACTTACCCAGTGAAACCCATCACGTGATCATTAGCGGGAAAGGACTGCTGATTGACCCAATCTCTGAACGTGTCAAGGGTAGAATCGGAATTTAGCCTGTACTTGGAACCGCTGAGGTATTTACTGTTTTCACTCCACGACGCTGCACTGGCCGACTGCAAAACAAGCATGGTATTCTGGTTACAATACGCCAAATGAATTCCTTCTTTGTTTCCAAGAAATCGACCAGTTTCAGTCCTTAATTTTCACACTTTTTAAGCGTTTCTCATGTAGAATACCACATATCATTGAAAATAGTTACCTCTAAGCTTTAAAACAATCCAAAGAAAATGGGGGGGGGGGGGGGGTGTCATTCATTATGCAAGAAAGAATTCACCGGTTGAACATGGTTACCGTCAATTTGGACCAATTCGGGCCCGGACAAAACCGGTGTTTAGCATTCACTTTCACTTTCAAACAAGGTCAAAATACTAAAAGTGATCAAATGAATCATTTCCATTGCATCCTATAAACATTTACAATGATTTTAAACTCAATGTGATATACAATGCATTCTGGTGATCGTATGCACTCATTTCTACGCAAACAAAGTTTTTTAGGGACTATTTTGGTGTAGCTCAGCATGTCAGCGGATGTATTTGGCGTAATTTGACCTTCTGATAATCGCCAAAATTTAGGTCAAAGGGAAGCAATTCAGATTAAAGCCCCGGGCAGACAATTTTATCCAAGATGAATTCATAAGACTGAAGTGGTCTCCCATTGGACAATAATTTGAAAGTGTTTTTAATAAAGTTGAATACCCTCTGACTGATTTTTAATTAAAACATTGTTTGCTTTGAGCTTTATTGACAGCTTAGGAGCCATTTTCAGAACTACATGCTTTTTCTGAAATTGAAAATAAAATTCACTGCGGGATAAGTGTGACCTTTGTTTTGACGTCATAGCTAAAAAAAAAAAGGGTAGGATGACATGTGAGTTTTTGTATTTTTTTTTATAGTTTTGATAATGAACTTTAATTGACTAAGGGTTTCTGGGTTATATCGGCTGTTGGAAAAGAGCCATAGCCCAAAACGCTAATTGCTTCCATCTGACTAAAAATAAAATAGAAACAGAGAACATTCGCGCCAAATCAAAGTCGTCCTAAGACAACTCGCCCTCCGAATGTCTAGACGAATCGCCCCAAATTTTTGTTACCATAATTCTTTTTTTTTTTTTTTTTTTTTTGAAAGATACATTTCTATTGTGAGCAAATAGTTATTACAGTAATATCATTGCATTCGGATATTTACGCCTTAACAATTATATGAAAATATTAAATACATGTATGTTTTGCAATTTTTGATAAGTCCAATAATCTTCCTCGTGCGTCTTTAATCCTTTACCAATAACATACACTTTTAAACTCCGCTGTAACAGACGACGTTCACAATGTGTATGTTTCTCCTTTTGTTTTAATGATTTCGGCTCAATTTTCTTAACTCTATGGATATTTTCACATTTTGACAATATGTTTTATAGTCATCTGCTTCAGAATTTAATATATGTGGGAAAGGGGGTTTAAAAAGTAGACGACATATAATCTGTCATGTTGGATAAATGGAAAAGAAGCAAACTTACATCTGCAATAAAAAGTCCAGCACTCAGTATACCGATGGAATAATCGCTTCGTCCCATGCTGTTGTACCGCATGTCCATCTAAAGGAGAGACAACATAAAATAAAGTTTAGTATCGTTTTGCAAATTAGGTCTTGACCCTTTCCCACCTGCAAACGCATTTTGACGCATTAGCAGCAGACGACTTTTGAAATATTGTGGCCAAAGGTGAAATTGCTCAATTTCTCCTTTGGCCACAATGTTTTCAACTTTATTTAACAATTAAGCTATCTTTAATCGAGATGTTCAGGTTTTTGTCACTTTGTTTTCAAAGTCGTCTGCTGCAGATTTATTGTATGTGGGAAAGTGTTTAAGCAAAACTTATACAGACGCAATTTGACGCATTAGCAGCAGACGACTTTTGAAAATATTGTCGCAAAAGGAGAAATTGCTCATGATGAGCAATTTCTCCTTTTGCAACACTCTTTCCAATAGCTATAATTTCATTTATTGAGATTAACACTAAATTGTGTTTCTTGTTTCAAAGTTGTCCGCTGCAGAGTTGTTGTATGTTGGAAAGGAGTAATGTACCTTCTAAAAGTAACACTTGAAAGAATACTTCCACTATCTTTAAAGCAGCATGCATAAATGTCAGGATTTGTCGAATAACACAATATGGTGTGATGTTGAATTATAAAAAGGATTTAAACTGTGACAAAATTTGTTTCATTGGGGTTTTACGCCGCTTTCAACATTATTTCAGTTATATCACGGCGACAGTTCACTTATTCATTGATTGATTGATTGATTGATTGGGGTTTAACGCCGTTTTTAACAATTTATCAGTCATATCACGGCGGCCAGTTCACCTACTCATGTGTTTCCTGCTTTTCTCACACCAGTACTCCACAGAACAATCTTCCCAAGCAACTGGCTGCTTTTCCACATAGACTTAGCCCATTGGTGGAAGACAAATGACGCATGTCGCAATGACTTTTGTCAAACGTCGGAAAGAAAGTTGGCCGAGTCGGGATTCGAACTCACAACCCCTGGATTGACAGCCCGCGTCGTTAATTATGGACATTTTCTATTTGTTGACAAAATACGTTCAAAGTCGTCTGCTGCAGAATTGTCGTATGAGGGAAAGACTTAACCCATTCCCATATGCAGACGCCATTTGGTACATCTCTATCATACATATTTCAAAAACAGTGTGAAAAAGAGATGAAATCAGTTATAATGAGCGAGTTTATCCATTTGCAAGAATGTTTTAGATGCTTTTCCATAGTCATTCTGTTATTTAAGAAAGTGTCCACTTTTTTTTGGCCGATTTATTTTTTCAACGACATCTGCAGTAGATCGGTTGTTCGTGTATATTGGAAATAGGATTTAACATGAATAAACAGAAGAACAGCTGGCTTAAGTATCTCTTACCTCGTTCAAAACATAAGAACAGCTGGCTTAAGTATCTCTTACCTCGTTCAAAACATAAGACATGTACTGCCGTATTGACTGTTTTGTCTTTTCCACTCTGTTAGAACCGCTTGTCATGGCGTACCAACTGTTTTGAAAAAAAAAACAATCATTACATATATATAGGTGTAACAGTAAAATTTACTCACTGTGTAAATATATTTTTTTCTTAACTGTGACATATAGGCATTATTAAATTTTGTTATACGTTTGTTTTGTTATATATATATATGTCACTATAATAATTTAAAATATTTACTTACTTACTTACTTACTTACTTACTTACTTATATAAACCGCGATCTAATCATTTAATTACATGGCAGGTTGGTTTTTTTGTGAATAAGACGATACATTTTTCATACATGTTATTGTTTGGTCTAAATATGTTATTTGAATAAGTAGCTCATCGTTTACACATAACCCTTTCCCAGAAAAAGGGGTCGTACCAACTGCTTAATTCACAACAATTACAAATATAAACCGCAATTACATGGCAGGATGGTTTTTTGTGAGAGTAAGACGATGCAATTTTCAAAAAACATTTTAAAATTTCTCGTCAAAAGAGAGTACGGTTGACGTGTTTTCATTCACACATATTTGCACAGACATCGTTAATTCAGTTTAACCCTTTCCCTCATACGACAATTCTGCAGCAGACGACTTTGAACATATTTGGTCAAGAAATGGAAAATATCTATAATTTAATGGATAACCTATGACTAAAAGTGGAAAACATTGTGGCAAAAGGAGAAATTGCTCGTTTTGAGCAATTTCTTCTTTTGTCACTATGTTTTCAAAAAGCCGTCTGCTGCAGACATCAGAAATCATCTATATAAGGGAAAGGGTTAGCCCTACAACGTGCAGACGCGTTTTGAGGCATCTACAGCAGACGACCTTTTCAAAACATCGTGGACGAAAATGAGAAATTACTTTTAAGGAGCAATGACAAAATTTGCGACAATGTTTTTAATTCATTTTATTCGTAAAAATGGTCTATATGTTTTTTTGAAAGACGGGTCTCAAATGAGACCTTGTGTGAATACCAATATGCATGGGTAAATACAGACACAAAAGAACTCAATCGCTTGAGAAAAACCAATCACAACGCATTTATATTTTAAAGGTACTGAACCCCAGATTATAGATATTATAGTCAAAGTTTTAAAACTGTTCCAAAGTTGTCTTGAAATATTAGAATAATAATTCGGAGATAGAATAAGAGTAATAATTTCACTTTCCAGTACAATAAACATCTAAATATTGATAGTTTATTCTTCCTTTTTACTTGGTAGACATACCCCGTAAGCCAAATTGCGTACATTTCCATTGACTTTTAATTGACTGCTTTTATAATTTACTGCCAAAATAGTTTTTAACTATGAGTTACTAACGTTGTTGTCAATATTAGCAATATTTGCAGAAGTTTCAACATTTCAAAATGTTAATCTATATCTAGAGTTGAGTACCTTTAAAACGAACGTAGACTATTTATTCACAGTCGATTGCAAAATTACTAAGTAGCTTGAATCATTTAAAATTAAAACTTGTCTGAACCCTTTGCAACATGCAGCAGACAACTTTGAAATCATATCAGCAAAAAAATGTAATAACTCTAAAAACAAAAAGTTGAATTAATGAATAGACTTGAAAACATTGTTCCAAAAGGAGATAATAAAATCCCTTTGTCACAATACTTTTAAAAGGCGCTCGCTGCAGAGGCGTCGAAAGGCGTCTGTTGTGTGGGAAAGGGTTTAAAACAAGCAACGTCGTCCAAAAAGGTGTCTCAATGCACTTCCTTTTCGGCTTCAAATAAATGTATGTCTACGTAACTTAGATATATGTTTATAAGTGGACACTTATACACACTTGTTATATACCTAGCTTGTGTAGCGACGAGGTAGATTGTTCGGCTTCGGATCCAGAAGTACAAGGTTTGAACCCTAGTCAAATCGGATCTTTCAGGATTATTACTTAAAGAACCCAACTATTGATGGATACATATCTATTTTGGGGTGGATAAGAAGTTACGTCAAGTGTCGTTTTACAAACATGCGGAAAGTTAGCAGATTTAAAATGCGTTACTCCATGCTCAGCTGTAGATAAGGTGCATATATCACATTACAAAATCCTTATTTGACACTCAAATCCGTTGTTGTGTGTACTCAAAAGAATCTTTCCCATTTGCAGACGCAATTTGATTCATCAACAGCAAACGACATTTGAAAGCATTGTTAGAAAATGAAAAAATTTGCCACGGTGCATTCAACTCAATTCCTATTTTCATGTATAGAGATTTTCCATATGTTTCCCTGGACGTTTTTTAAAGTCGTCTGCTGCAGATTTGTTGTATGTTGTAAAACGTGAAGATTCCGCTGAGGACTGTGTAGGATGCACGGGCGCACGGGATTCACTTGATGTACGTGATGCACGGGCGCACCGGATTCACTTGGTGTACGTGATGCACGGGATGCACGGGCGATTCTAACTCTTCTCTGTCGGTGCGTCTATTAAGACCTCTGATCCCCTAACGCCGCTCAAATAAACATTAACCCTTTACCACATGTAGCCGCTTTCTGACGCCTCTGCAGAAGACGACTTTTGAAAACAGTTTGGCAAAAGGAGAAATTGCTCATGATGAGCAATTTCTCCTTTTGCCACAATGTTATCAAATATATCCACTAATTGAGCAATTTCGCTTTTTCCTACAATGTTGTCAAATATATCCACTAATTATACTTGCATTTATAGAGATATTCCATGTTTTTATAATGCTGTTTTAAAAGTCGTCTGCTACAGATTTCTTGTATTTGGGAAACGGTAAAATAACTTTAAAGTAATGCAATTTAAAGTCTTTTGAAGAGTTTTAATGAAATATCCAGCGTGTGTTTTATCATTCTTGATCTTTCATTCAACAATATTAACCCCTTCCCAAATACAATTAATATTTAGCAGACGACTAGTGAAGTTATGAAGTTATAATTATTAAAAAGAGTTGAATACATTGTGGCAACACAAGAAACTGCTTTATAACGAGCAAATTTCTCCATTTACCATAATGCAATCTGTAACAGATGACTTTGAAAATATCTAGGCCAAAACTATTAAAACTCTCTCTATAAATGAAGTTAGTATTAAAAAGAGTTGAAACATTGTAGAAAATTAGGAACTGCTTTATAACGAGCAAATTTCTCCCTTTGCCATAATGCAGTCTGTAACAGATGACTTTGAAAATATCTGAGCAAAAAAATACTGAAACTCTCCATAAATGAAGTTATAATTATTAAAAAAGAGTTGAATACATAGTGGCAAAACGAGGAACGGCTTATCACGAGAACATGTCTCCGTTTGCCATCATGTAATCTGCTGCAAATGCGTCAGAAAGCGTCTGACGGTATGTGGGGAAGAGTTAAGTTGTTGCCTAAAGGTCAGGATCAGGTTAATTTTGTTCAGTAGTACTTTATACTCACAAATTGTATAGTTCAAAGTCGGTGACTATAAACACTTCAACCATATTTTCAATAGCTTGTCTTTTAGTCCGTTCAGATGGCCTGGTCGCATTGGTCCGTGGTGTTTTGTATACTTTCCTACCTATTGTTAAATAGAAGTATACATTAGAAATACAAACTTAATTAATCCTTTCCAACATATAAACGATTTCATTTCTGATGCCTCTACAGCAGACGAATATTACTATTATATAATTTGAATCAGAATATCATTTCTTATTAATGTGCCCCACAAATATTATGAAAATACGCAAGAAATATCTAATCAATTATTATTGTCATTGGCCAAGGATACTTAGATTTACTGCATTTACGAAAATTATAAATAGTTTAGCTATATACGTATTCATTGCAATGAAACATAGAGAACAGTATCAAGGCTAGATTATTACACCTACTGATGTGATGTGATGATCTAGCTTTGATAACCGTTCTACGATCAAAGTTTTATCGAAATTTACACATGATATTTCTAGAATAGATCAATTTTTTCCTGAAGTCTTACATTGTTATATTATTGCAAATTCTTCTGAAAAATCCATTTCTCCGTTCGATCTTTTTATAATTTCTTTATTTGCTATAAACATACTGTTTGTTGTTTTATGAAATAAAATATATTGAATTGAATTATATAATGAATGTTGATAAAATTATTTAATTAATGTTCATATATTTATTTAATTAATGTTCATATAATTATTTAATTAATGTTGATATAATTATTTAAAAATTTGATAACATCTAGTACCTTTAATAATTGGACTCATTTCAAAGACCGTCGTCTGTTCTGGCACTCTGGATACCACGTGACTACCCATCTCACGTGGTTGGATGACGAACATCTCACCTTGGGTATGAAATGTTCCGAACTGCAATGAAATGAAAATGACACGCTACATGGAAACTCACTAACGGTCCATTTCATCCCTAACACCGGCGAATCAGTTGTAATGCTACACCCTTTTCTCTGAACGCAAAGGAGGAACAGACATTACTATCATATTGTAGACTTTGGTATGACCCGACAGGGGATCGAAACTGCGATTTCCCCCGCTCCAGAGGTTGTCGTTCGATCACTAAACCCACCGAAAAGGCCTAATGAAAGGTCTCCGGACTCCATCAGACATCATGATCAAAATTTACCCCAGAAAGGAAAGGAACAAGACAACTTAGGGGCGGACATTTGAAGCCGAACTAAAGAAATATACTTTAACCTGTGTATATGTAGTGGCTTCAACCCAAAACAGCAAAATGGGAAGCTTTTCTATTGCACTATGTACTGTTTAACTCTTTTCCCAAAGGAGACGACTTTTGAAAACATTTTGAGAAGAAAAACACCTCATGATGAGCAATCCCCCATTTTAACACAATGTTTTCAACTCTATTTATTAGATAAATTCTCATATACAGAGATTTTTCCCATACATTTTTTCCAAATCCCTTGCTGCAGATGGGTTGTATGAGGAAAAGGTTTAGCAAGTTAGTTAATGCTGCACTGCAGTGGAATAAGTATCTCACGTGATCATTTATATTTATAAATATCACATAAATACCCTTATTTTCAAGTTGAGAACAAATCACGGAACAACGTTATCATACACGTGTGATAACAAAAACACGTCATACACGCGACTACTGATGACGTCATTTTGACCTTTATCTTTATTATGTTTATTGTTAAGTTGTTAAATTTTACACATTGAAAAATGCAATAATACGTTATTTTGAATAAATAACGAGTCTTAATTGTTTAAAACATTGTTGTTTTTTTTTCTTCTTATTGAAAAATGATGAGGACTACTTTTTTATGCGGTGAATCACAAGTTCTTATGAAGAATATGTTATTCGGTCTTTGTTTTCATGTTGTCAATATTTTTCATTAAAACACACTGTTTAGGTGATAAAAAAAATCCTTCACTCGTTTTTCTTTGGAGACGATTTCTTAAATTCGTCTCGAAAAAGAGAGTTATTAACCTCGCCAGGAGGCTCGGTTAATAACCGTCTTTTTCTAGACTCATTTAAGAAATCTTGATCTCCAAAAAAAACTCATGATGGATCCTATATATATCATACCAAGCTGAAGTTGTTACTGCCCATGTCAAGTTCTACTCTCTCTAGTATAAGAGATGCCCCGTTTCGTATGTCCTTATAAACTGCTACATTCTGAAAGTATAGAAAAACAACTCAACGTAACAGGCATACACGTGTAGAATATAACTTAGAAGTAATATGACATTTACCTACGGCAGTAAATATGTTTAAGTATATTAGAATACATCTGTGTGAAATACAAAATTAAAAAAAAAAAACATTCTACGTGAAATACAAAAATTCAAACGAAACTTTTTACGTGAAATTCAAATTTTCAAAATACAAACTTTCAATATAATTAATACAAAATCAAAAACGAAAAAAAAAGTAAAATACAAAATGTAAACCAAAATAACTTTCAACGTGAAATACAAAGTTTCAAATACAAACTTTCTACGCGAAATAGAAATCGCAAGAACAATAACATTGCATTTCAATGACAATATTTGTAATTACCTGTAGGGTTGGAAGTGCTTTCAACTGCACTGTTCCGTCCTTTATACCGTACACCGGAATGTTAACATCAATGGTTCGACTTCTCTGTAAGTTAAGTAATACTTCGCCCCTGCTGTTCGTTTTGATTGAGATATTGGTATGTTCGGGAAATACTGATAGGTCCCTCTTTTGTCTCGGTGAGCTGTTTTCGGCATTGCTACTGATGAATAAATGCGCTTCTTCTGCAATGTAATAAAATGTTTGTTTTCATATATATCTAACATTGAGCTTATAACGTTTGCAATCGCCATTGTTGCTGATTAATAAATGCGCTTCTTCTGCAATAAAAATAAATGTTTGTTTTCATATATATTTTACATTGAACTTATAACGTTTGCAATCGACACATTCCGTCTCAGGGTGATAAAGGTATAGAGTAATGATTCCTGAGACCTGCTTAGGCTGATCCGGGTCGATACTTTACGCAGAGTCCACAATGTTGGTTTTCTCGCGGGACGGCTCATATGGAGAACAGTAAAGAACAAGCATACTGCGACGATGGTTCTCTCTTGTCTCTACTCTCACGACACCGCACGAATAATGAAACAAGCTATCGAGTTATTCGCGAGAACAGCGTCAAATTCACTTGAATATTTCTTTTCCTCGTGTGAAAGTACGGGAAACGGAAGTTGTAATGGCTATGTGAAGTGCTCTCTGGTTGGTCGATATTTGGTCGTGGCCGGATTTTTAGCCAATCAGCGATCAGGTAATAGGAAACCATTTCTTTTTGTGTCGATATATTTAGTTTTGACGTGTCTGTGTTTTCCGCGGAAATGGTACCCCTTACGGCAACTCAAATATTAAGAAAACGAAGAGACGGATCAAAAATCGGGACGATCATTCGATGTAGCAACTGATGGGCTACACAACGCACACCGAGTGGTTTCTAAATTCGAAAAACTGTCGGAGGAGATAGTTTTCGCAGGAAAAGCGGTTTTCGCCCGTTTCCATAGCAACGGTGGTTTCTATGGCGACCATACTACAAAAGGAACAACTAGAGCCTAGACCCTTCATCCCTACCAAGTTTGTTCGAAATCCGTTGAATGGTTTTGGCGCTACCCTTGCCACAAACAAACAAACAAACAAACGGACAGAAACGAAGACCGACTTTAAGGGTGTCTAGAAGACAGAACCAATCATTGTAATATACACAAACGTATTTTTCATAGTCTGTAAGTATGTTTTGTAGATTGAACCGTGTTTTACTTTACTCTGTATAACATTTTGGAAAGATAAAATGCTAATTTTGAATAATTTCTCGTATGGACTAGTAACAATTTCCTATGCAAAGTTTTCTTTGCAGAAACATTATATTATTAAATGTTATTAAATGGTTTTTTTCCACAAAATGTAAAGGTCGTATTTTTGAGTGCGTAAAAACCAACAAAGCGTTCAGCCAGTCCCCATTAAATGCAAATGAAATGGGTCATATCACATGTAAACAATGTGTAAAATATAAACACTTTCAGGGTCTTTTCATATATAGATATATGAAGAAATATCTACTTAAACATATTTTCAAATATTGACAAACATCTACATTAATACTGCTTTGAAAACATTGAGAGAAAATCCGTATTTCATCTGAATAGGCACGGTCTATTTTCCCCCAATGTACACTGAGTCATGTTAGAAACACATATGAGCCGTTCCACGAGAAAACCAACATTGTGCACTCTGCGTAAAGTATCGACCCGGATCAGCCTAAGCATGCCGCGCAGGCCTACCCGGATAGACACTTTTCTCCTCCTGTGGATTTTCTGTTTCAGGAATAACTACTCTATACATCTATCCCCCTAAGACGGAATGTGTCGGCCGGATCAGTCTGCGCGGATAGCGCAGGCTGATCTGGTCGATACATTACGCAGATGTGACGTCGTGATATGAGCCGTTCCACCAACATTGTGGACTCTGCGTAAAGTATCGACCCGGATCAGCCTAAGCATACCGCGCAGGTTAACCTGGACAGACAATTTTCCCCTCCTGTGGATTTTCTGTTTCAGGAATCATTACTCTATCCCCCTGAGACGGAATGTGTCGGCCCGGACTAGCCTAAGCGGACTGCGTAGGCTGATCTGGGTCGATACATTACGCAGAGGCAATTATGTTTGCTTTCTCATGGAACGGTTCATATGTGAAACAACCAATGTTCTATACAAAGTTTTCTTTGCAGAAACATTGTGTTATTAAATGTTTCGATTCCACAACTTCAAATGTTAAGGTCGTATTTTTGAGCGCGTCAAAACTAACAAAGCTTTCATCCAGTCCCCATTAAATGCAAATGAAATGCGAAATAGCACGTGTAAACAATGTGTAAAATGTAAACACTTTCAGGGTCTTTTCACGGCAGTATTTGCTTTATAAAGACATATTATCTACTTAAATATTTTCAAATATTGGCCAACAATCTTAATACTGCTTTGAAAACATAAGCGAAAATCCATATTTTATCTGAATAAACACGGTAGAAATACATGAGTGAAGTTCACATTGCCATTTAAAATGTCTCTTTATTTTCATCCTATGGGACTATAAGTCACTAACATATATTTTACTATTTCATACAAATGTACATTATATATATATATATACATGTATCTACAAAAATTCGAGCACAGACGTGCAATCGTTCTTATGCATACGTATATAGATTTAGATCTACAACAAAAAGCAAGGTCATATAAAACCCACCTCCTCACAGTGTCTGCAGCAGACAACTATGACAACAAACAAATACTGAGCAATTTCTACTTTTCTCACAACGTTTTCAATATATCGTCGTCTGCATCAGATGCATCAAAATGTGCCTGCATATAGAAAAGTGATAATTTAAATCAGGGTAATAGGGGAAACGCCCCTATTTGACGTTTTTACATCTTCCTTTTAATTTCTCGGATCGTTACCTTTGTATCATTTATCTTTAAATCTTCGTACTGATTTTCTCAATATGAGTCGTTCCACGAGAAAAACCAACATTGTGGACTCTGCGTAACTGTATCGATCCAGATAAGCCTGCGCAGTCCGCGCAGGCTAATCCGAGCCGACACATTCCGTCTCAGGGGAATAAAGGTATAGAGAAATGATTTCTGAAACAGAAAATCCACAGGAGGCGAATAGTGTCTATCTGAGTTAACCTGCGCGGCATGCTTAGGCTGATCCGGGTCGATACTTTACGCAGATACCACAATGTTGGTTTTCTCAAGGGACGGCTCGTATGTGAATCGACCTGGATCAGCCGTGACATGCCACCTTTCAACAATTTGTCAGTTATATGACGGCGTCTCCTTAGAAAGTTACCAGTAATCAGGGGCCTACCTTTGCAATAATCAATGTGTAGGAGAAAATGTGAGAAAATCAACAGTGTGGACTCTGCGTAAAGTATCGACCCGGATCAGCCTATGCATGCCACACAGGCGCACCCGGATATACACGTTTCGCCTCCTGTGAATTTTCTGCTTCAGGAATCACTACTCTATCTATCGCCCTCTTAGACGGAATGTGTCGGCCGGATCAGTCTGCGCGGACAGCGCAGGCTGATCTGGTCGATACATTACGCAGATGTGTATCGCCGCAGCTGCATTTTGGGGCATTTTTAGAAAAAAAATGTGTAGGCACGTGCCTACAGTGCCTAAAGGGAGCTATTACAATCAATCCCAGTTTTACAGTAATAATCAATCCCAGTAATACAGTAATAATCAATCCCATTTATATTGTTTATTTCATTAGTGGAAGACGAATAACGCTAGTCACAATTAATTTAGTAAATCATCGGAACGAATGTTGACTGAGTCGGACTTCGAACTCACAACCACTGGGTCGCCAGCCCTCGTCGTTACCGACAATCACGACTCAACGAAAATGTATCAAGACGAAAGTTCCGTTCTATCATATATTTGTCTTATTCCCCTATTCCACATACAAACTGTAACAAGCGTCATTCGTCTTCCACCAATGGGCTAATAGTCTATGTGGGAAAGCAGTCAGTTGATTGGAAAGTATGTTGTATGGAGTACAGGTGTAGTAAAAGCCAGGAAACACAAGAGTAGGCGATCTGGTCGCCGTGATATGACTGAAATATTGTTGAAAACGACGAACAACCACATTCAATCAATTCCCTTATCCAACACATCTGCAGCAGCAGACGACTTTCAAATTCAGAAGGCCAAAATATGTAGAAACCACTGTAAAAAATAATATCATTATTAAATAGAGTTGAACACATTGTAGCATCAGGAGAAATTGCTCATTATGAGCTAAGCAAATTCTACTTTTGCCAAAATGTTTTCAAGCGTCGTCTGCTGCAGATGCGTCTAAATACGTCTGCATGTGGGAACGGATTAACTGTGTGCCAATTGCAGACACATTTCATCGGATTTGCGGAATCCGCTGTGGTCGAGTGGTTAGCGTCGGGGATTTCGAAACCGGGTGTCCCCAGTCGCGGCATCTCGGTCACGGTGGAGTGCCCTTGGGGCAAGGCACACTTTCTAGCCTCGTACTGGTTTGTTTACCCAGGGATCATGAATAAGTGAACTGTCGCCGTGATATAACTGAAATAATGTTGAAAGCGGCGTAAAACCGTAATAAATAAATAAATAAATTCATCGGATTTTCAGCACAGACGATGAATGAAATCATTGTGCAATAAAGGTTATAAGATGTATTGAATAATCACTTTCCTATAAATACATTAGGCGAGCATAAAAATAAGCGCCCAATAAGGGACTTGAACCCTTGACCCTCAGATGTCTGAGTTTAAGTCAGGCCTAAAAGTCTGATGCTCTACCGACTGAGCTAACCGGGCTACATACAGGCTATAAGCTGTGTTCAATAATCACTTGCCTATAAATACATTTGGCGAGCATAACAATAAGCGCCCAATAAGGGACTCGAACCCTTGACCCTCAGATGTCTGAGTTTAAGTCAGGCCTAAAAGTCTGATGCTCTACCGACTGAGCTAACCGGGCTACATAAAAGCTATAAGCTCTGTTCAATAATTACTTGTCTATAAATACATTTGGCAAGCTTAAAAAAATAATCGCCCAATAAGGGACTCGAACCCTTGACCCTCAGATGTCTGAGTTTAAGTCAGGCCTAAAAGTCTGATGCTCTACCGACTGAGCTAACCGGGCTACATAAAAGCTATAACCTGTATTCTATAATCACTTGCCCATAAGTACATTTGGCGAGCATACAAATAAGCGCCCAATATGGGATTCGAACCCTTGACCCTCAGATGTCTGAGTTTAAGTCAGGCCTAAAAGTCTGATGCTCTACCGACTGAGCTAACCGGGCTACATAAAAGCTATTAGCTGTATTCAATAATCACTTGCCCATAAATACATTTGGCGAGCATAAAAATAAGCGCCAAATAAGGGACTCGAACCCTTGAACCTCAGATGTCTGAGTTTAAGTCAGGCCTAAAAGTCTGATGCTCACCGACTGAGCTAACCGGGCTACATAAAAGCTATAAGCTCTGTTCAATAATTACTTGCCTATAAATACATTTGGCGAGCATAAAAATAAGCGCCCAATAAGGGACTCGAACCCTTGACCCTCAGATGTCAGAGTTTAAGTCAGGCCTAAAAGTCTGATGCTCTACCGACTGAGCTAACCGGGCTACATAAAAGCTATAAGCTGTGTTCAATAATCACTTGTCTATAAATACATTTGGCAAGCATAAAAATAATCGCCCAATAAGGGACTCGAACCCTTGACCCTCAGATGTCTGAGTTTAAGTCAGGCCTAAAAGTCTGATGCTCTACCGACTGAGCTAACCGGGCTACATAAAAGCTATAAGCTGTATTCAATAATCACTTGCCCATAAGTACATTTGGCGAGCATACAAATAAGCGCCCAATATGGGATTCGAACCCTTGACCCTCAGATGTCTGAGTTTAAGTCAGGCCTAAAAGTCTGATGCTCTACCGACTGAGCTAACCGGGCTACATAAAAGCTATAAGCTGTATTCAATAATCACTTGCCCATAAATACATTTGGCGAGCATAAAAATAAGCGCCAAATAAGGGACTCGAACCCTTGACCCTCAGATGTCTGAGTTTAAGTCAGGCCTAAAAGTCTGATAATCACCGACTGAGCTAACCGGGCTACATAAAAGCTATAAGCTTTGTTCAATAATTACTTGCCTATAAATACATTTGGCGAGCATAAAAATAAGCGCCCAATAAGGGACTCGAACCCTTGACCCTCAGATGTCAGAGTTTAAGTCAGACCTAAAAGTCTGATGCTCTACCGACTGAGCTAACCGGGCTACATAAAAGCTATAAGCTGTGTTCAATAATCACTTGTCTATAAATACATATGGCAAGCATAAAAATAATCGCCCAATAAGGGACTCGAACCCTTGACCCTCAGATGTCTGAGTTTAAGTCAGGCCTAAAAGTCTGATGCTCTACCGACTGAGCTAACCGGGCTACATAAAAGCAATAAGCTGTATTCAATAATCACTTGCCCATAAGTACATTTGGCGAGCATACAAATAAGCGCCCAATATGGGATTCGAACCCTTGACCCTCAGATGTCTGAGTTTAAGTCAGGCCTAAAAGTCTGATGCTCACCGACTAAGCTAACCGGGGTACATAAAAGCTATAAGCTCTGTTCAATAATTACTTGCCTATAAATGCATTTGGCGAGCATAAAAATAAGCGCCCAATAAGGGACTCGAACCCTTGACCCTCAGATGTCGGAGTTTAAGTCAGGCCTAAAAGTCTGATGCTCTACCGACTGAGCTAACCGGGCTACATAAAGGCTATAAGCTGTGTTCAATAATCACTTGCCTATAAATACATTTAGCAAGCATAAAAATAATCGCCCAATAAGGGACTCGAACCCTTGACCCTCAGATGTCAGAGTTTAAGTCAGGCCTAAAAGTCTGATGCTCTACCGACTGAGCTAACCGGGCTACATAAAAGCTATAAGCTGTGTTCAATAATCACTTGTCTATAAATACATTTGGCAAGCATAAAAATAATCGCCCAATAAGGGACTCGAACCCTTGACCCTCAGATGTCAGAGTTTAAGTCAGGCCTAAAAGTCTGATGCTCTACCGACTGAGCTAACCGGGCTACATAAAAGCTATAAGCTGTGTTCAATAATCACTTGTCTATAAATACATTTGGCAAGCATAAAAATAATCGCCCAATAAGGGACTCGAACCCTTGACCCTCAGATGTCTGAGTTTAAGTCAGGCCTAAAAGTCTGATGCTCTACCGACTGAGCTAACCGGGCTACATAAAAGCTATAAGCTGTGTTCAATAATCACTTCCCTATAAATACATTTGGCGAGCATAAAAATAAGCGCCCGATAAGGCATGCTTTTGGCCGATCCGGGTCGATACTTCACACAGAGTCCACAATGTTGGTTTTTCTCGCGGGACAGCTCATATTACTATCTAGAATATCAGTACATTGTGTTAATTTGTCTACCTGTATGTATGATTGGATCATATAATAGTTTGTATACGTAAATATTGTGTCATGTAATAACTGTCGAATTATCCTGTTCGATTATATAAAGATGTGACATCTAACGCTTAAAGTTATTGTCACAGGAATATATTGGGTTCACACATTTCAAAATAAAAAGCAAAGAGAGGATATTTCATAAGTGTTTATTTATTATCACTTGTATTAAACAAGTTTTCTAAGATGATATTCTGGTTAGTTAACGAGTTTATTAAAAGTGATAATAAATAAGCACGAATAAGATATTCTTTTTATCACATAAAAGTTAAAATGAGGCGTGTTTCGAAATATTGTACTTAGCGTTTACTATATTTCTACATGAAAATTTAAGGTTTTGGCGCCAAAGTGACTAATGTTATGACGTCAAACCGCTGATGTGACGTCATTTTCATAGCTTGGTTTCCGTGTTGTAACAAAGAATTGAGCGTAATACTGGAAACCAAACTAGTAGTGTCAAATTCTACTTTATTTAAGAACGGTAACACAATAAACAATTACAACATCAGTTATCTCCCTTGTGGCCGTCCAACAATAAACATTGATCAAAGAATACATTTGCTCATAAGCATTCTAAACATATTTAAACAAATGTATATCATGTTCAATTCTTAAATAATGAACACTGTTCATAAAATTATATCCATAGCTTTTAAAGTCATATTTGTTTTCCAAGAAGATAGATTCACAGTGTAGTGTTTGCGAAACGTGTCTTATTTATCACAGGTACGAATTTACATTCCATACAACCATAGCAGAATATTGGAAAGTGTTTGTTGTATTGGAAAGTGTTTGTTGTGATTGTTGTGTTGTGTCATATGATATTTATGTTATGGCATGTTGACACTCCCAGAGAAGATTTATGTGATAATTTCAATTATAACATAACTCTTACAACGACCCTGCAACTGACCACGTTGAAAACATTAATTATAATAATTTTTATTTTTTTTAGTAGAACCCGTTATAGGAAAAAAAAGAAGTTGCTCATTTTGAGCAACATATTTTCCATTTGTCACAATGTTTTCAAAAGTCGTAATCTGCAGACGGTTCAAAAAACGTCTATGTTCTGGAAAGGGTGTAATGCGAAAAATAAGCGATCTAATACCGATTTGGGTTTTACTTTAGTTTTACTAACTCCTTTCCCTGACACAGGAGCTTTCTGACGCCTTTTCAGCACACGACTTTTGAAGAACGTGCAATTTCTCCTTTTGCCACACCGTTTTACCTTTTTACAGTAATTAATGTTACCTTCATTTATAGAGAGTTTCCCTGTTTTTACTGAGATGTTTTTAAAGTCGTCTGCTGCAAACATGTTGTATGTAGGAAAAGGGTTAAGTATTATTTGCAAGTTCATTTTGTAGATGTGCAAAAATAAAGTTTTTGACAAATGAGCCGTTCCGTGAGAAAACCTACATTATGGACTCTGCGTAATGTATCGATCCAGATCAGCGTGCGCAGGCTAATCCGGGCCGACACATTCCGTCTCAGGGGATATATTAATAAAGTAATGATTCCCGAAACAGAAAATCTACAGGAACCGAAAATTGTCTGTCCGGGTTAGCCTACGCATCATGCTTAGGCTGATCAAGGTCGATACTTTACGCATAGTTCATTATGTTATTTTTTTCGTGGGACGGCTAAAATGTATAGAAAACGATCAATTTGATCGATTGATTGTTCGGGGTTTAACTCCGTTTTTAAAAAAAAAATAAGTTATACCACGGGGCCACGGGGCCTGCTAACCTTCTCACACCAGAACTCTCCATAACACAGGTTCTTTTTTTTTTTCAAAACTCTTGGCTGCTTTTGCAAATAGATTATGGATGTTGCAAACTTTTGAAAAATATGTTGGCCACAATTGGGTTCTAACCGACAACCCCTTGATTGACAAGCCACTTCGCTACCGACATAGGAACAGGGACTCTTTTTGAACATCTATATTCCTTTAATCTCAATGTGCAATCCATGACAGTTTTAGCCAATATTAGAGGTCAATTAAACATCCATATTCCTTTAATCTAAATGTACAATCCATTAAAGACGCTACCATGACAATTTTAGCCAACAGTAGAGGTCAATTAAACATCCATATTTCTCTAATCTAAATGTGCAATCCATGACAGGTGCTACCATAAAAAATTTAGCCAATTTTAGCCAATAGTATAGATCATTATCAGAGTACGCGATTGTGCAGGCTTATCTGGATCTACATAGGTCGCAAATGCTCTGCTGTTGGTTTTCCTGGAGAGACCTTCATATTAACACACCCCGGAGTTGCGGTGTAATATTAAAGTGTGTTGACTGATGACAATCAGTGTTACGCCCGAAACCACACATCCTTTGCGGGTGATATTATCTATATTGCTCGGTCAAATATAAAGACATTCGTTCGTTATCCCTTTTCCCACATGCAACAAATCTGAAGCAGATTATTTCGAAATCATACATGCAAAATTGAATAGTCTCTAAGTATGTTAGTCAGCGCGAGCGTAAAGTGCTATATTACATGCCTCTAGATAAGGGGCGTTTTGCATGTTCTAAAATCCTTATTTGACCCTTAAACCCTATGGTGTGGGTACCCACACCATAGGGTTTGCTTTAATAATAAGTGAGAAATTTTGAGAAAAAGAGCTGAATACCCCGTTTAAACGTCCGCCTGGGGGGGTATTGGAGGTCGCGGGTTCGATCACCAGCCGGATCATATATACCAAAGACCTAAATAATGGTAGTAATGACTTTCCCTCTTTGGCGCTCAGGGTTGTGGTGTTAGCATTACGACTGACACGCTGGTGTCATGATAAGGTGATCAGTAGTACTGGTAACAGACCCAGGAAACGTCGTGATATAACTGAGCAAATGTTAAACAGTTTAAACTTATTCATTTTGCATCGATTACGCAACAAGCCCTTCTAATCACGCTGTGGTTGAGTGGTTAGCGTCGGGGATTTCGAAACCGGATGTCCCGGGTTGGATCCCCAGTCGCGGCACTACGGTCATGATGGAGTGCCCTTGGGCAAGGCACATTTTCATAGCCTAGTAAACTGGTTTGTTTACCCAGGGAACATGAATAAGTGAACTGTTGCCGTGATATAACTGAAATATTGTTGAAAGCGGCGTAAAACCCCAATAAATAAATATTCTAATCACGCTCGATGTCATTTAAAAAAAAAAGTAAAAACGGCATTAAACCCCAATGCAAACATAACAATGCTAATGATCCAAATTCATAAAACTTTACAGAAGTTTTCCTGTATTAATTATCGGCGATTAGAGTAGAATTAGATCAGACTGCGATAAAACACACAGAATCATCTGGATCTTCACATATCGCATACACCTTACGGTTGTTTTTTCGCAAGGTTTCCCTAACAGGCAACGTACCTGATCCAATTTAAACAACTGAAACTTTCTATAACTTATGGCTGATAGAACAATACAGAGCCAGGTAAGTATGTCGATCTGGTTCTACACTCTTCATAAATGCTGCTAGGTGGTTGTGTTTTTGTGGAGCTCCGCTTATATATGTAGACAAGTAAATGCGAATGTCATCGTTGAAAACAAATTATAAATGAAAATATACTTATCGCTTCATTTAATATGCTAATCTTTTCTTTGCTTTGGGTGTGTGTACATACTTTTTGATGTACTAATACTTTCCTCTTTACGAACAGACTGCCATATTTTTGTGCTGACTATACCTTGCACACCTTTTTAATACAATAGAGAAAAGTACATTTTATGAGTTCGAGCAGTTCATCCCTTACCACACAATGTGTGCTGTCTGATAAGCTTACATCCTTGTGTACACATACTTCAATCGAGATTGTATGATCATCTGTTCAATTTAGAAGTATGGTGAATATTTCAAAACAATGTTCATTGTTCATGTTCTAAAATTCTCATTTGACATTCAACGCAAAGGTTGTGAGAACTCAAAATAATCGTCTTAGCGTGGTTATTCATAAAAGTACAACACAAAAGGGTTTGGTTTTGTTATAAGAGAATGAATGAATGTATATGGTTTTATGGCGCATCGACAGCTAAGGTCGTTTAGCGCGCAATTAAATTTTATTATTCATGATACCTGGGTAAACAAACCAGTACTAGGCTAGAAAATGTGCCTTGCACAAGTGCACTACACCATGACCGTAGTGCCGCGACTGGGGATCGAACCCGGGACACCATGACCGTGTTATAAGAGATATGACCCGTCCCGCGAGAAAACCAACAGTGTGGACTCTGCGTAAAGTATCGACTCGGATCAACTAAATTATGCCGCGCAGGCTAACCCGGACAGACACTTTTCGCCTCCTGCGGATTTTCTGTTTCAGCAATCATTACTCTATACCTATATCTCTCTGATGCGGAATGTGTCGGCCCGGATTAGCCTGCGCGGAATGCGCAGGCTGATCTGTGTCGATACATTACGCAGAGTCCATAATGTTGGTTTTCTCGCGTGACGGCTAATATATTGTTGGAAAAGTACCAATTTACTCTGACTTAAGGCAAATCAGGTAATCGTTTAATCGTTTCCCCCTAAAGGTAGTTTCATTGGTCTATCAGTTTTGTTATCTGATCACAATCTATGTACATATTTCCCTCTGCGTACACACAAGCCTGCTTTACCCTTCCCCACATACAGACACTTTCTGACGACACTGAAGCAGGAGACTGGTTTTTGAAAAAATTGTGGCAAAAGGAGAAATTGCTTTTCATGAACAATTTCTCATTGCGCCACAATACTGTTAAATCCAACCAATAAGTGTACTTCCATCGATAGAGATTGTCCATAAGTGTGCATGTATTATTTCAAAGTCGTCTGTTAAATATGGGTTGTATGTTGGAAAGGGTTAAACAAGTCATGTTTATTTTAACCCTTAATTATACTTGTTAATTATATTGTTGTATAAGTTTGGTTACACTTTTGGTTTCGATACTTTTATATTTAACCTATAAACCTTTATCCCACTGAATTACTGCAACTGGTATCAAACATTTACGAAAGACCGGTGGTGACTTCCAAACTTCATTCTTCAAGTTTGTTTTCAAGGAGTGTTTCTCATATACACGTGTGATAATTACGCTTAGGTCGGTTTTCCTTGAGCACCGCGCATAAACCAGGTTTGTTTTTTCTGGAGCACCGCTCAGTTTCATAAAGGTATGTCATGTGATCACAATTGGGACGTATTTCCTTACATCAGAAGGACGGTTTCTATATGGCCTAGTTATATCCCCTTATTAGATGGCGAAACCAAAACATATTAAGACTAATGTATCTAATTATTAAATGTAATAGAATATAGTTTTCAAAATAGATTTATTTAAGATAAATGAAAATGTCATTTCTGCGTTGATTTCATTCAGCTTGTACAAAAGTCATAAATAATGACACTCAAATATAAATGGTTTCGGTACCAGAAACTGTGCCGGTAGCTACCAATGCTGATTTAAGTGATACAAATCTTGCTTTATTAACTATTTTAGCGCCAATGGCAATACAGATTCAGCTCAGTCAGTACGTACTGAGCTGTCTTACCTGAAATCAGCATTATTTGTCTTTGAGTTATTGATTGATTGATTGATTGATTGATTAATAGGGGTTTAACGCCGTTTTTAAGAATTTCTCAGTTATATCACGACGGCCAGTTCACCTACTCGTGCATTTCCTGGTTTTCTCACACCAGTACTCCACACAACAATCTTACCACTGGCTGCTTTTCCACATAGACTTAGCCCATGGGTGGAAGACGATTGACGCATGTCGCATTGACTTTTGTCAATCCTCGGAAAGAAAGTTGGCCGAGCCGGGATTCGAACTCACAACCCCTGGACTGACAGTCGCTACCGACTGAGCTACCAGGGCTCGGCTTATAACATGAACATTGCCCGATTTTGAACATGGAAGAGTCCAGTTTAGGAAAAACGGCGCTGAAAAAGTTATTTAGCTTTTATTTGTTTTGAATCCGTCCATGGGAAATGTATAATTAGGCTCTTGTGAACAGTGTGCACCCGTACCATCCTGCGATTCCGCACAGTCGAATCAAGATCGACAATGTTCACATGATTGTAACTTACATAAGCTTATCATGATCAGAAGCCTTTGTAAACTTGTGTATATCCAAGATCGACAATGTAAACTTAACATTCTAAATACGAATTTTTAACCCTCTCTTTTAAAACATACAACATTTTCCAGCAGACAGCAGACGAACATCCATAGAAAATAGTATAAAAATCTCTACAAATTAATCTAGATCTATTGAATAGAGTTAAAAACAAACTATTGTCAAAAGGAAATGTTACTCATAATGAGCACTTTCTCCTTTTGACATAATGTTTTCAAAAGCCAACTGCTGCAGATTCAGATTCTTCATGAATAGATGTTGGATGTTGGATCACGGATATGTTAACAAAAAATTAACATGTTCATGTCACGGTTGATATATCAAATGCTAATTTTAAGCTCATATCTGATAATTATGATAACTTTGAATAACATCTTAGGTTAAATGTATTAACACTTTCCAATTCAGTGCAGACGCATTTTGACATATCTGCATCAAACGACTTTTGAAATCGGTAAGACATAATGAGAAGTTGCTCATGTTGTATGCGAGAAAAGATGAATTGTATCCACAAATTATACAACTGGTGTAAAATCTTTATAATGTAAATATGAATCATGTTTAACTTTCTGTACGCCTTATTTCACCCTTTCTCGTTTGAAAACGACATTTGAAGTGTCTTCGGGAGACGCATATTTCATTTGATTGTGGGAAAAGTAGAATACATATGTATCCTGGGCCCATATTCACAAATCAAATAAATTATCTAAATGTACGTACAGACAGAAACACAATTTCGGATTTGGTCAATATTGTTGTATTGTCAATGAGATCAGAAAAGCGTTACTTTGAAATCGAGAATACTCTTTAAATTACAATAAGAACTTATTTAGTAGTGATTGATTGATATATGTTTTTTAGTGTTTTACGCCGCTTTCAACAATTTTATAGTTATATCACGGCGTTTCCTGGGTTATTTCCCAGTACTACTGGTCCCCAGACACCGGCCAGTCGGTCAGTCGTAATACTAACCTCGTAACCCTGAGCGCCAAGGAGGGCAGCCAGTATTACTATTTTTAAAAGTATTTGGTATGACCCGGTCATGGAATCGAACCGGCGACCTCCCGCATCCGATACCGACGCTCTGAATCTACACCACCGAAGCGGTACGGCGGCGAAAAAGAAATTCGGGCGTGTTACACCACTCCTTTTTTAACGTGTGGTACCACTACATACATGTACGTCTTCACGTAGATACGCATTCTGTAACCCCCATTTCCAACATGAACACATCTGCTGCATACAACTTTGAAAACATGTAGGGCAAAAATATTGAAAGTCTCTTTAAATAATTGAATGAAACCAAAATTATTGAATAGAGTTAAAAACATTTTGGCAAAAGGAGAAATTGCACATCATGAGTACTTTCTCTTTTTAGTACAATGTTTTCCAAAGTAATCTGTTTTAAATGAGCCAGAATGGCGTCTCTATAAGGAAAAGGTTTTTTTTTAAAGGTAAGATTAAATTAAATATTACGAGATTAAGCGCACATCATTACACACTCGTATATAGGTGACAGTGTGTATATCATCTACCTTCCGTTTTCACATGGGCAGTCCAAAAGAAAGATGATATTGATATCATAAAAATCTAGAAAGAATAATAAACCAAATGTGGAATGAGATATGTATACGTCTGTCCCATTTCAATAGTTCGGTATTTTGGAGAAAAAAGAGAGTATAATATGCCGAGTTAGCTATACTATTTAGAACAGAGGTGCAAATAAAATGAAATATATCCCCTTTAGTGTCAACCAATCGTGTTAAAACCACATCTAGACTTCGCTGCAGTACAATGTACGATGACTGCCTATCAATGGTCGTCTCAAAATGTGTTTTGCGTCAGCCAATCAAATTAACGCCTACCAAATCGTTAGGTATCAACCAAGGGAGATAACCATTTTGATAGTTGGTTATAATGTGCGATTTCATTGGACAGAAAAATGAGAGTAGGCTTATAAATATTTTGAAGAAAAAAAGAGAGTATAACATGTCGAGTTAGCTATATAGTATTTAGAACAGAGGTGCAAATATATCCCTTTAGTGTCAACCAATCTAGTTAAAACCACATCTTAACTTCGCTGCTGTCAATGTATGATGACTGTCTCAAAATGGTATTTGCGTCAGCCAATCAAATTAACGCCTACCAAATCGTTAGGCATCAACAAGGGAGATAACAATTCTGATAGCAGAACTGATAGTTGGTTGTAATGTGCGATTTCATTGGACAGATCAATGAGAGCAGGCTATTTCATTGGACAGAAACATGAGAGCATGCTTATAAATGTTTAGAGTCAATTCACGACGACATTTTATGCTGTGTCGTCAGATTCAATGTACGCACATATGAGCCGTCCCGCTAGAAAACCAACATTGCGGACTCTCCGTAAAGTATCGACCCGGATCAGCCTAAGCTTGTCGCGCTGGCTAACGCTTCCTGTGGATTTTCTGTTTCGGGAATCATTACTCTATACCTCTATTCCCCCTAAGACGGAATGTGTCGGCCTGGATCAGTCTGCGCGGAATGCGCAGGCTGATCTGGTTCGATACATTACGTAGAGGCCATAATGTTGGTTTTCTACCGAGACGGCTCAATTATTATATTGAGATTCAACATAGCTCTCATCACGCCTATGTTATACGCGTTATGAGTCAACGCCGACTCATTCCCCACAACTACACAAATACAAGAAATGGATCCGTGTCCCAACAATCTTAATTGCATACGAACACAATAAAAGTTAAACTTCAAATAAGTAATTGAATTCACACGAAGTCACGTTCAAGTGACTGGTTCATTTTAATTGTTTTTTACATATTGAGCCGTTCCACGAGAAAACCAACAGTATGGTATCTGCGTAATATATCGACACAGATCGGCTAAGCCGGGCTGACACTCTCCGTCTCAGGGGGATAGAGGTTTAGAGTAATAGTTCCTAAAACAGAAAATCCACACGAGGCGAAAAAGGTCTGCCCGGATTAGCCAGTGCGGCATAAAGAGTCCAAGATGTTGGTTTCCTCGTGGAATGGCGCATTAGCATGTATAAAGTCGATTGGCCATTAGCGGGTCTCACTTTTCACATTTACAATGACAGCATACAAAATTGATAGATTTTAAATGGTTATTTTTTCAAAAAAGTCTGATGATTGTTCCTCACAAATATTAAAATCAGGTGTGATCATTATATATATATATTAGAGCATTGACTATCAGTGTGTGTTAACGACAGGTGTCGCCATTAGCGTGTCAAACTAGCCAATATCGGGACCACTTTAACCCTTTACCACATACAACAAATCTGCAACAGACGACTTTGAAACTATTTAGACTAAAACGTGGAATAGCTCTGTTAAATGAAAATATAATTGATGCAAGAAGTTGAAAACATTGTGGCAAAAGAAGAAATTGCTCGTTTTGCTACTTTTGTCACTATGTTTTTTAAAAATCTTCTGCTGCAGAGTCGTCAGAAAGCGACCGTATGTGGGAAAGGGTTAATTAAACCGATCGTCTCAAAATGATAGCTTTTGCTAAAGAGGGTCTTTGACTCTTTCACCAGCAGACGACTGTTAACCCTTTCCCTCATATAGACGCTTTCTGACGCCTCTGCAGCAGACGGCTTTTTGAAAACATAGTGACAAAAGAAGAAATTGCACAAAACGTGCAATTTCTCCTTTTGCCACAATGTTTTCCACTTTTTGTCATAGGTTATCCATTCAACTATGGAGATTTTCTATGTTTTGACAAAATACGTTCAAAGTCGTCTGCTGCAGAATTGTCGTATGAGGGAAAGGGTTAACGAGATTTGGATACAGAAAGTATTCCAAACAAGCATTATCTCTTTTTTCCAACAATGTTATCAAATATGATTCAAAAGTATGATACGGATTCCCAAGATTTTAATATATTTTAATAACTGAGTACCGATTTCAGGTAATATAGTTTGCCTTTGTACAAAACAAATAATCTGCAGTAGACGACATTGAAATCCGCTATATCTATGTAAAATGTGGTAATTTTAATAAATGAAAGTATAATCATTGAATAGACAAAAACACATTTTGTCAAAAGGAGAGTTTACTCATTGTGCTCAATATCTCCTTTTTGATACAATGTTTTCAAATGTCGTCTGCTGCAAACCAAATATATGTCTAAATGTGGGAAAAGGTTACGTAATAGTATTTCTGTAGAATCAATGACGTCGCGACAGATGTTGAAAAACAAATTATAAAGGAATATATACTGACGCCTCTGCAGTAGACGACTTTTGAGAAACATAATGCTCAGAATGAGCAATTTCTCGCTTTGAAATAATGCATTCAACCCTATTCAATAATCATACTCTTTCATTAACTTTTTCAGCGCCGAATTGTTTAAAGTAGACTCTTCCATGTTCAAAATCGGGTGTGTCCATTTCTCAATTTATGAAAGTTTTGGACTATGTTGTTAACTAAAAGGCAAACAATGCTGATTTCAGGTGAGACAGCTCGTTACGAGCTGACTCACCTGAATCTGCATTGTTTGCAAAAACTTCGATATTGCCTGTGGCGCTGAAAGAGTTAAAGATAGTTTCAGTATTTTTGACAAAAAAAAAGTCGTCTGCTGCAGATTTGTTATTTGTTGGAAAGATTTAATACTTTTTGATATAATAGAAGTTATACGTTTACTAATATTGTACCACAGGGCAAATGTCGGGCCTTTTTACAATCTTAACATGTTGCTTCTTATATTGTAGTAAATATTGTTTGGTATATATTACCCCACTTTCAACAAATGTTAAGTCACATTACGGCGTTTTCTTGGATAAGTTATCAGTTCTACTGATCCATTTATCCTGACACCAGCCAGTCAGTAGTAATTCTAACCCCCGCAGACCCAATCTCCTTCGCAGAGTTGTCGTTCCTTACACTCACATATGTATGGTGAGTGTAAGGAACGACAACTCTGCGAAGGAGATTGCCCGCAACCCTGAGCGCCAAGAAGTGCAGCCGTTACTATCATTTTCAAAATCTTGTAAATGATAAGTTAATGTCGTAAAATACACGGACATCGCATTGTCATTGACAACACACATTGTTGCCCAGGGTAAAATATTTGGTATCTTGATATTGTCATGGATACCTTCATTAAGATCAAACGATAGTCGTTTAATTTTAACTCTCGTTTTATCTCATGTTTTACGACATTTTCGAAACAGACACATAATTATGTATATGTACACTTTCGAGTACCAATAGATCTTTAACTCTTTCATGTTCAAAATCGGGTGTGTCCATTTCTCAATTTTTGAAAGATTTTGACTATACTATTTTGGTAACTAAAAGGCAAACAATGCTGATTTCAGGTGAGACAGCTCGTTACGAGCTGACTCACCTGAATCTGCATTGTTTTCAAAAACCTTAATATTGCCTGTGTCGCTGAAAGAGTTAACCCTTTTCCACATATAACAAATCTGCAGCAGACGACATTTAACAGAATTCGGTTAAAATATAGAAAAACTCTATAAATGAAAGGATCATCATTAAATAGAGTTGAAAACATTGTGGCAAGAGGAGAAATTGCTCATGTTGAGCAATTTCTTCTTTTGTCACATTGTTTTCAAAATAAGATTCACTTTCTTTAAATGCTTTAATTCAAAAAATGAACCTAGTTCATAACTCGATACATGACTAACTTAAGCCTTTCCCTCGTATAGACATTTCCTGACGCCTCTGAAGCAGACGATTTTTGAAAACATTGTGACAAAAGTAGAAATTGCTCAAAACGAACAACTTCTTCTTTTTCCACAATGTTTTCAACTCTTGTATGTCTATATTTATGGACATTTTCTGCGTTTTTGCCGAGATGTTTTCAAAATTGTCTGCTGCAGATTCGTTGTATGTGGGAAAGCGGTAAAGATGCTAGGCAATAATCTCCTGTACCTCAAATTTACAAAGAAACGATTAAGTCATACAAAAAGCAATAAGTAAAATAATTAAATTAAATTCGAATTCGAATTGTTTAACCCTTTCCGTATACGACAATTCGGCAGCAGACGATATTGAACATATTTTGTCAAAAAATAGAAAATCTCTAAAATTGAATGGATGACCTAAAGTGTAAAACATTGTGGCAAAAGGAGAAATTGCTCGTTCTGAGCAATTTCATCTTTTGTCACTATGTTTTCAAAAATCCGTCTGCTGCAGAGGCGTCAGAAAGCGTCTATATGAGGGGGAAAGGGTTAAATCTTATACAGACGCTTTATCACGTCTCTGCATGAGATGACTATTGAAAATATTGTGGGAAAAGAAGAATTATCTCGTAGTGAAGAATGTCTCCATTTGCCACAATGTTTTCAACGTTTTTCATTATTCAGTTCTTTCATATTATAGAGTATTTCGATTATTTTTACTAAAATATTTCCAAAGACTTCCGCTACGGACTAACTTATGTGGGAAAGGATTTAAAGTTGCATGTCTCGTTTTCCCAGCACCACTAGTTTTAACCCTTTCCCTCATACAGACGCATTTTGACGCAATAGCAGCAGACGACTTTTGACAACAGTGTGGCCAAAGGTGAAATTGTTCATGATGATCCATTTCTCCTTTTGCACAATCTTTTCAACTTTATTTAACAATTAAGCTATCTTTTATTGACATTTTATTTTCAGGTTTTTGTCACATTTTTTTCAAAGTCGTCTGCTGCAGATTTGTTGTATGTGGGAAAGGGGAGAGGGGTTAACAGATAAACAAGTTGATGGACATGTCAGTAACACGTGGAAACAGTCAAAGATGACATGTTTTCTATCAGTTACATGGTATTGAATTGCACGTGACCGGTTCATTTCCCAAATTCGAACACTGAAGCTTGAACTAACTGTCAAGAAGCTTGTGTATAAATATTGAGGACGAGTACCTCTGTATATATTCAGAGGAATAACTGACCGAATTTTAATTATTTTTTCAACATTACTTAATCATTTCCGAGTTGAAAACCTTGTGACAAAACGAGAAAGTGGTCATTATGAACAACTTCTCCTTTTGACACAACGTTTTAAAAAAGAATCGTTTGCTGCAGAGGCGTCAGAAAGCGTATGTATGTGGGAAAGGGTTAATTCCTTTGTCAACAGTATTTAAGGCATTCCTACATCAGCCATTGTATCTGTCATTGTCATCCCTTGAAGAGACTCGGATAACCGACTGACGTTCCAATTTAAATAATTGAGCCGTCCGATGAGAAAACCAACATTATGGAATCTGCGTAATGTATCGTCCCAGATCAGCCTGCGCAGCAGTTCGCGCAGGCTAATCCGGGCCGACACATTCCGTCTCAGGGGAATAGAGGTATAGAGTAATGATTCCTGAAACAAAAACAATCACAGGAGGCGAAAAGTGTCTGTCCGGGTTAGCCTGCGTGGCATGCTTAGGCTGATCAGGGTCGATACTTGGCGCAGAGT